>CM060948.1:85320066-85472566 GCA_030765055.1 Mantis religiosa
AACAATCATGGACACCTAGATCTCACAGATGTTGTTTAACGTGATGATCACTTACCTCATGTACGCTTTACGACACATAACATTGTATCCCACCCTATCCTTAATCCCTGGTGTTTGTTGCACAGCAACTATAGCAGTTAGGAGCCTAGCAAGGATCTGCTGCTTAGCTTGTGTTAGAGTTTCACACGCCAAAGTCTCCATGTGCATAAATGAGAGGAAGTCAAAATGATTGAGGTCCGGCGATTGCGATTGGCTTGGTCCATGAGCTTTTAATCCAGCGACCAAGAGAGATTTTGTGCAGATAAATTACATGAGTGTCGTTGTGCTGGAGCCACATTTTCTGGACTTATCCAAAAACTCTGGCAACATATTTCGTAGAGATACGAGATAGCATTAGCCATTCAATATGGGGTGGCAGAAGATGAGCTCCTATGAGATGTTCCTGAGCAATTTCAGCTCAAGTGTTAAAATCAGTAAGTTTCTGCTGCAAACTAGACACGTAGACTGTGGTCACTCCAGACATGGCTACTGTGGCAGTTGAATACACCATCATGGGTCAAAACGGTTCCTCAGTGGAAACTCGTGTGGCCTCCAAAGTATTTATTTTCGACCACTATTCCTTTTGTCAAAATGCTCCAGTTAGGCTTGTCTATCTTCTGAACAATTCTTTTCCAAAGTTTCCTTGTATTTCCTTGTAGATGTAATGGGAACAGAACAATAGAGTAGGCAGCAAACGTCGCGGCTATGCGATATTTTTGAAATTTAACTTTTCTCATGAGCAGAAGAAAAACAAAAGTACCACTTAACATTTGCAAGTGTTAGAAAATCAGACTAATAATAAGAATATCCGGTAAATTATTAAACGTCTGAAAACATAATTCGTTTATTTATTTGAAGTACATTGCGTACTTTAACAAGTTTCACATTTTGCTGTGTAGTAAGACTTTATCTATTACGACTTACTGTGCAAAGCCATCCAAGAGGAAAAGCACTTCAGAAACTACTTTCAGGAAATTAAACATATACATTTCACTTGTTATGAAGATATTTACAATATACTTATCTTGTCTTAATATCACAAAGGCAGTTTTTGAGAAAATCAATTTTTCGAAACTTGTTCCTTACAAACAATTTTTTTGGGTGAGGGATATTTCTTCAAATCTTCATGTCGCACTCTTGAAGGACTTGATATTTAATCAAATTTTAGTTTTGGAGCTATGCTGTTCACACACACATACACGCAAACACACACATATGAACACAGAGTTGCGCGCACACCCTATTTATAAGCATTAGTTTTTAGTTTTCTGGTGCTTCCATACTTACATTTTCGGTGAAATATCTAAATGAATTTTGGGGTGGAGTACATTACTTACTCGTATATTAATCAGCGGGTTCATAAATTCGAACCTTTCTTAAAGTGAAAGTTTTTCGTGCAAAGTAACAATGTTTTGGTAACACGTTTCACATTATTCGATCGATGGAGGATTGTGTGCTACACAAAACAGCGCGTATATTGTCACGAGCTGGTCACGGATGGGACTAGATTAAGGTTATCTAACACGCGGCCAAGTAGGACTAGGGTAAGTAACTCAAACAGTAACTCATGCTTGCAGGGGAGATTGGGACATTCTAGATAATTCAACCAAATAGTTAAACAGAATTCTATGAATGTTACGTGTATTAACTCAAATATAAATTAAAACAGACAAGTTACCTTACATTACAAAGTTTGGCGGCAAACCGTTCCACACAATGCTCTCAGGTACAGAAAGACATCCTTACGTCATGCGAGCTAGTTGCTAAGCAGAAATTGTCGAAAATGCCCTTTTATGTCCACTTGACACTCCATTTTATCGACCCGAAATAAACGAAATTTTTGTAAGAATACAAAAATTAAACGCAGTATTCAGAACACAATTCTTTATCGAATAACATAAAACTCAGTGCCATAGGATTTTATTTTGCACGCAGAACTTTCCCTTAAAAATGAGTACGCCAAGGTGTTCGGACAACATTATTCGTAGTAGGAAAATAGGTGAACCGAATTTACAAAGCTTATGCATTAAAATACTAATATACTGGAGTTATAAAGGAGTATACAAATGAATGTGGCTTTGGATTTTCTTTACGAATGCTATGGAGTAGAACATGGTTGTTGACAGAAAATTCCTGTAAAATAACACGAATATTGTTGATGTTTATTTGCAAATAATAACGATGGACAGATTTTGGAACCGAGTTGGAGCAATAACAATTTGCTTATAACGGTATACGATAGGCATCCAGTAACAAACCAAAACCTGCATTCGGGAGGCCCGGGTTCGATTCTCATAGCCGACCTAACTGACTTATGAGTTTTTTCGGGGGGGGGGGGGGTTTCTGGGTTGCTAGGTGAATGCTGGGTAGGATAATTACATCACCCGAATTTCCTTTCCCTCCATTTCATCTCCATTATTATTTCACATCATCTCGCATCTGGTAGTCACTTTCAGGGTAGAAGTGTCTCGGCGCCTGGGTCAGCCGTCCTCTGTCTCCTCTCGCTTCATCCTTCCTCCAGGGGATGCTCCACTTGGGGATTAGGTACAATAAACCATAGGTTTCCGTGTTGAATCCCCTCCGTAGTAATCCTAATCCTAATCCTAACAACCCAAAATTTCAACAAGTATATATTGTATAAATTTTGCATTCCTTTCCTTGCACGTTGTAACCACATTCGTTAACTGGGTATGCTAAGTAATAGTGCAAAACAGAACATTTTATTCAACTAACTTTAGGTATCACTTAAATGATATTTTATAAATTACAACTGAGACGAATGGTTTTATGATGGCCACATGTGTTTCAGGCCTGCCTTTGTGAAATTTTCATATGCACTAGCTTCACCTCTGTTCCTTGATATGTGTTAAAGAGTTTCTGCCTTTTTTTAAAAATTAACATAGCGTTTATTTTAACTATGTAACAAACAGGAAATATGAAAAGTTTAAACTACTTTAATTTTTCAGAAATTACGCCAAAGAAGACTGTCCACCGACAGTGGCGCGGGGGGAAGGGGGTGGAGTGAGTATAGACTATGCACATTTTCGTAACTTAAAGAACTAGTGGAAGGAGTCACAAATTCCGCCAATATCCACATCAATTTGAACGAATATAAAGTTTCTCATGTCTTGTTAGAAGCAGAGGAATCTGTTTAACATTAAAACTTTTATGTAATGGGGAAGATTGACCACCTAGCTTATTTTACAATAATTTCATGCATAGCGGGAATGAAATAACATTAATTGAAGGGTTATACTGAGAGAAATTGCTCCGGGATAACGTGCGAGGTTCATAATTGTCGATCGCCCAACTTTTTTTTTTCGCGGTTATACCTGGTCGGGGTCCATCTACCACTATTTCCTTTTAATTGTTTCTCTTTAATTCCATTTATTTCTCAGGTAAATAGCGTGGAAGTTTGCTGAAAGGAAGAACTGCTTGCCGTGGACACCAAGGCTTGTTTAGTTGACGGGTCATTCATCGCCTTCTCTATGCACCTCCATCAGAAAGACCGTCTTTATGTCTGGAAGTGTGGAAATTTGTACGTCACTCTGTCATCTCTTCCTGAGGCCTGTAGCCTCCCGTGTTGCCTTCCCTTCATCACTTCATTTTGCAGGGATAACGTAAATCGCAGTGTGTGAGGTGTTCCCCTTCGCTGTATAATCTGTACCTGTACCAATAAATAATGAAAGTATGATTTATGTTTTAAAAGCTGTCCGTAAAACATCGGGTAAGCTGGATGGTGTTCTCATAAACAGAGGGCATAAAAACAAACGTGTTAAAATTGCATAAGAAAGAGTGGTGATCAAGGGTACAAAACCAGCATATGATAAAATTAACTCTCGTAACGTATATTTAAAAATATCTTCTTCATGATTATCGTAGTTCATAAAACGCCCTCCATTAATGATGATGAAGTTACTTTGAATTTCACTTATTAAAATAAGTTAGTTTCCTAATTAAAATATCAGCTACATAAAAGGCTTTGATGTACTGCAGGTAGGGCTTCCATTTATAAGAATGAACCTTAAGAAAGAAAAACGTTGCTTTTTAAGCGTTTCGGTACAAAAAGACAGCTCAGTAAACTTGTCTCTCAATAAAGCTCTTTAGTGAACAAAGGTGTAACCTTCACTCATTATACTCTGCATGTTACCATCTGGCTTACCGGTTTTATTCCTTTATCTATTTATTTAACGTTAGTACCCCTTACAGTACACACTCTCGTCAATGGTATAAAACTAGCTAACATCGATTATTCTATTTGCACGATATGCCCTTTTGAACCTTCTTTATAAATTAGAGCTGGTTTAGATACTCAGATGCATATAATATTCAGTATTTACGATATGGTGTCGTAAAAGCACTCTTCAAATATTTACGATATTTATTGTTTTTTAAGCTTCCTGTAATGTTGGTTTTTAAAGGTGAGCAGATAATCATGCTATTTCTTCCATTATCACATTCTGAAAATATGTGAATTATTGGTGATTATCAGTTTGTAAATTCGACTGTGCGCGCTGTTGTCGACATTCAGTGTTTTTGAATTCTGCTCAGAAATATGGCTCACCGTTATTCTGATCAGCAATAAAGGCTTAAATCCTTGAACTCAATCTTAACAACTGAATATAGGAAACTTACTGAGAATCACGCACGTTATGCACAAAATGATCTCGGAATTTGATTTAAAGTCTGTGGATAATTTCCTATAAAATTATTCTAAAGTTTAAAAAAGTACAGGTATTTTTAGAAAAATTGTTTAAGCTGAGGTCCATTAAACATACTAAAACTAATTCACGAAAAGCTATAGATAAATAATATAGATGGACTCAAGTGAAATAATAAATAATAAAAATAACCCATGGCGCAACAGCCCTTAGAGTGCCAAGGCCTACCAACCCGACTGCCGGCCTCACGCCCACTTACGCACGGCAGAGGTGGACGATCTTCCAACCGATACGGGGAGGAGATGTGGTGAGCATCTCGGCATCCCCCAGCCGGAATGTTGGTTTCCGTGACCAGGGCCACTTACCTGGCGCAAGCTCCTCACTTTACTCACGATGCTGAGTGGGCACCGGTCCTATACCAGGAACCTAAATTCCGCTTTCCGTGGCCAGGGACCAAGGCATGCTGCCTTAGCCCGCTACGCCACGGCGCAGGACGGACACAAGTGCAATACAAACAGAAAAAATAGAAAATGCAGATGTAATTTAGAAGTTAGGAACATTTTTGCCATTATTCTTTGAAACACCTGAAAGGCAATTAAGAGAATTTTTTTTCGAAGAATGTGTTACAAAACTATAGAATTACTACTTATTAGTCCTCAGATTATAGTAGATCAGAGCGAAAGAAGAGGACTTCACAAAGTATAACACAACAAAAAGGAAAATGTCAATAGCACGTGCTCCATGTATATTAGCTATCCCCTTCATCCGCAAGGAACACGTTTCAGATTTAGCATTAAATGTTAATGGGAGTTTCTACTCTTTATTCCTCAGTTGAATAGAGAAATGTCTGAAGTCTGAAGAGTTAATCTTGTGAAATTGAAATAACATGAAGCTCTATATACTTATTATAAATTCAAGCAAACGGATAAAAAGGCGCAGGGATAACAAAATGTTAAAATAATTCAGTAGAATCTATAAAGTTCTATACAAATATAAGCGATTAAAACGATAAAACTAATCTAATAAATATGCACATTGATAATGTGAACTCCTAATCAAGGATTTGTGTACATGTACTCCATGGCTATAATGCAACATAGGAAAGATAAGGCCATCTGCAGGAAGCGAAACGTGGACTTGGATGATACAAGTTAAGTTTAACTAATACACAGGCTGTCAGAAGGAGGATCTCAGTGAGCGGGAAGTCAAAGTAATCCGGTGCAACACTCTCGATGTACCACTACATTGATTACTTTTCGACGTTTCCAAAATATAGTAGGCAATTTGTATGGCGTACTTAACTTGGTTGGATATTTCGTTCATCCAGAGAACTAATTTATATCTATAATTAATTGAAGAATAATAAACATATTTTACTCTAATAATTATATGTGTATATTATGAAATTAAATACATTACTTTATGCCAGTTTTAAAATACATCTGTGTCTGTAGTATTCATAATACCGAACGGGACGGCTCGGTATGAAAACCACAAAAGTGTAATTACAAATCGATATTTGCGCCATTGTTCTGTAATTTGGCAGTACTATCGCCAAAGATATAAGGATTCTCCAACAGCTGACGGAGTACTGCAGCTAGAAGCGGCCGCAGTACGAGTTCAAATTCGCAGCCCCGGTTGAGAAATGCACCAAGGAAAAACAGACCTCAGTCATAGGTTTTTTGAGCAGTGAAGCTATGAAACTTATTGAAACAAATTATTCAATGACGATCCATGATTGAGATGATGTATGTCACTACAGAAATTTTATGAGTGGAGTAGAAACTTCGGAAATGACATGACTTCTGTAACATACGCCCTGTGCTGTGGTCATGTACACCGCGTTACCAAAATTCATTGCTTGCAAATGATCGGGAGATGGTGGATGAAATAGCCGCAAACTTGAACATTAGTCATGGTTTATAACTACCGAATTGACAGTGAGAAATTGAAGTTATAGTTAAAACTTGAACGAAGTAACAACATTACTTTAATTTATAAATTCCCTGGTAAATGTCAGTTTCTTATGTCCGCCTGAGCTAGTATGCTGTATCCTTCAAAGTTTTCACTGCAAATATCACTGAGACAAAGAATAACAAGTGTGATTCTCAACAATAATATGATTTGGTTAATAGAAACGCTGTATTGTTTTTGACACAATGTGTGAAGTCATATAAATAGCGACATTTATTTCAATATAATGCCTATTATAATCACAGATATTGGAACGTGAAGACGCCCAAGCTATAACGAAACGCCCATTAGTTACACATCCCAAGATTCGACCGGATGTTGAGTCTCAACCGGAAAGTTCATACTGCTGCTAACCGCGATGTGATCACATATTACGGTCCGAAAGAAAACGCTGTTCCACCGTTACTGATTCCAGTGGAAATAGCACAGGAATTTCACTCAATTGTGGAAAATGATAAATATTTATTTCTTTCGTTAATTTATCAAGCATCAAATTCATTTTACAATATCTGGAGATGTGCTTTATCTCCTGTGACCTGCATCATCCTTTTATTACATGCTCTAAAACAGGAGTTGTGAACCTTTAACAGGCTGAAACATAGCACTTCAGTGGATTAATGAACACAATCCGGAGAGCAGTCACTCATACGACTTTTAACAGGTTTTAATAAAAATAGTTGATAATAAATCTATAAATAATGATCCAACATTGTTTCTTATATTAGTCATAACCAATCTTTAAGTCGATGTGTTCCTTCTGCCGACACTGCTGGCAGCACTTCAGATTACATGTTTCTGGTTCAGATTGAAATCTGTTTGGACATTTTTAGAAACGAGCACTCAGAAAATTGACGAAGAAGAATGCATATGCGTTAAATTTGACAGTATCTGCAACCTCTTTCTCTGAAGAATCTCCCGCCAGCTGTTCCGGTTAAAAACTAGAAATCTTCATCTTGAGGTGGGTGTGGACTACGCTGGGTAAGTGGACGATAAATTTAATGGAAGATAATAAATATCTATTTGAGATGAACTGCAGATTGTTGAGGTTGAAGAATTAAACTGAATATTACCATCTGAAATTGAAATTACCGAGTCATATCTTCTCAGAGTATTCAAACTTTATTGCCAACTCTTAAACTGCTAATTCGTATAGGGAATGCGACAATTACTCTGTACTATGTTAAACTCCCAAGTATTTCCTTGCCTCTAGACTTTATTTTTAAATGTCCTTTATATATCCTATGAATAGTATGATAGAGAATTTTAAGGAATATGGCTTTTAAACCAGTAGTTTTTCTGGTGGACTTAATCCTCTATAACTCTGGTTATTTAAGTTAGAATATGGACTACCTAATGACCTCATGGCAAAATTTTACATTGCCTGTAATTAATGCTTATCACATTATGTAATTATCTATTTTTTAAATTTACTTCATCCAAAGTTAAGTCATATTGGATGACAAAGTGGGTGAAATGATGCTCAGGTAAAGATCACAATGCCCATAGAGCTAAGGGTTACCCAACATTTATCTTTCAGGATAAGGGGAAATCCAGGAGAAAACATTATCCTACTAACTCGCTCTGATCAAGTTTCGTTGCTCTGGAAGTCCTAGATGTATCACTCTGTACCTATAGCTGTATATTTAATTATTTATACGTAAAGTTTTAATATGTGTAATATCCAAAATTCATATAAATATTTTACCTTTAGGCAGATAGCCATCAACGTGGAAATAAATATAATACACTGGTTAGGTAGCCCTAAATTGGCACTTCTGGGATCAAAAACCTGTCCACGAAAATCTCCATAAATCATGCCTGTGTACCAAACCAATACGTTTCTGTAATGGACCAAAACTCACCGTTTAACATTAGTTAAATGAGCAAGCTGGTCGTATAACGTGCACCATTCGCTGGTGGTAATCTGAAATATGACTGCGAGATATACGCGTCGGTTTGCCGACACAACCCTCCGGGTTTAAGCTAGATGCATTACTTGAATGGGGGAAACAGTTTGAGGCGTGGTTTATTAGCTGTGAAACGTGGATATGCATAATTGAGTTGAAGATAGGTTGAACATATAATGGCGTGCGTTCTCATGAAACACGAATGCGGTTGGCGGATATATATTTCTGTTCATTGTTACCGATACATTTTGAAATTTCAACCAGATTTTTCAGGAATGCTGGCGACTTTATTTTAATCGCAACATTACATTTATGTGAATATTTCTTATTGCACTTTATAATGACTTTCTGTAGAGAAATATACATTTCTAAATATACATTTTAGTGTTTTTAAACACAACAAATCTTACACTTCAATTACGTGCTGTTTTTATAGCCCCTGCAAGATTTTTCAATGCTCTCATATAGTGATTCAAACTTCTATATATACACTTAGATTCCAATAAAATTATAGAAAAGAACGATAAATTTTGCCAACATAAAGGTGAAGAAGTCATATATGAGCAGCTTTATGGATGTTCATAAATTATCTCTGGCGGTTCAGAAAAAGACGAAGAAACGATCGCACTTGCTCCAAATTACAATTAAGTAGCAAAAGTGAGAAAAAATGTTATCTATAGTAGACTTATTATTTTTAATCTTTCTCTACCTGCGTTTTCATTCGTCCGCACTTTCCCGCTATCTACTGGGCGAGATGGCTCAGGCGGTTTTAATTGTGGCCAGCATTCGGGAGGTCCGGGTTTGATTACCATGGCGGACCTACCTGACCCATGGTTTTTTCTAGGGTTTTCCCGGGTTGCTGGGCGAATTCTGGGTAGGTTTGCATCTCATAATTTCCTATCCTTCCATTTCATCTCTCATCTGGTGGTCTCTTTTGGGGTAGAAGTGTCGGCGGGTGTCTCGCCGCTGTCTTGACTCCTTGGGTCGGCCGCCCTGTGTCCCCTGTCATCTCATTCTTCCTCCAGGGGAAGTCTCATATTTAACATTTATTTTTCCAGCACTAGTAGGAAAATTATAACTTCATCTCCACGATTTTTTAACTAATGGTGAAGAATTTAACTATCAAACATTACATTTTTAAAACAACAATCGCGTCATTTGGAGCACTTTTTCAAAAGAGTAAAAAGTAAAACGGAAGAATGGAACGATTTATAAATTGAAAAATATCATGTATGGTTTTAGTAATATTCAGTACCGAAATTAGCAGTTTCCAAATATTTCAACAGTTCAGTAGAAAATTAGACCCCAAAACTTTTTCAACGAAGTTATGTAGTAGTTAATTATAATCGTTATTTTTGTCTAATTCCAAAACAATCCATTTCCAAAAGAATATATTTACAAAAACGACAATAACTTCAAATGTGATATGACCCACCGGAGATAAATTTGGTTATTCTATATTTGTTTAGTTTCACATATATCGCCAACGTACTTCTTTACAAACAAAATTTCATTTTGTGTAGCATTGAAACTTTTTCTGGAAAAGTAAAATGTACGAAACTTGATTTTCTTAAAATCATCAAGTATTCCAAGAAAGAATTATACTTGATAACAAGGAAAGTATCTTCAGATCTCTTTATTCATCATCAAAGAACATAAGAAACATTAAAGATATAACATCACGTGGAAATTTTAAAGCAATAAACATGTAAAACTGGCATAAAGTGTCATTTATGATAGAAGTTTAAAAACGAGTTTTATTTTGTGAATAGTTCTATGAGCAAGTTAATGTTACTATAAAATTATGGATACACTTTATTTTATAGAACCCTAAATTTTCCAACATAACAATAATCTGTCAGCTTCCGAATTTCATCCGCCTGTTGGAATTTAATAAAATCCATATTCTGATTATTCAGGCCATAGAGAAAGTACACAATAACTTTTCAGATCAAAGAATGTATAATGTACCCAACAGAAGGAACAGGTTAACTGGATAATACGTTGCGGTAAACTGTAGTATCGTGATTTGAATCGTTAAAAAGATAATGCAAAGGCATTGAAAAATTGATATATTTAAAAGACGATATAATCTAAAACCTAATCAAATCGGGCCGATTTCTTAAACAACATTGTGCAAATGCGAAGTGAAAATATGTGCAGTTGTCACGTCATTGGACCTGAAACAAAATTTGGTAACATTGTAGTGGCATTAAAATATTTATCGCACTATAAAGTATTGTCGAAACTTTAGATTGTGTGTCTTGTATCATACAATTTATCTCCAGCTGTGCAAATAAAGTTTTTGGCAAACTTGCAGACTTCCGGTTAAATGTAGCCTCTTAAATGATCACAATTCAAAACAGCAATATCATCCAGATTCTACAAAGTTCAGAGAGCTACTAGAGGATAGTTCTATTACATTTTAATTGTAAAAAATAAAATGGAAAGTTGCCTTAATTCCTGCAAGCAAAGGTTATGCTTACATTATTATCATTATAAATTATAGCATGGAAAAATTCCTTGTTTGCCGTACTTGTAAAGATCCGTAATGAGAAACATGTTCAACTAACATATATTTTCTGCATCAAAAGTGTCATCTCGGATAAATAGTGCATTAGTGTTATCGCTTGTTAAGTAGAAATGTAAATGGATATAGAGGCTCTAAAGTTGATTAATAGTAGAACGACCACAGGGCGATTATTCAAATATCTATTTCAAGGATGCACAACCATAGAGCATGTGCTCACTTCTCCTATACATGTTATTTTCTCCCTTCAAGAGACCAAGACAAAGGGATATATACCTAGTAGTCAGAGGCGGATGAGTATATACTATCGATTCCCTGTATTAAGAATGACGCCGCAGTGCATTCACTTAAACTCAGGAACCACAGTTAAGTTGGGTCACTCTGTCACAGCGGGTTGAAGGAGGTGATTTCTACCTCCCATCTCTTACCTTCGCTTGAGTAACCTTGTTCTATATAGACTAGACGAATTTTTTTTAATTAACTACTGTCATACTGTGACATAAAAATATTATAGAGGATATTTCAGGAAAAGTGAATAAAAGTTGAAAAGTATATAGCAAATTCAGTGCTAATGATTCTGATCTTGGAAGCTAGCTTAAGGCGATAACGTTTATAGACAGGTCTGAAGTCCAAGCAACAAATGTTGCATATTATCGTTTACCTTCCTCCGCAGTGTGGCTTTGACTAATGGTATATTATCAGCCAAAAGGTCATTTTATGAATCAACTGTAGAACCAATTTATACAATATTTTCCTGAATCTTTAATTACGCAAGATTATAGAAGCATTTCACCAATTGGGCATATGCAACACGACATATTGAGCTGCATAGCAATATGTTAACTATATCTTTAAAAAAACAATTAATTTACTGGTGTTATGGTTCTAAAATTGTCAACTTTCGTTATCTCTGCTGAGGCAAACTAATCTTCCACAGTGAAATTTTCTCAGAGTTTGCGTCACATTTTACGTCGTCTCCAGTGTTCCGGCCTTTGATGAATCTGCGCCAGATGCTTCAATGGTAAACTATAAAATTCTCTTAAGATATCTGTGGGTTGGTGTGAGGATAAACATCGCCACATATATTGATTGATACATTTTATGGGGGCTAATAATAAACCGTTTGAAGTGACTTGCCTACAGTTTCAGAATGTAGTACTAACTGTTTATGAAAATCATAGTATGAGAACTGTATAGCTCCTAACTTCTGACCTGTCAATAAAGTAACTGTTCACGTATTAATACTAAGAAGAGCGAATTGCCCTGAGATGCAGAAATGCTAATGGCAGTCTTCCCTGTAGGCGACCACTAAATGTGCATAAACATAGCCCGAGCGCTGCCTTCAAGCGCTACGAACTACCGATACTTTACCATAGTGAACACTAAGGTCAGACTTGAAACTCGAAGGAAAAGAGACAAATTTCAAAAATACACGCTCTTTTATCAATTAGTCCCGTCTAATTTCATACAACAAGAAGCTTTCTATATGAGTGTGATACTATGTACCACTCGGTGTGTTGCTAAGTTCACAGACCTTGTCCTCTTTCTAATTTTAAGAACTGCACACAACACTCCTTAGCAATGCAAGTCTGACCTATTCAGTAAGAAATCCATAAGCTTTAAGTTCGATTAATCACGAAATCGTGGAATCTTAGCTACCTTAGCTACACTAACATTCATAATTGCCTTTCCTTAGCAATAAGATTGTTCAGTCACCTTTCCTCAAAACATAATGTAACTTTTGTTTCCATGATTACACATTGATTTTAACACACATATTATTTAGTGTTTCTATTTATTTGCATGGGTCATTCAAAAATTAGTAGTAACAATGCTTGAATTTGGTGCTATCAGCGGTAAATCATGTAAGCTGATAACAAAGAAAAATAGAGCCTCTAATGCTTGTTAGCTGTGAGTATGAAGACAAGTTTATTTAATAAGACACTTTTAGTAAGCTTAATTGCAGACTGTTACCTATAGTGCTCTAAATATATTTAGATGCTTTATTAAAATTCAGTTTGCAAGAAGTATCAATGCTCGACAACGCCATAGAGCATTGTGAAAGACATTGGAAGCTTGTGGTAGACATACTTTACAATATCGTACCATGGCTAGGTGGGCGTAGAGGAAGGGAAGACTTTCATAAAACACGTGGAGATGGCAGATCCCAGTCAGCAAGTGATGATGTGCATGTGAATGCTGTCAGAGCACTGCTGGAAGTCATCGTTGCTGGACTTGTATTGAACTAGCAAGGCAAGTTGGAGCTGCTCCTGGTACGATTCTCCACATACTTAAGAAGAAGTAAAAGATGAGGAAAATCTACGCTCGATGGGTTCCAAACAGTGTTACAGACGAAACAATGTGGTAGAGGATGGAAACAGCGAGATTACACTTAGAACGCTATGAACGTGAAGGCGAGCGTTTTCTTCGATGTATCATCACATTAGGTGCAACCTAGGTTCGATTCTATCGAACAGAATTAAAGAGAAAATAAAATGAGTGGCGGCACATTGGTTCACAACGGCCAAAAACATATGGACAAGAGCAGGATCTACGAAAAGTCATGTTCATTGTTGCTTATGATTTATACGGTTTCCATATCATTCATTCAGTTCCTCAAGGAAATCGTGTGAACACCATTTAGCACCAGTTCTACTTCGTAAACACCCAAATCTCCTAAATTTTCATCCCACTGTGTTACATGAGGGTACTCGCTCTCACACGTCTACCCCTGTTGTTAATTTACTTCGCAGATGGAACTGGGATATTCTGGAACATCCTCCATACTTCCCAGATATGAGTCCATGCGATTTCAACCTTTTTACGAAAATGGAATTTCCAATTAGAGGAGTTCGCTTTAGAACTAGACAGACAATTATAGCAGCTGTAGAGCAGTCTGTTCGAATATTAGAACAAGACACTGTGGATGGCATCCATCGGCTCCCTGATGCGTGGAGGCGAGTTCCTCATGTTGAAGGATCTTACTTCTAAGCGCTGCAGTAGTGTGACTGCGGCAAAAAAGATTTATTTGTTGTTAACTCAAAAGTTTCCAATAATTATTGAATGAAGTAAGTATTTATGGCTCTACCATTACTTCATAAAATTATTAATCTCACTTCCCAATACGATTGCAGCGGTCGACCCTTGTGACAAATGAGGATTTGTTGGGGAGTTTCCCTGTATCCCTCAGGGCAATGATGGGAAGGTTAATTACATCACCCAAATGTGACGTCCTTCCATTTCACCTCATTTTCATCCCTCTGGGTGTTTCAGAATTGCAAGAGTAGAATCTGCAAAAGCAGAATCTCGGTGTTCCATGGCACGGAATAAGACTAATCTCCGTAAACCTTTGATTTCCTTCTCCTGGTCCCCCCGGAGACAGGAGAGAAACCGCCCGCCTTGGTAGCGTAGATGGTAGCATGTCTGCCTCACGTTCAAGAGGTCCCGAGTTCGAATCTCGGTCAGGGTGAGTTACCTAGATAAGGTCATTTCCGCGGTTTTCCCACATCCTTCAAGACGAATGTCGGGTAACTCTAAGGTCCATGGACCCTGGACTCATTTGAGCATCATTTCACCCAATTCATTCACCGTCCAATATAACTTAACGTTGGGGCGGACGTAAATTAAAAAAGGAGAGAAACCAGTTGGATGAGGTACCATCGAGGGGATAATATCGGAAATCGCTAGAAGCCATGCCCTTTGCTGTCACGTCTCCTAGTTCCGGTAGCACTCTGGTTGCTCTCATCTTATCCTTCCCTCCCGGGGAGCGCATAGATACAACAGATCATCAATAGATCGAGGTGCCAACTCACCGTTCGAACCCTGTCATGCCTCAGACCTACGGATGAGTGCATTTTAGATGAAATAAAAGAAGTGATTCTTTTATCGCGAAAACAGACGAGTATCACTGAATCATATAAACTCTTGCAGATCTTCTATTAGGCATGTCTCTTTCACGAGATCAGGTTTCATTTTTCATATGGAATAATTTGGCATGCGAGACCACTAAACTTGTGTTAAATGGACTAATTATAAATGACCTATAACGGAAATTTCTGTAAACTTAAGAAAACCTATTTCAAGGTATAACAAGAATGATTGAAATTAGGGTTAAAGCTAGGCAGCAGTAAGACAGAATGAGAGAGGAAAATACTCCTGAAGTTCTTGCTTTATTGCGAAACTGGTCTTTCCTAAAAGTATTTCCCGCTATATCGGAAAATGTTAGACTGCAGTAAGCCTCATTTCGCAAATTTCAATGGACTGAAAGATCATGTAGCGTGAATTGAGTTTATTCTAACTTTTACCAGTAGGAAATAAGCCTCTTTCAGTATTCAGACCGAATGCGTGCTACCTTCATCGTAATGTGACTAGTGAGTTCGCAGAATTAAAAGTCCACTTTGCCGAAATTCAAATGTTCTTTATTTAGTGTTGATCTCTGTTGATTCAGTAATGATATTTCAGAGTTAAGTTAGAAAACGGAAACTATCGCAAGGCTTTTGTTTTATACTGAGAAACTTCATTTTACGTGAGTGCAAGGCGCTGTTTTCCTATAATACACTTTTCCCTTCCATCTCCGCTTCTCTTTTCCGCTTCTACTACCCGAGGCACAGTCGAAACACTTAATTCCCAGTAGAAAATAAAATTTAATGATTACGTCACAAGAAAATGAGTTCGCACCTTCAGCAATGTTGGATTTCTCATTTTAGACTCGGGAAGCTCTTACAACTAAATACTACCTCAAACATTCCGTAGACACAGAAGTTGCTACTGAGACTAAATGGCTTCTGTTATTCAAAAGAGCAAATGTAAATACACTTACTAATCTCCAAATTTTAATGCTTCTAGTACGAGGTTGAGCGCCAGATTTGGGCCCAGTAAAGTTTCCTTGGTTCTTTGATCGTCCCAGGGCTCGAAAATTGCCACACGTACCACTCTACCGTTGTAGCCGAGGCAAATGGGAAAGGGTGTGCCTTCACTGGATGTGTAGCCTCGGTCGTACACACACACGTCAATAGGTCCCGAGTTCGAATCTCGGTCAGGGTTAGTTATCTGGATAAGGTTTTTCCGGGGTTTCCCTTATCCTGAAAGACGAATGTCGGGTAGCTCTAAGCTTCATGAACCCCGGACTCATTTGAGCATCATTTCACCAATTTCTTTCATCGCCAGATATGACTTAACGTTGGAGGACCTATATTACAAAAAAAAAAAAAAAAAAAAAAAAAATGTACTGCCTATGCGTTCATCAGGGCTCGGTTGTAATCTAAAGAGCAGGGGCTTACACCCAAAGTAATCAAAACCGTTGCTTTGCATTCTTCAAATGAAGAACGTTATTTTTCCATTACAAGTTATTTGCATACTGCTATCATAGAGTTAGTTCAGTTACTACAATTATTATAGGTGGTTCCTGCATATCTTCGCTTTTCTCACAAGCTATATTTCCGTTAAAAAAAGTGCAAGCTTGCCACTCAATGATGCTCCGAATATCACTGGCGATGTTTTCAGAAAAAATACCTGGATCCCTGGGAGTTCTACATCCATTTAAGCTACAGAGGACTCCTAAAAGTCGTGGTGTACAGAATATCAAAGTCATAAATTCAGTGTTACAGGGCGAAAATTACTCTTATTACTCTGTATTAGCATTTGTGGCTTGCGCTCCAATGAAGTCACGTTTTGCTGAAATAAGTTTTTCTTTATACAAAAATATGTTAGTCAAGAATTAAATTTCTACACTCTGAGGTGTGTTACATAGTAACAGGAAATTGCTTACGCCAGAAAATTTGGCTATTTATTTAGTTACAGGACCAAACATAATCCAGAAAACAAAACGTGAAATTGATTCTGTGTGGTTTTAATAGATATCCTTGATAATGCCTATCTCTGTTAAAAAGGTTTATAAATAAATATCCAGAACTAAGCAAAGCGTAGCGTTTATTTTACTTATCCAAAAGCAGCATTTACCAAAACACTATTTGCACCAGAGACCTAAATTGAAGCATTATTCCACCTAAAAATCTGAGCCCTAATGATTATGCATAGCTGAATTCTTGCGGAGAATACTATGGCCACTGACCTTCCCTTCTAATTCTGTCAACAAAGAAACAACTATTTTTCCTCGAAGTTAGATAACTAGGTGGTTAAGAAGAAAACAGAGTTTTCAGTAGCTTCATAATAAGACAGCTTCTAAAACCATAATCACCATCCTTAACTTACACGTTTTAGTATTCCAAATGTTAGTATTTCGAAAAAAATAGTGTCTCGAAACGTTGGGCTCTGATTAGATCCTTCCTGGCTGCGCAACTAATGTGTCTGTGAAATTTGGTGAAATAGGTGGAAATACTATATTTGTCATTTATAACATTTTTTTTTGTCTTAAGTTGTACTCTCTTGCCACTCAGTAAATTTATTTAATATCAATCTTTATATAGTCACAGCTGCCTATTTAATACGTTCTATACTATAAAGGTAAGACGACTTATTTTATTTGAAGCTTATTTTTATAAATTAATATTTTTCAATTCTTTTGTATTCAAAACGCTCCTTTAATCGCAAATCATAGCTTATTAGCTTTATATTTCAAGGAGTGATTCAGAAAATGTGGATTAAAATAATGTTGTGCACTATACGTGAAATCAGGATTGTAGCGACACATAAAGGAAGTAGAGGTAGGTAAGTATGTTGGAAAGAGAAATGGTGCAGGGGCCCAAGAACAGTTCTCGTTTCAACCCCTCTAGTCCCCTTAACCATCACTTTTCTTCCTCCTATTGCTCGTGACCTGAACTGGAGTATAGTCTGAAGTATTAAATTGATTAGTTGAAATTAATTATTTAAATACGGCTTATATTAAGGAATTTATCAATTATAAAGTGATGAGTACAAATGAATATATTATTTAACCATCTCGTTGAAATACCTTGTAGAGTTTCATTTTTTAGGATGTGCTAAAAAAGTTGAAGTAACCAGAACAAAACTGTATATAGTACGAGTATATTTTGGAAAGTCCGCTGTCTTAAAACATGAAGCGAACTGTGATAATTATCTCATTTTGCTACCTCTATCATCGGTGATGATGTCATTCTCCTTTCTCGGCGAATTTCGAGATTCCGTGAAGCAGTCATTTCCTATTGGAGCAAAGCACGCGTTTTCTTTCAGAGGAGAAAGAGGGAAGAAGAAAACGTGGGGCAATGAAATTAAGTGTAATGGGTGATACTTTGAGGGTATATTTGAAAGTTATAGTCCTTTAAATGTACAAAAATAACGACGAAGGTGTTTTTCTTTTTTCTGCAGGACAAATTGTATCTCTTAACAGTGCTAACACTTTTAGGTGCTTCACGGAAGATTTACATGTTTGACGAATGAGTACAGTTTTTAGGGGATGTCGCTAATGTAGTATGTTATGGCATAGAGAGATCAGAGAAGGCGGGAATATAGTGCAGCACGGTCTGGCCATCAACACAGCATGTCGCTAATGTAGTATGTTATGGTATAGAGAGATCAGAGAAGGCAGGAATATAGTGCAACACGGTCTGGCCATAAACACAGCATACAAGTAACACGACGTATATATTTGCACTTGCAAAATTGATATCCCATGTCTTTAAATATTCTTCAGAATGTGCTCTTCTTACCTTCTAAATGGATATTTTCTTTAACAGCAATCCTGAATTTACGTAATGTGGGAATATCTCTTCCTATTAGTAAAACTCGAGAGAAATTCTGCGCAGAACACATTTTTCAAACTCTCGAATTCAAACCCTTTGGATGTCAGTGGCGTAAAACTGGCGTTGAAAGTATTTTTTCGGTATACTTCAAATTTGAGCCTGTTTCACTCTATTTTGCATAGTTTGTTCACGTTTCCCGATTGATATTGCTGTCCTTTTTAATAGGATTGTTTAACGGAATAATTAGGAATTACGTTTCTTTTCTGTACAAAGCTATGGCACATTGAATAACAGTTTTCTACTTTGTGAGCGTATGACAGCGCGGGGTGTTTGCATTTTGACTTGATTCGAATCCATCAATTATACAGTGAATCAACTGCTGTATTCCAGTATTGCCGAACAGCACAAGCCATGCAGCGGTGATGGTAACATAACGCTTATCTATTTATTTTTATGAAAGCTTCCACTGTTGACTGTCTGCATTCATTCTTCAGACAGGTGTACATGCTGGATGAACTTTAAGCATTATAAACACCAAGAAGTAGGCGTATTATTATGGTTAAAAAGGTAGGTAAACAGATACTAATTTAAATATGACGTTTTAAACTAAAAATTGCCATAACTGTTAAATAATTAAATTCATAAATTGTTTAGTAACTAATTTCAAAATGTCTATGGTGTTGCCTTTAGGAACCAGACTGTCATGTAAATACATTTGAAAGTGTGAGGTTATTATAAAGCGATATTTCTTCATAATCATATGCTTTGCCACATTACAGGTAGAGATTCATGGCCCATTTAAATGTATAGCACAGTATTATTTAAATTACTTTTCAGTCATCTTACAATAAATGTGTTCTTACACGTGTAAAGCCGATTTTCAGACATCCATTAAAATCGAAGTGTAAGGAAACATTTTCATTTCATAAGGAACTGTAATGCTGCATTGTGTACCAAAGTTCCCTAAAAGTAACAGAAGAACCTTGTCTTAGAAAATCTGATGGCGATCAAATCTGAAGACACATATAAAGACTGGTTGCAGTCGTTAGCTTTTCCATATATCTGAGCTATCAATGACGTAAATGCCAGGATACCGATGCCAAAATTATTGTTGAGTAACTTTATAAGGAAATGAAAGGTAGAAAAATAAACAATTTAAATAAGCATTGCTTCTCATTTATCCAATTTATTTATTGCAAATTTCTCGAAATAAGGTATTTGTATGGCAACTTAGTGTCTTTCTGTAGAATGGGAACAAAATTCATAGAGTTGAGAAAATTCACCAAGTGAAAATTGGTGTTCTGATAAGAATTAGCAAACTTAAAATTTGATAACATTATGTAAAATGTTTTGTGGGAGTAATGCTGGTAGATCAGGTTAATAAATGAGCGTCCATTTCTAAAATTCGCGTCTTTCCCGTCGTATGCTATGGTTTTACAGAGATGTTTACTATAATCAACAGCCGTACAGATTTACCGGTTACTTCTGTTTAGCATTTTTGCGATTGACGACAACGTACGTACCTTTCGTATCATCATCATTATCATCATCACTGTTACAGATGCTGATTAATTCTGCAGAAGTTAGCAGACATAATTGATAGTTACGACTTCGAGTTGTAGTATTCGGAAAAAATCTCATTCATTACGTAAAGTCGGCAACTCACTTAAAATACGTAATTATTTGCTTCCATTAAATTAATAAGCCAGCTTATCTGGTGGTATGCAATGCATACCCCGAGAGAAGCATCTCAGCAGTTTATGTAATCTGTGTCGACTAGAATGATTCTGTTGTAAACATATGGGAGAGGTCAAAGAGCCAGACAGGGATATATTAGCGTAACCCAATTACGCTGCTGTTGGTGGAGGGAAATTCATGGATGTTTATAGAGACGGTTCTCTTTGTCTCGTCCCATATGTTACAATAGAACGTTCTAGTTTGAGACGTATTACGGGAGATACAGCAAAGAATGAAACTGGATTTCACTTCAGAGTGAATACGCAGAATCTTCATCAACATATAAAATAATGTTGATACATAAAAGTTCAATCTGTAACTGCACCCGTAGCCCTGACAATGTAAAGCTTCACCATTAGATCTGTATGTCTACTTGTCTTAATACTGGAGGAAAGAGCCTCCCGCTATGACGTAAAGCCAATGACTGTCTTAGGGCAGAGGTTAATGAGGTAGGAGGATAACGGCACTGCAGCCAGTCCATTGTTCCTACTTAGTCTTCGAGAGAGAAGGATGAGGTCAGGGAGTCACAGCAGGTGTGATGACAGTAAGCACAGCGCAGCGGGGATTTTAATATCTTCACTATATGCAATCCAATCGAGCAGCCCACCGGAACAATTTCTTATTTACAAGAAGGTATAAGCTCTTTAGATTTACCACTCGAGTGGGAAAGCTACCTAAAATTAAATTAGTTAGCAAACTCTTGGCCCTAGTAAATGTAACACGTTGTTTTTAAACCACCCTAACAGACTGAAAACGGTGTTTAGTGTTAGTGCACAAATATGCCGCACTGTCTTATTTTAATCCTATCCAAACACGTTAATTCTGTTCCCAAGGACAGGTACAGATCAAAAATACTCACGCCGGAGGGAAACAGTTATTTCCTCAAAATTATAACGCGGACCACCTAGCCCTACAATCCGGGAAGATTACGAAGAAAATGAAATGGCAGATGCAACATTTGTAATACATAAGAATTTATCGTAGGATTTGCTTATAAACTGTGGAAAGCCAGGAAAAAAGTCTGATACTGCATTTGTGTTCTGCCTACTCAAAAAACTATCCTTAAAAATCTACGCATTTATTTATTTATTTATTTGTTTATTGGCTTACAGACAGGGGACCTGAGTCAGCGAGCAAATATTAGGGTCAGCCATTTAATGCATTTGTACAGGAGATATAATACAGCATGTTCAATGTTAAATATATTGTAATGGAAACTGTAAAAATACATAAATATCAAATGAATATATGAATGAATGATTGAAAAAATAAGAAAGTAAGTAAATAATTAAATAAATAAGTAAATAAATAAATATTTATTTATTTATTAGATTGAATTGTTCGGAGGGGATTAGGCAGTTCGACCAGACTGATATTTTGTGCCTATGTCCCCAAGTGAGGCACCCCCAGGAGGGAGGAGGGAAGAGACAGAGGGTGGCTGAGTCCAAGGGTCACTACAGTACAGAGGGCAGGGCCCATACATTTTATTAGATAGAAACTTCCCGGCGGTCCAAGACAATCGCCATCACACCTACTGTGGCACCGAGAGAGTCAGGAGGCCGGTTCGGAGACCAGAGGCCGCTCCCCAATAGCAAGGAAAACTCTAGTCAGGCTTGCATAATCGGCATCCTGCCAGCCGCGTTCCTAAATCGGCCCACTAGGCCGGCTCGGAGACCGGAGTGCGTCCCGCCGGAGGAGAAAATGTTCAAGCAGAGCATATCACCCTGCCATGCACCGCCGGGGGACTCCCGCCAACACTTCTGCCATGAAAGAAACCACCAGTTGACAGACGATATGAAATGATAATGGAGGTGAAGTGGAGGAATAAGACATTCGGGGGATTTAATTAACCTAGCCAGCATTCGCCTAGCAACCCAGAAAAAAACAACAACCATAAAATCGCATGGATCAGGTAAGTTGCCCACGGCAATCGAACCCGGATCTTCCAAATGCGGGCCACTGACGAAACTGCTTGAGCCATTCCGCTCACTTAAAATTGGCATAGGGCGAAACTTAGGCTTATGTGATAGTCGAATCTTTTGAAAACTGGTCGTTATGGATGGGTTGGAAATTCGTCTTTATTTGTATGAAAAGGAGCAAAAGGAAAAGCAAATAAGACTTTAAGATATACCATTTGAGAAATTTTATGTATTTGAAAATTTCCAATAACAAGGAATATTTCGGAAGTTATTGAGAAAAATCTATTAGACACAAAAGTGTGTTTTAAAAATATGTAAATTTTTCTGTTGTAAGACTTTCTATATATCTTATGGTTAGGTTTGCAATGTACATAGAATAAACAGTTATACTCAGTGAGCAACTACTGTAGTAAGAAGTAGGGGAATGCGGATTACGTTATGTAAACAAGAGTGCACCCAGTTTTTAGGTGGAAATAAATAATTGAACACAACTAATTATAGTTTTATTTTACAAGTTTGCATGCTTTAGTGTTCTCGTAGGGGACATTTTGCTATCGCCAGTTTCTTTACGAAAATTGCAATCACATCTATAAACACAGCAAAAGTTACCATCTACCAATCAAAGCAACGACTGCCCTGCGTTCTTTTTGTGTAATGAAGTGACTGCCAGCACACTGTGAGGTTATGCTCAGTGCCGCTTACACATAACTTGAGCCATCGTTCGCTGTATGAACATAACATGCCTAATTATGGTTTATCAGATGTACAAAACTCGTTCGAAATGAGGAACACTTCATAAGGTATTTCCAAAAAAATCAAGATATACATTTAATCTGCCATAAAATATGTTAAACAAATGGTAACTGAATAAATATTTTTAGAGGCACACTAACACACACATACACACACTTATTCTAAAACTTCTCTCAGAGACTCCTTTAAAAACTTCTATTTCCGGTTAAACTTTAGTTTAAATTTTTGGGTTGAATTCAATACCCTCTCTATGTACTATTCACGTGGCAGAGAAAGTAAAAATACGTGGGGTTCGAATCTATGGCTATCAGGATGCCAGCTGATGTAGCGCCTGTTGTAGTCATCTCATTTTGAGACGATGTCATATACGATCTATAAACCTTTAGTTTAAAAAGTAGTATCCAAACGGAAGTAGATCATTATTATCAGCCTTTTGATTGCGAAGGTAAACTCACTGCAACCAAAGGACAATTATACCGGTGGCTAAAGAATGAAGTGAACCCCGTTTTGTTCACAGAATATAACGAGCTCAAACTTTAAGTTACTCGTTGTTTGACGGTGTCACGGAAGCATAAATAGCTTCCCAGTCCAATAAACACACATTCATAACAATAACTCATTGTATAGTGTTCTAGAAAGGAATGAGCGGTGTATAATTTTAAAGTTATGCTACTGTTTCAGAAATATACGAAATTAACAAGGCTCGATTCACCCACGCAGTTCCTTGCACTACCAATCAGACTTATATATAATATACAGTGTACGACGCTTCTATATAAAAGTATTACCAGTGAAGTAATTCAAATAATGGTTCTTCGTAAAAATACACGTTGAAAAAAAAACATACACTAATTTGAAGCTATGATTACACGACCTTAAGAGAAAATAGGAACTCACATAGAAGTGGCCCACTGCCGCATTCTAGGCTTGAAGTTTAGTATGTTACTTGAAGAGGTGGTTCAAACTCATTCATAGGTAGTCTTTATTCATGCATTTGCAGTATAGTTCGTATATTTATGCAGATAATATTTTGTGTCTGTGTTCGGTCTATGATATAAGGTATTTATCTGCTATTATAGAAAAATAACATAAAATATCCTTATTTTTCTTAATCTTACATAACCATAAAACTGCTTTTAAATGTAAAATAAAAGAAATAACCTATTAAGCTAAGGCAATAAGAAGTAAGAAAGAAACCTAATAATAGTTTACGTGGCACCTATTATTTTTTCACTATTGTCCTCAATCTTCTAGCCATAAAACCCTTAAGCTTTATTAAATCATTCTTATTGGCAAGTGTTTTCGTGAAGTATAACTGCGTGATATAATAAACATACATAATAAAGCGTATTTTATAACATAATCTCGTGGAAAGTATACGTAAGGTTAATGAAAATATGTGACATAGTGTCGAGCTGAAAAGAAGAAAAACATAAGGGTTAAAAACAAATTACTGAGGTGTGAAAACTAGTTGCTAGCGTTTGAAGTGCATGCTTTACTTCTGAGATACTTTATCTTGCCTTTAAGACTTTGTTTCGACTTCTACTAATAATCGAGGCAGTTAAAATTGCTATTGCTTTCCTGATTAAGTCATATTGCTCGTTTTATGGTTACTTGATGGCTTATTTACCTTCAGCTCATTGGCCGTTTTCCCCAACTAAGATTTGATTGCCCTTGTTAATGGTATAATTACCAATAATCATAAAAGCATACATAAGTTTGTGTTCTAGTGGCACATTGGTTTATGAAGGAAAGGGGGAGTGAATTCCCACGCTTTGCCGCACTTCTGTAATGGGCACGGAACGCCTAAAACGATAAAGGTGTCTTAAGCTACCTCCTTGGTATGCAGTCGACAGACAAGAAATACCATATTGTTTTTGCCGCTATTGGAATTCTTGGAGAGCGACTGTAAATGTACTGCCTGACAAAACAGATGTAAAAATAAATATGTGAACTTCCCTGACAGTATGTTTAACTCCACGTGATTGCCTTTGAAATATAAAAGTATAATTTACATAAAATCCATGAAAACAACAACGGAAACAATTGTTAGTTTCTAAGTATTCTCTAAGCACATATTGGAGAAGAAAAATAATTAAAACAATGGGCATTTATGTTATGCAGTTTTCAATAGTTATAAATCTTTAGCTGTACATGTTGTACATAATAAACATAGTAGACTACAGCCTAATTATTGAAGTCAGACGAAAAGATGCATCTTAAACTTAGTACTGGTTAGACGCCTATTTAAAAACAAGCAATGAATACGTATGATCATGGGTGAAATCCAAGGAACTGTCTTTACAGACTTTGGAAACAAAACCAAACGTAAGTTACATATTAAACTTAAATGAAGTTAAAAACTGGGGATTTTCTTGCACAGATATAAAAAATAATTTGATTTACAAAATGAAGCACTAACGGCAACGAATTAGACAGAAAAATATTTTCAAAGTAGTGAGCAAAGTATCTGATAGTCTTCAGAAGCATATAGGACCTTAACGGAGTCGATAAGACCGGCCAATTATGGTGAATTATAGGTTTAGAAGTGCCATCTCTGTAAGCTTAGACTTTGCTCTTTATTCCCACTTCATTCCTCGAAAAACCCTCCTTTATTTAATAAATGCATACATTAAAACAATTTTTATTAGTATCTTTTATCAAAATGGGACAAGCATGAGAGTTTTCCCTAAAATTTGTCCAAGATTAAACGGATTTTCGGATAACGGAAATTATTCCAGCTACCGAACAAACTTCCGTGTTAAATATAATACAGTGAGAATTTTAATGAACCTTACAATTGGATAATTCATATAAAAAGATCTGTTCGGCAGGGAATGAAAAGAAGATATACCTAATCCTGTTATTTGATTCAATTATTTTCTTTGAAGTTTATCTAAAATTGCTTAGAGGAATTAATATTCACTGTGTCATCTAGCTGACGGCTATTTAATGTTAGCGAGCAAACTGTTTTCGTTCTTATGAAGGAACTCAAAATCAATGGAATATTGCCAGTAAAGGACTGGGAGGGTAAGGAACATTTTTGTTCTATCACTTGACTACGAATTTCTGCAGCTGTGGTACGTCACACAACTATGATATGTCACATTTAACCAAGTTGATAGACACCGAAGTAAATTATTTATCCAGGACTGATTTTAACATGTTAGTATGTATACAAAGAAATTAGTGAAATGTTACACATAATGTAGAAATGAACTTGGTGTATTAAAAGTATTAAAACCTGATATACGAATAGCAAATAGCGATTTTTAGGCTTTTCTAATTGTTTCAAAGTGTCTAATAATTTCTGAAACCACCATTACTTTTTCCAAAATTTCCAGAATTGATACTCCAAGTTTGGTGTAATGTAGAAAATGCTAGGAAAGCAAATATGCAATTTTTTCTTTATTTTGGAGTGCCTCTTTAACTGTTTGAAAATGGCTGCATAAAAAGATATAGGATGAAACGTTTTAATATGTAATTCCGGACACAGACTATCTATAATTATATCAGAATTGATAGCAACAAAAAATCGCACATACATTCCAGCACACTTAGAAATAATATAGCCATAGAGATTAGGTACATAGCTACAATATATTTGCAACTTCCTGACCACATTATCAATAAGAACAATTTTGTGTTCTCACAAATGTCAGGATTTCAATAAAGTGCCATAAAGTTACAAGCCCTGTGTCCTACATAGTTTAGGTTAGCCGAACTCGTATTGTAGTTCCAACTGTACACGGAAACGTATAACTCTTTCCCCCTTGAAAACATTTAAAGACTAGACCGTTTTTGTGAGCATCCCTTAATTTTAACCAAACGAAATGTAAAAAGAAACTGGATGGATTGGAGAAGACTTCTGAGAACGCAACTACGAGGGCACATTAAATATAAACGGGAATTTTAATATAACGCTGCTGTTGGTAATCATTTTGAGGAGAGACTTTGTCAGTATGTTGGTGGGGGTATCTCGAGATGAGTTATTGCGCGCGCACGCAACGTGGAGAACGGGGCTGCGTCAGTACGACATGAGTGAGCAAGAGGTGCACACGTCTGTTGCGCAAGGCATTATCATAAGATTTCTTGCAACAAAGGGCACAAAACCTTCGGAAAATTTTAGACAGCTCCGTACAATTTTTGGGGAAGAAACACTTTCAAAGACTGGAGTGTATGAGTGGACTAACAATTTTTTGGCGGGAAGAGAAGCTGTAGAAGGTGAACCTCATAAGAGGAAACCGCGGACAAGCATTACTGAAGACAAAATTGTTGCCATTCATGATATTATTGAAGAAGATCGGTACATAAAAATAACAGACATTGTTTTTTTCCCCTAGGAATAAGTTAGGAAAGTGTTCAAACAATTATCCGAGATGAATTCCATTATAGAAAATTGTCTGTCAGGTAGGTTCCTCGTCCCTCAACCAGGAACAAAAAACGATACGCCAGAATGTTTGTCAGAGACTCCTGCATCGCAACGAGGAAGAGGAAGAAAATTTCTTGAATCGCATTGTGATTTGTGATGAAACATGGATGCATCATTACACCCCAGAGTCAAAGCAAGAAAGCACGGAGTGGCAGCGAGGAGATGCAGCAGGTCCGGTCAAGATCAAAACACGTCCATCTGCTGGAAAGATGCTTGCAACCGTCTTTTGGGACTCCGCAGGCGTTTTGATGCTGTTTTTTCTTCAAAACGAAGGACAATTAATGCAGCCTATTACTGTCGCATACTGGATTCACCAAAAGCTGTATATCGCAACAAGCAACGCCAGCAACCAATCCGAAAGGCTATTCTTCTCCTCGACAATGCAAGGCCATATACTGCCACTTTAACGGGAAAAACTGTAGAACATGAATTGGACACCTCTGGAACACCCTCCTTACAGTTCTTCTTTCTATAAAGATGGCATCAAAAGCTTGTCAATCCAATGGAGAAAATGTGTATCAAAGGCAAGACACTACGCATAAAAGTAATCTGTATATGAGCAATTCTTTTTGCTGATACAATAAATTTTAATTAAATAATTCCGTTTATACTTGATACGTCCTAGTAATATTACATCATACCGTGAACACATGGTTAAACGTACGCATAACCATCTTTGAAATAATGTTCACATAAAATGTGAAGTATTCTGTTACAATGTATGTTTCAGCGGTTAATAAAATGTATAAATAAAGCAGGTTATAAGACTGGACAAACCTCACTTCTATATTCTCTTTAGTTGGCACATTTTAATCTAATATATAACCTTCAAATAAAGAGAAAGCTAGTAGCTGACTAAGTCGAACACACACACATACACACACATACGTATATCCCTTCTTTTTTATTATAGTGTGGTATGTTACAAAAATGGGTTACGCTTTCTTTTATTGGCGATGCTACCAACAAATGCGCAACGTCCGAGATGTCTTAAAGCAGATCTACAAGTATCTGCGGCTGTTTTTTTCAGACGAGGAAGAGGTATACTTGACACGTAGGTCTTTGTGTCTCCTCACTTAGTTCGTGCCTGGGAGTGCTTGTTATGGATGCAGCTGAGAACTATTATGAGATTAATTGCCTTCTTTATGCGAGTGCCGAGCAACTAAAAAGAAGGGAAGATCCCTTGCAGTGCGCTGAAGTATCGTGGACTATACAAACTACGTCTGAGCATCCCTATACATATTAAAAAACCCCTTCTCGTTTCCAAGTTGGCCTTGACATCTCTAGGGGGTAACACTGTTGCATGCGTGTTTGTTTGTTTAGAGGTAGTTGAAATTACTATGGCGTCACATGAACTGGGTTACTGAATACAGAAGCAGTTGAGTCTATTAACCTTGAAATTCTTTTTTTTTTTTCAGTTTCTTTCTTCAATTTTATGCTTGAAACCATAAGGTGAGTAAAGGAAATGATTCAAAAGATACTCAAATTAGCCGGGAGTCCCTAGATTTTAAGATTTGCCTGACATTTGTTTTCTTTGAAAAGGGGAAACATCAGGAATGAAGTACTAACCAGTTAACTTACTTTAACCGGAATTCCAACTCGGGACCCCTTATTGTAAGACAGATGCGGCTTTGGATGTAATTTATTGAATGCATTTACGTCATTGAACATTGCCCCATACTTCTAAGTTTTGTTCTAATGTTTCTGAAACGGATTGTCAGATAGGAAATATACATAAATTCAAATAAACCCCCAGTTTATGTGGAAATGAAACCCAAGAAAACCATTACCTTTCATTTCGAGCATTTTGATAACTGAATATTTGCTTTCCAGAGCAAAATCTATCTTATTGTTATATGCGAAGAATGATTAAGTTTGAGGATTTTGACCAAATATGCCTCTGCACTTGAGGAACTAGAAAGCGGGAACAAGAGTGAGAAGCGAGCCATAGGGGCATAAAATGAATTGCAACGGAAGGTTAGTGTAATATGCTCATATTTTTTATCGTTAGTATTGTCACTTTGTTCAGTATTTTACTTTACTACTGGGAACCAGTTCCACTATTGACTGTTATTTCAGTTTGTTTTCACATTTACTTCTTCCTTCCATAAGTATTCCCGACGAAATACTCCCGACTTGTCATCCTTTCCCGGTTCACTGGCTGGGGTGTCGAACACAAGACAGTTTTATTTAAGTAACAGTACTTCCGTCGCAATCGTCATCAATTCACTGCCTTTGTTGGATCTGAGAGGCCTTCGTAAAATATTTCGCTCACTCGCTTCCAGAGACTCTCTCCCGCCACAGTGACTCGCCTCGCGATAACACTTAATTCTATAGCCGTTGAAAATTTCCAGAACGTTCGAGATTGAGAAACATCTGGCGATATCCCATATTTTGCTTTTGCTGGGCGAACATGTTCTTTATTTGTTTACATCCCGGACTGTCCGGCATTAACTTCCTGGTTAACCCTTGAAACGGTAGTATTTTTTGGGGTTTAAAATGTGTAAAAATATGTGTAATTTTGTGATCGGCCGTAGTAATAATTGTATTACGTAATGTGGTGACGTAGCAGTAAATTGCAATCATAAAATTATTATAGGAGTAATGATAGTTACGGAAAATCAATAATTTTGAGAGATACGTGATCTGTAATCTTGTTTCATGACGATGGAAAAATGTCGCGGTGAATATTAACGTTTTGTAATGGAAAATCAATAATCTTGCTGGCTGTGGAAAGACGAAAAGTTTTGGATGGAAGAAGAAAATCAATAATCTTTTTTCATGAAGATAGAAAGTTTTAAATACTGATGAATAGATGTGCAGGAGTGAGGTATTTTATGTAATTAACGGAAAATATTTATTAAGAAAGTAAGGATTATCGATGTGTTCAAGGTAACTTGCAGTGATTGACTAGGAAAGAAAGTTCGAGTAAAACGTAATCCAGATTATACAATTAAGTTATATGTTACGAAATCGGACTTATTTAAAATTTTATTTATGTCACTAGAAACCACATCTGAAAACAAGAGATCTCATGATTCAAACATCAAGAAACAATTCAAATCAAACTCAATCATAAAGAAACAATTCAAACTACAGCGACTTAGCCCTGTTACATCTGGCTTACTGACCTGGGTCTTCGAAACAGTCAACGTGCATCCTATCTACTGCGAATTGGAGAATCGGGTAACATCCTGCAGCATCACTTTATTGTTCAAGAGATACGGCAGTTCGGTCTAAGGAATTTCAGGAGAAACACGACAGTTTCAACAAAAGAAAGAGCCATATACTGTAAACTATAATAAAGTTTAACTGTACACAGTTCTTTTTATATGAGAGGTTGAGTCTTAATGATTTTGTTTCTCTCCTCACGAGTGGTAGAATGGCATTCAAAATGTGGGAAGAAATATGGTTCGTTTCTTTGGCTTATTACGTAGTATGTGCTTTTGATTTGTTTTTTGTACCATTTTGGTTTGCAAGCGTACATATAGGATGGTAAATTATACATTACAAGATCTGCTGAAATACCAACACAATAAACAAATTTTAGAAACTGTAAATTCTGAAGTTTTGGATTATAAAATTAGTCCTCTGAAATGCGCTTAACAATAAAAGATTAATGTTAATAATTCTCTTTAGATTTTAAAAATTGAACCGATGGCTAAAAGGAATTAATCATTTTAATTAAAGTTATATGCTTTAACAGCATAATCTTCCACTGTATTTGGGAAATATGAATGTTAATTAAATTAAAAACAGAGCTTATTACGTGATTGTATGACAGTGAATTGCTTTCCAATTTTTAAGAGAATACACTACTGAAAATGCTGTAGACAAATAACTTTCTTCAGTTGGTAAATTTTATTCTAAATATGCCATACTTAACCAATTAATGGATTAAGGCTTCTTCTCGATATTTGTTTTCGTTATAAAATATTATTTAATATAATATTAAAATAGATAAAATATTATTTTAAAATATTATTTAAATATTAAAAAATATTATTTTAAAATATTATTTAAATATTAATATTAAAAATATTGTTTTTACACGCTGAAAATTTGAAAATAATCCTTCACGGCATTAGTGTCCAATTTTGTACAAATTTTTGCCAGAAAGAAGATTAGGAAAATAGAAAAAAATATTTAAAACAGTGCAAGATTTATAGTGCTAAAGGTTTAAATGATAGACTATTATGTGTTTAGATATAAGTGGAAAGCATAAATATGTTAACTGAAAATTTAGTTTCTGACATAGGGCTTCTGAATTGATCTTGGATGCAAAATCTTGCGGTTTATTTTAAGAAGCTGTACAACAAACTTAGTGGATTACTCCCTGAATGTGAACTCGATATTTGGTATACAATTATTGAAATTCACCTCGGTGGAAATTAACATATGAAAGAAGAACGAACGGTAATTATTGATCTGTTAGTTTTTCTCACATTTATAAATTAATACATTTGGAAACTAAATGGAAAATCTGAATCAAGGACAATGAGGTATTACCACTTACAAAATTATTACGTAATTAAAAACAAATACAAATTGAAGAGTTAGCCTTTATCTTCGACCATCTGCAATTTCATCTTAAATTGACATAACGTTAACAAAGAAGTTTCTTGCTTTGTTACACTATTTATTTACATTTGAGTTTTACTTAAATTTTTAGCTACAGATTTGTACTACAAAGAGGGTATTTTGTGTATAAAGGCGCTTTTATTTTTAAGTTATACTTCTGAATATACAAGACTGCAGTGCTTCTCATTGTGACAGCAATGCTTGGTCACAGTAAGACAGGAGAGAATAGACAAGGCCGGTGCGACGTCAGCTCAGACAGCTGTACATGCTGGCTCAGAGAACGAGTTGAGCGTGTGATGTCATCGCGCTTTTTACTGCTGCAACAAGGAAAGAACAAATATCTCTAGGAGTGCGAGATATGGCATTATAGGAAAGCCAGGAAATATATCTGTTACTAATAACACAACTAATGTCTTCAATGTAATGTTAAAGGTGACTGTGTCAATTACACAACTGATTACATATTATAAACATTTCATTATGGCTCTATACATAGATAGAAGACAACTCATGTTCGAGCTAGACTTCGATAACTTTTTTTGTTTTGTTAGTTTCAACTTTTCTTGTTTACTCTATTTGGCAACAAGGCTCTCCAACTATATATATATATATATATAAACCCACTATTTTCAAAATGGAATATGTGCATTACCTTCTCACAAAACCTGATTTTTGAATTCACAAATTTTACATAGCAAATTCTTGCTCTATATATCTATTATAATGTTCACTGCCATCATTTTGCAGCCCCTTCTCTTTCTTTCACACCACAAGCATATCACAGAAAACAACAATACTCTCTCAGTGCTGCCTCAGCCCACAAATTTTCTAGTTGGACTTAAGTAACTTTATTTTAAATATATATGTACATAGCATTTTGGGCTTCTGCAACTCACCTGTTAAACTGATATATTTGGATGAAAGGCCCCTTTTATTTTTGTAGGTGGAGAAATCTTTAGATATGTAAATGATTTAAAAATGTATATTTATTTTGTTTTTATTATCTTGCTAAGTCTAAGGCTTTTCTTAAATGCAAGTAATTAGATATTTCTAAAATATTTTACCAATAAAGGCAACAATTTTTGACCATCATTTAGCTTACGTAGGATTCATAAAGCATAAATAATTCATATTGTAGTCATATAGAATAATTGTTATTTTTTACAGTTCCAAAACAAATGATAGAGAATAGAAGAGATCTTGGGTGTTCCAAAGGAGTAACTTTATTTTTGTTGACAGTTTATGCAATCTTGCTATGACGAAAATACTGGACGTTTTGCCGTGCCACTCTTTTATCAACTTGGAAGCTAATAAATGCCTTTCAGAAAGAAAGAGGAAAACAAGGCAAAGCGAAGAGACATTTTCACAAAATAATGCTGTCACGCTAAAGTGCTACATCTCCGTTTCACTGACGTCATTGCCACCACTAACCTTCCCCTCAGAACAAAGTAAGTGTGGCAAAATTGCAGAAACTGGTTTCCCAGCAACCTGTCACTCCACGGCAACTTCATAATGACTAATTAACACAGTCCGCAAAAATATCCTGCCATATTAACTCTCATTGACATTAAAGAACCGTTTCTGTTCTTTAGAGAGTTCCTGTTTACTTATGCAATCACAGGGAAAATAGAACTGACTATATAAAAGAAATATCATTATATTTTGTATTTAACAGACCTGAGGAATGAATTCACCAATTTCTCTTATTTTGAAGTTATCTATTTCGAAAAATGTCTACATATCGCTGATGGTTGTTACAATGCCATTGCAGAATTTAAATTTGCTATGATATCACTCTAAATAATGTTACGTATTTTGCAAAGTTGTAACACAGAGTATAATAGCATTTTGAACATTAGCTGAAACAGATGAAAATGTAGGGGAGGGTCGTGCAATATCGGCCGGGTGAAGCTTTTTACGACTTTTACTCTGCAATTATGTTGGTTAATCGGAATCTTAATATATTATTCCCTTACCTCAAGACACGTTCTATAGATAGTATAACGTTATGTTTTTTTTTATTTTTTATTTGTAGCACTGTATTTAAACGAAAGTAAAAAGCTAGAATTATCAGGCTTGTAGAAAGTGTCTTGCAGTATCGGCCACTGTGTTTTCTGTTACAATATAGATTTTCAGTGAGACATTGCACTGCCATATATAGAACTGTAGTAGAATACAAGAGCAAGGGAACTTATTGTCACTATTTCTGCTCAGTTCATAAATTTTTAGCTCATGGTTTACAGAGATCGCAAATTTAGCGCTGCTATAGGCCTCAGAATGTCTTCCGTGCGCCACGAGCTACACTAACCACCAACAAGCACTCAGAGCAGACAAAGAACTGAAGAGAGGAAGAAGATATCTGACTATAGTGCACGTGGATGCACAAGCTTGCTACTGCTTACTGGAAATTCTGCCACATGGAGGCGAAAAGGGAAATTACAGTAGTGGCCGGTGCTGCATGCCCGCCCATAGTGTACGACTCTACCCTAATGCTACTTAATCTATTTCCGCTTCAAATAGAAATTCCTCTTGAATTTAAACATCACATTTGTTTACCTGTATATTCCTGTTTTTAATTTCAGAAAATAATTTTAAAAAAGTTCGTAACTGTCCTTCACCTATTTTTGTCCTAAAAATCAGTAACTATACTGAAAAGTAACTAAAGCTGTAAACACCGTTTATAAATATAAAGGATGATATTTTAAAAAAATAGTTTCACTGTGATTGTACCACAAAGAAGAACTCATAGTGGAGTTAATGTAATATCCGTGCACATGAGTAATCACATGAGTTTTATGACTTCTAGCAGTTATTCTTACAATACCTTATTTCTTCAACTACAAAATGATAATCAAAATAAATGTTATATTGGTATTTTCATTATACGTAATAGGTAAATAGGGATAGCCAATGTGTTTTTGAAAGCGAATCTTAGCTACTGCTCCTGAAATTTAACGCACTTTTCCAAAACATCGTGAGGTGCAGCTGAACGTCACAGTACTTCAAAAAACAAAACAAAAAGGTATTAGAAACGACAGCTTAATAGCTACGGCTGGTTCGGAAATGACTTATATAGCCAAAAGGAAAACGTTATTTTAAAGAAATGGCGTGTTTAAAAATATCTACTACTTTTGGGTGCATAGCTGTCGTTGATCTCGTATGGTTTACCAGATATACAAAGTCATACAGCAATTTTTTTTCGGTATGAAAAACACTTCATAGGATGTACCAAAGAAAGTCGTATATACTCGTATATATAATTTTTGGAATATTCGATGTAGTCTTTTTCATTCTGAAAAGATGTTGTATAACATTGTGTATCTAGTTAACTATAAGAGACCAATATTATATATAATATACATTGAGTATGTGACATTTCAATCCAAATTGTTACAGCCATTTCTGATAAAATAAAATATTTAAAAACTCTTGAGATGCAAAAGATGGTTTAGGTAAGAGAGACCTTGCTAAAAATTCTCGTCGTCCATCTTGAGAGTTAGAACTACGTTATATTCAACATTTCATTTTTTATTTTTTCTGTTCATACATACCATTCTCTCAAAATCATTTTCACTAAGGAGCCCTCAGAAGATGCATTTCCAGGAAAAATTTCAGTAGCAAATCCATCACTGAAATGCGATACTGCCTCAGCTTCTAGGCACATTGTAAAATTCAAAAGTAAAACTGCAAACCAGCATACTGTGTACTTATGACTTTAAATGCTTGCTCACCAACCCTATTTTCATTATGAGGAAGAGCACTAATTCCATATATTCACATGTTTATTGGGTTCAATTTATTTATATGTGAGAAATTACCACTGAACTATTTCATCAGTTTTTGACCAAATATCGGCGCCAAGTTGCTTGAAATTTGCAAAAGCTTATTTGTGTAGAAAAATACAAAGTACTTGATAAGCCTTTCAAAATGTTCCCTCACCCTGAAGCTCCTCCAGTTTCCTGGAAGCTCTTAACATCTAGATTATTCTCTATTTTAAAAACCTAAGATTAAGCTTTTCATTTTTTATATCTTAACTTCCTTTTTCTTGGAGCTACTTATTATTTTACCTTCTCTATGCTTGCTTGGGCAGAGAATGTATTGTTTTCCAATACATTGCGAAATAAAAATTAACTTTACATGCAAGTTTTGAGGTGCTTGGCTTCCTGTTTCTTTTTGAGGTGTCCCAATGTGAGGCAAAACTTGAAAGCAACGTGGAAAAACATATTGGGGAAGTATTAAACTTTCTGATTATTATGATCAGGAATAACTTCAGAAATAGAATGCGAATATTTGTGTAAAATCAAAATTCCGGAAGGTATTCATACCAAAAACAAAATTAGAACGTTTTGTGTTTTTATAGCCTGTGTAAATAGTTTGTATGAATATGATCCAGGTTTCAAGCTTTGAATAAACCAACGAAAAACGTTTATTTAGTACATTCTCTCAAAAATCTCATATATTCATCAATGCTTCCTTAAATTTTATGTTTTAAAACAATCATGCATAGAGTAAAACGTGTTTTGGCTATGAATTTCATCTACAATCATGCGATAACTGTAAAAATAGTGGTCGGTTTTTTGTCTCTGTGTTTTTACGGTTTTCCAGACTGAAACCTAGATTGTTCATCATTTAAAAACTTCCTTCAGTGTTGCATAAGTTCTGTAACTTATTAAAATCATTGAAACATCACTTTAGCTTCAACCTCGTGTCTTCACCAGTAAACAAGATAACCCTATAAGTGTTTTAGTTATAATTTTGACTTTGATCACCTGATATATGCAAAGAAGTATTGCTAATTTTTCACTGATGTAAGTGTTGCATTTTATATTTAAGTACACTCTTATTAGCTGGTTATGTGTTTAGTATCCAAGATAAAACATTTACCTTAAAGTATTCGGTTGTTGAGCTTTGCTTTTGTCCACTATTTTGTGTAATTTACATCCTCCAACGTTAGGTCATTTCGGACGATGAATGAAATGGGCGAAATAATGCCCAAATGCGTCCAGGGTCCATTGATCTTACAGTTACCCGACATTCGCCTATCAGGATAAAGGAAAACCCCAGAAAAACCTTGTCCAGAAAACTCACCCTGACCGAAATTTGAACTCGGGACCTCTAGAACGTCAGCCAGACATGCCACCACCACGCTACCGAGGCGGGCTTTTGTCCACTCTGTAGATAATTTGACAGTATATTCTTCAGGTATATGGTAATGTAGCTTCGAGGTAAGGAGTCAATAAATGTAAAAATAATATGTTACCTTGGGACAAGAAAACTCTCAGATATTTAGGAAGCTATTGTATTTTTGATTACGAGCGCAACATTGATGTTAAGATTAATAAACTATAAATTGTTTGTGATACGCTGCCTTCTAGACGACGACCCACAAGCCCGGGAAATAATCATAGAACCACCGATCCCCCGGTCTCCGTCCGTTTGCTCTTACTCATTGAGCTACTATGGCCAACATGCCGTCATGACATTAAATTCTCCAACTGAATCATTCAAATCCCGGGTATGGCATTGTATTTTTTCAGTCTGACTCAGCTCATCCAAACCTATGCCTGATTATTTATAAATATCTTGTTAACTGTGAACGAGATGTGATCACCCTTTTTCCAAATCATTTTTAAAGTAAGGTAAATCATTTTATTTACTTTATGTAGTATAGCTTTTATGCTTTTGTTAATTTCATACAGCACATATATAATTACTGACAAGAGTAACGTATATTTTTCAAAAGCTTTATTTCGAAGGTTTTAATGCTTTTGTTGCTTGCCTGTTGTTACTGGTAAAACACTTAGTAATAAATATGATTATAGCCAGGCACCTGGGCTGTAAGGTTTTTTATTTTATTCATAGACTTTTCAATATTTTATCGACCTGTTCTCAAATGGAAGTATTGGGTAAAAATTACCTATTTTAGTCACAATTCTAAATGAAAAAAGGCTGCAATAGCTGTAGAAGTTCTTAATTCTTGGAAGCACATATATTATACAATTACAGTTTAATTTACGTGACACTACTTCATTTTATCTTATAATTGATACAGCCACTTCAGAATGCGAAATTAGGGGATTTTGAATACAGCAAGTGTCGTGTTAAATGTTCTGGCCAGGAGAACTAAAAATCAAAAAATGGTAGAAATGGCTTACAAGAGAAGATGCATTTAATGCTGGCTTGTTTGGAAAACTCCTTTTGGTCACAATAATTCATGTGAAAAGCTGTAATAATGTATTGTAACCCAACACAAATAAATTAATCAGAAATCAACATGCTGGGCATCCCTCCCTAATTCGTGAAGTATATGCACGAACCTTATTGACAAATCTCATTAAATGCCAAAACCAAACAATGAACACGCTTTGCTCTCTGCAACTTCGAGTTATGTAAAACAGGAAGTCATCGTTAATTTCTTCAGGTTTAAAGGCGAAATTCTTAATTAATACCTTCGGTTGGCTTCATAAATATTCCAACATTTTCTTTCTGGCAGAGCCAAGCGAACAATCCTTGGTGCCCGCACTCCCACCCTTCTTTGTCGAGTTTCTTAATTGCTCTTTAAAGGCGTGATTTGTAGCTCCGCAGGAACATTTAAGAGATTAACGAGCTGAATTCGGTAAAGGATAAGCGCCTGCCTGTTCCTACAGCCTGAGTTTACACCCTCGTCACAAAGCAAAAAGAACGGACACCTAACTCCATAGTTGCGTGCAGAAGTCATCCATTTACAGTAAAAGATTTTGACCTAAACCTGTTACTGTTACAAATTAAATACAGTTTATTACACGGACTTAATAAATTTAGCAGGACATACGTGATTATTCAGATATAATAGAATATATTATCATTACTGGGTTTTCAACATTAAATAACACAATGAAACTATATCTAGCAAACGTGAAACATCATTGTTTTCAAGAGCCGTAATTTCTAGTATATTTCCTTTATTTCCATATCTTATGACTTACTCTCTGTATCTGCATGTGAATAATTATTCATTATAATTATTCATTATAATTTACGTTCATTTATGCGTAGATATTTCTGGTGTCATCTTCGACCTCAAAGCAGAAGCAAACAGTTCCCTCTCATTCATCAACTCCGGGATTTAAATTGACAAATAAGAGTCACTGTATACATTTCAATCGCTACCAGAGATTTTTCCTCCCATTGTCGCAAGGTGTAACTTTAAGCGCTATAAGGTGTCACGCTTAACACGAAAATCTCTACGTATCACTTCAATTGTTATCAGAAGTATAAAACGGCAAGAGAAGAATAATACTTTGAAAAAATAAATATGAACTTTTCCTCCTGTACTAAATAGCTTACAAGAATACATTTAAAAATATTTTTAAAAAAGTGTGCATTCCCTCGAATTAAACAAAGCCGAAATTTCACATTCTTAAATAACATCACCTGCTCGATTTGTATATTACTAGGGGCACTATAAAGTTTTTGGGCCTTGGTAACTCTGAATGTTTTAGGTGCCATCTGACTTTTCCAATGGAAAGTTTGACATTGTTGATCATAATCTACTTCATTCAGTTTGCCAATAGAGTGTCATTTGTTTTGTTTACATTAACTTGTAAATCGTGTCTCAACAAAAACATAGAAATAACTCGTGAAAAAGTTTGTGCAATGATGAATTACCATTTTCGATGTGGATTATCAAGACAAGAGTGGATTGATCAACTAACCTCCACATTTAGTGACGAAGCTCCATCCTTTGTCACTGTGAAACGCTGGTGTAACGAATTTAGTCGTGGTTGCCATTCGCTCATTGATGAAGTCCAAAATCAGTTGTTGGATCAGAAAACATGATAATGCAAGATCGTCATGCAACATATTTTGAGATTAAGGGAGTCATAGGCATTAGTTCCACCAGCTTATATAAAATTTTGCATGGTTATTTAACCGTGAGTAAGGTTTGCTCTCGTTTTATCTCAAATAATTTGACGCAATCGCATAAAAATGCTCGCGTCGATTGGTGTAAAAAATGCTCAAGATATAAAATGGCGGTGCCTCAAAAGATGTATATAAGACGTACCATGGATCTATGCGTAAGAGCTGCAACCTACACAGCAATCGACTGCATGGGTGTTTCAAGATGAAGCAAATCTAACAGAAGTTGTTCGTACTCGAAGCACTTAGAGGCAAATTTTCGTCTGCTTTTTCGACAAAACTGTCCATGTGGCAACAGTGCCTTTAGAGGAATGTAAAACGGTCAATGCCGAATGGTATACAACGATTCGTTTGCCGGAAGTCTTCGGTGAAGTAAGAAAAACGAACAAGAACCGAAGCATCGTTCTTCATCAAGACAATGCCAGCGCACACACATCTAGTCTAACAACAGAATATTTGAAGGTTCAAAAAAATTGAGCTGATGTGTTATTCGCCGTACATCCTAATTTGGCACCCAAAGACTTTATTTTGTTCCTGCACATCAAGATTAAACTGTGTGGACAACGATTTTCGTCGGCAGAAGAAGCCGTTGATGCCTTTAGAAAGCATGTTTTGGACGTGTCTCAAGAGTACTACAATAAATATTTTGACAAATGGTTCCAATGTATGCAAAAGTGTATTGACTATAGAGGAGAATATTTTGAAAAACAATAAAGCAGCTTTAAATCAGAAATTACTTCGTTTTAGTTATTAGGCTCAAAATATAAATAGTGCCCCTCGTAGGTCACAATACACGAAGTGTGCTTTTTACTTGGGTACATAGTTTCAATACAAAATATGCTACATTGTTTACCTGTAACTGCCCATTACACATTATTTCAGGTATTTAGAAAAAGTCTAATTACAAGGAAATTAAAAAAGCGCAAATAGATATCATCGTGATACGAGAGATAAAATGAGCATCTGTTGTTTCATTGCTTATTCATACACCCCTATATTAACCTATTCATTTTTAAACAAAAATACCAGGTTTGATTTTCGTTAATATATAGTTTTTCTGTTTGCATGCAAACCTGGATCATTATGGTTTTAACATGAAAACTAAGTCGATTGTTTACAGCTAATAAAAATTTAAAAGGTTCATCATTATTAGTGTTAGGGTAATGCTTAAGGGGCATATTGTATTTTAAGATTAGACAGTTAATTCTTAGATATAAGCTTATCCGTTTTGAACAACTTAGTTAAATTCTGTTTAACATAGTGTCACCATGCGTAACTCCATTAATATTACTCTTGGTGATCACACATTTCTTTTCATTTGTAATAGGTACAATTATTTTTATAATTATTTCAAATTAATGTTTCAAAAGAAGTATACAATGTCCTTCAAACAATGTATGTTATTCTATAAATAAACGTAATTCATATAAACTCCAAGATAATTGTGAAGCTGAATGCATGTAAGGAAATAATTCAAGAGGTTGATACGTATGTAAACATTTTGTCATAAGTCATAAATATTTTAACAAATAATTAAATCCAGTGACGGCAGTTAATAATGCATTCAGCATTTAGGAGAATCTCCTTCTCAGTAACCATAACAAAAGTGCTGTTGAAAGTTGATACTTATAAATACATCAACATTTCTCTCATGTTGGTCTTACGCCCTCTGAAGTTACATATTAATATGTGTCACTGCTCAAAGCGCTTTAGAGGGGGTTTGTTCATTTGTATACGCGACAATCTGAGCTACATGTAAAGAAATGCAAGAATAAAGAGCGGCACAATTATCCCGCATGAACAGCACACTAATACACCGCAGTCACGTTATGGGGAATGATTGTGTGAGGTTTAAGTATCCGTCGAAAGAAAGGTCATTTGGGCCCGTATATTAGGCAGATTAAGGAAAACAGATTTAGTCACCATGAATTGTAAGTTGTAAGCAGAGTAGATACACAGACATTCTTGACCAGCCGACGAATAAGTTGAGTTGCTTTGCTGATTGCAGAGTAGCTTGAGGCAAAGAAATTTGTATAGTAGAATCTGTTCATAACTAATGCTGATATGACTACAAACTTGATATACTTTAGGGAGTCTATGATGTCCAAATACACTTTATTTAAAATGCTAGATAATTTGATCATTTAACACTGTATCCTGAATATATGTATTAGGTATCCGCTGATGTCAATCCATTACAGTTAGTATATGGATAACTGAGAGAACGTTTATATTTAGGATATAATAGTTAAATTTGCAGAAAAAGAGAAAAATGGGAACAAATGCATATACATAAACTGTCTCTGGTTACCTGAACAAACTGGATCATTAATTTGTGCGCATTAGCCAGGAAATTGCGTAAAGTTTTCCTGTTTTCGTGGTCAGCCAGTGCATCTCATATAATAATCCAGTTACTGCTAGACTGAAGAACTTCACTGTGATTTAAAATTTTTCGTGTTTTCCCACTGTGCACATTTCGCTAAAATATATATCCAGACTTCCTCCCGCCTACAAAACCGACAGATTACTCTGTCAGAATCATTATTAATTTTCTGTGCCCTCCAGCACTCTGGTGTAAAACACCCATTCATGACCTTTCTTTTCTTCGTCCGCAAAGATAGTCCCTTCCATTACTGGTCTGAATTCCCTATATAAACATTCTAAATTACTTGATTAGATACCTTTATGATAATAATTTTTATTGTTGTTTCGAAATTATTTCTATTCTATTTCTACTCTCACAACCCAAAAGTATCTTTGTTTTTGTCGTATCAGGAAGAAAACAGAAATTAAAGACATAAAAAATATTAGCCACACTTAAGGTTTAATGAATTTGTGTTAATTATGCATAAAATATCGAAATATTAATTAATTATTAATTGCACATATATTTATCACACTTGCTTCGAGTTACTGCAAATTCATACACTTGAACAGAGAAACACTTATTTAACCTATTTTTAACATTTACCTTATCCGTTTTCATAGTTGTTCATTCTTTTATATTACATTTGAGTTCTATTGGGCATATTTGTTTATAAGTAACCACAATATTGTATTCGTTCTTGTATTTCTGTAACTTCTACTTGTTGAAAGAGAAGAGATTGAAAACAGCACACACCCACACACTATTATATATAAATTATAATGCATTTGGGAAGAAATAAATACATTTCCAATAATCCAGCCCCGCCCTAACAAATTCAGATCTGAGCTGGTTCATCCTGAACTCACTATTTTCAGTCACATATAAGATATTTCGCTATATCATATTTCTTAAGTATATTTTCATTAGTCAATATCTTTTCCTGTAAAATATACATAGGACTAATTTTATAAAGAAATATAAGAACTGGGAAAATATTGAGGAAAAGCATGCCCAAAGTCTTGCAAACTTTTACATCTATGCATAAAAGAACATTAAAAAATAAATGTGCTAATACTCCACCGGATTCATCACAAAGCTTTCGATTCTCCCAGTCTTTAATAGTCCAAGAGAAGTACTTTACTTGTGGCAATGGCATGGTTATGATATTTCCAAAAATTGTATAACTGTAAATTTCCTTCTAGCAAATGCTTCAACGGAGAAATCATGATTTTGTGCCAAAACTTCATGACACCAAGCAAAACATTTGCTACTATGGAGAGTGAATTTAGACTAACCGTAACACACAGAATACACAGTTTCTATTCCTCAAAGTACAAGAGCTGATAATTTGCAATGCCGAGCTTGTACGTGTTTAGCATAAAGTACCAGAACGTGGAGAAACATAGCAAAACAGACGAAGAATGCGCCAGCTTGGAATAAAAGATTGCTTATGCAAGGCTACACGCCTCTACGCTATTTGCATCAGTATTAAACTTTACGTTAGTTTAATTTGGCCGAGAAGACCAGCGTTGGGAATAAAAGCACAATTCACTGCCATGGCACTGGGTTCAAGCAAATGTCACTACAACTCTGGATGGTGCGCTGCATAAGGAAGAGGCAATGAGATATGTAACCGAACCCACACCATTAGGAAAGAACTGGGTTTCAAACCAAATGAGTTGGTGTCACGATAACGAATGTGACTGGTATTCGGAAAGTCCCGATTTGGATATTGGACAATCGCTCACTCTAACACATGGAGATTTTACTGATTTCCCCGGTAGTTGATCACTCGAATGGTTCTTAGTCTCCCTTTTCTACAGTAATTATATCTTCCTTCATGGCCATCTTTTTCAGGATTGCACATAAGCGTGGTCAAAACGCATCTCCATGTGAGCTCCGTCAACGGGTACCGCTGGAGGTAGGGGCTTCTGGCTGTCTCCAGATGAAAAGTTAGGCTATCCTGCCACCATTTGGATATGGTCCCTCTTGGGTTCTTTCTTTCAACCTTTCCTCGCAGGGGTCACTCTAGAAAGACAAAGGGTCAGATGGCCAGCACGGAGTGTTCTTTCAAGGCTTCGAGGATGTCTTTTTAGTATGCACTCTACGTTTTACCTGGAATATACTGTATTAGGTAAAAATTTTGTTTATTTGTGTAGTCTGCCAATTACTACGTGGAAAAACGAGGAGGCATACCGGAAAAAATGGGGAAGGCAGATGTTTACCTATGCTCATCGTACATACATAGCGAATCTAGTGTATGTACACATTGTTCAGATGCAATCACAGTAAGGTGTCACATCGGTAGGCGTGAGATATCCTGTTTGTGCTTATAACGTGAACGAATGTTGTGGCAGGAAGAAAGAAGAGCGAATCAAAATCCCTTTGTGATTTCTCAGTAGATACTGCCATGAAACGTCTGAAATTGTACCTATAGCACCTTCATCCTGCAGATGCATTGAATCTGTTGACCTTTCATTTGCGTGGCATGCTTTGCATTGAGTAAATACGTCGGGGGATTTATTTTATATAGCGTGTGGTAAACCAAAATTATAAATATGACGTTATTTTTAAGTTAATTGATGAATATTAATAATTCATTCACGTTAGCCGTGCATAGGCTAAGGTATTGGATAGATAGAGTCACTGCAAGTACGTGAGTCCCAGGCTTCATCATTATTTTTTTTTAAATTTAAGTTAAGTGAAGGAAAATAATCGATCCTTCACACTAGTCGTGTATAGGCTAAGGTTTTGGATATATATGACGTTATGTTTATTTATATTTTATTCAGAGTCATCGTTATTAAATTAAAATGAGATTTTGCTTCATTAGTAATTGCAATAATAGTATCAAAATTGTATACGCAATTTTGTGTAGCTTAACATTGTGATGCATATAAATCATGGTTTATATTACAGCAATGACCTATTTATACAGATTCATCACGTTACAGAAAATTAGTTGTATTACCATGTGCTTCCTATAATTATAGAAATTATTTAATAATAAAAAAGAGTTTTCCGCTGATGCCAGAGGGAGCTTGTTTTGTAACTAGAAAACTAAAAAAAAATGATAATTATTGGGCAAAGGAATGGATTACCGAAACAAGAACCTCAAGTTATGTTTCTCCTTGCGTTGTTGTTTTATTGTTGTGGTGTTAAATAATTATGTATACATAATTGTAGAACAGCTACTCCTTAAAATATTTTAAAGTGTGTAAAGTTGTTAAGTCACATCGGACGATGAATGGAATGGGTGAAAAATGTTCATATGAGCCCTGGCTTAATAGAGCTTAGAGTTACCTGACATTAGTCTTTAAGAATAAGGGAAAACCCCGGAAAAACCTTATCCAGGTAACTCACCCTGACCGAGATTCGAACTCGGGACCTCTTGAACGTGAGGCAGATATGCTACCATCTACGCTACCGAGGCGGGCAGGTTTGGGGTTGTTGATATGTGTACCACTAGAGCGACGATGACAATGAGATATCTTTCAGTGACGGAGTATTGCTGATTATATATTTGACATTAGTCCTTTGGCAGTTGAGTAAATCACCTTTTTAGAAATTATTCCCATTGTACAAATTGATCACAGTAGAAAATTATTTATATATTCCTATAGTTGCAGTAGTCATTTAATAACAACAGTGTAGTAAGTAATTTAGTTGGTTTTCTCTTTCTTTTTCCCGTTATGGAAATTGCAGGGTATAGGGCTATTTAGCCTAATTTTCATTATTTGAGAAATACTACAATAAATAATTACGTGGATACACAATTAATGCATTTATCATCAATAAGGTTATGTTTTTTATTATTCTGCACCCTTGTTGCGTATAATAATTGACTAACATTTCATGTCAGATATACTCAGCTACCAACTGCTTTATTTGTGTTTCGTAGCTTACTGTACGCCAACTTACTAATATTGCACTCATCTAATCGACCAGATAGAAAACGATCCCATCGCTGGTTAATGAAGGTCAATACGCCTCAACGCTCTGCCGACTAGTATATTACATTGACATCTGTCTGTCAAGTCCATTATTAATTCAAGGCTCACTCAAACCTACTCGTATAAAATTACTTTGAAAGTGCTTCTAGTTGCATTTACTTTGAGAACCCGGCTTTCTATACGCATTGCTTTCCAATGTTATAATGTATTCGTAATAAGGAAAATTCACTACCTAGCCTCGAAGGCTGAAGGTCAAATATAACGTACTAATTTACGCATGCATATATCTGTGAAGTGTAGCTTTGTCATGAACATTCAAACCAATTTCCAAGGTCTAAAACAAGAACGAAAGTAAATTAATCTGAATTGCTACCGGAAGTTATATTGTGACATCATAAATAAAAACCATTTCATCGCTGTTCAGTCTGCTGACATTTATAGACCAATCACAAGAGAGCGTTTTACCTGCCATCGGTAACTAATGTTTGCCGTTGCATACGTTATAGGTACGTATTGATAGAGTGCAGCTAACCTGAAGCCAACTATCTCAGAATTCCTTAGTCTGGTCATGAACGTTTACAGAGGGGCAATAATACGTTAACATTTCGTTGCCATTTATCAGCCAGTGAGATTTGTGTAAGATTGTGTCTCTGTAATCGAGTCAATTCCTCTAAGTTTCTAACTGCCTTCTAGGGACGAAAGCCTCGAAAACTGCATTGTTTATAAAAATGTGTAAATACGTCCCATAACTGTTTTTCAGATAAAGACGACGGCATACATGAACACTATTTATGTAAAATATTGCGGATATTTAAAAGCAATCAATTAATTAGGGGTTAGAATGTGCTGTGTTTGAAAACAAACCAATTAATTCTGTTATTAGCTATTTTCTCTTTACAGACACATGTACTTTATCGATCAGTAGCACAGAGACCAACATCATTTTAGAAACATCGAATGAAATGGAAGCGCTCTCTATTTCTTCTGTGAGCGTAAATAGACCAGTTTTTCGTAACATTTGCGACGACAATTTGGTAGCAATAACGAGAAAAGACAAAGTAAAGGCTGTTGTGGATGCAAAAATAGCTCTTGCGTTTTAAAACATTTTCCAAGCACATGAAGGGATTTCTCATCCATTGTTATTTCATAAGTTGTTGAAATTACAGTTGTAAAAATAAAGAGCAATAAACATCTAACGCATATTCTAAACAAATGTAAATAATGTCATAAATGTTATGAGAAAGTAAATGAAAATAATTTAGTCGTCGTTGACGGATTGTAATGCACTCGTGTAATGACTGTTAAATCATTTGCTCTTCTCTAATACGGTATTTTGCATCACGTAAGTTTGAGTTCAATGCTAATTACCCGTACGTGGCCTGGCGACCAACTATAAAGTAGATCCCCCAAAATATAAGTGTATGACAATACCCTACTTAGAATAAAAGTTTTCAAACACGGACAAAACCTGAGACCTTTCCAGAGACCGACATAAGGTGTTTTAAGTATTACTCACATGGATACAAACCAAACATATTATTTCCTCTCTGGCTTATCTATGATACGTTGAGTGAGTAATAAAACCCACCCAAAATTTAGACTTCCATTGTTCAAAAGAAATATAATTTTGAGGTTCACTGCACATAGCAGATCACTTTTAGAAAAGTGTGAATTTTTTAGTGCCTGAAACATGTACATAGTTATTTCTCATATTAAGCTTTCCAAACTTGGTTAACGATTTTGATTAAAATATCTCTCAAATGTATGAATAACTCCTTGAATTTTGACTGAATATAAAATGAGGTCTTCTTTATTAAAATGACGTTTTTATAATTCTGAATAAATGGCAAAACAAAGCAGACACGCGAACGTAATACACAAAAATATAGAACTCGTTTAGATATATAATTTAGGTCAGATTCTTTCCTCCGTAGCATTAACCACTTTACAAACGTCACTTCAATTTATATTACTTCTGGTAGAAATATCAGGCTTCATCTGATAAGAATTTTAGGAGATTCCTATGTTTTTCCGTGCATGATTTCATGACTAAAAGGTCTTCGGCCGTTATGGCAACTTGGGTATTTAGCACGTTACTCACGTAAGAAATGCAAATTAATTAGTTTGAAAGTAACTTTTAATAACAATTTTAATTTCAGTAATACAGTTTGTATTTAGCTTTAAGTGAATGAAATGAAATATAACGTCCTACGCTACGGCCAGAATGGTGTAGACCACATTATTCTTTGCTTCGGCTTGAGGATAGTCCAGCTCTGCTTGGAAATATGGACGTAGGGCCAAAAGCCAATTTTGTCGTACAGGGGTGTCGTTCCTCAGGTTATCATGGTCATATCATTATTAAGAAGTTGTAAAGTTTTAATGGGAAATAAATTTATGAGAGTTCAAGACATCAGATGAAAAGAAACCATAAGTAGTCCACAGGAGAAAACGGAGAATGTCGAGATTTACAAACTTTTCAGAAGATATAATTTAACATTTGGTAATTTATTCCAGATGTGTAAAAAATGAAAAATACCACCATTCATTATGAATGATCTTTAAATTGATTAATACTTTTCTCATTATTTTCCATTATATTACTTTTGTTTAGCGTGCTTAATTTAGTAGTCACTGCATTCAATATTAGAAGAATTATTTATTTGTCTTAAACAACGGTGTCTGGATTAATGTCACGAAATTGGTCAGGAAGGATGAGAAATGTCAAAGTATGAGCACCACATTGTTAATTATAGTATACTTATTGCATAAATTAATATATGAAATAATTAACAAGTAAATATTAAAGTATAATAAATTAATACGTTAAAAGACACTAACTGGAAACGTAATACAAAAGTAATACTATTTTACAATAATATACTTCAACGAACAATGCAAGTAAACGATGTAATATTTTGGTTTACATTAAGGTGAGATACGAAAGAGAAACCAATTTATTACATGGGAATAATTAATTGAATAGGAATAGATGCAACCTGTTCCACATCAGTAAAGTTCAGAAGAGTTCATTTCAATTTGTGTGCTTTTATTTCATGTTTGATAGTGTTAGATCTTCTCCTAAACTTTAACTTAATTTTTTATGATAATCTCAATTTTTACATCACGGTGACGTTCTTTCTTTGTTTTATGTGACCTAGGAATTATAACTCGATACAGCCACTAATTAATATGAAGTGCTTACTTAAGCGGAGATCTAAAAGTGCACAACATTAAGCAGTTTTATTTTAGCAGATCTGCCGTAACAGATATGGGAGTACCGGCACCTGTGTGCTCTCTTGCCATATCAATAAAACAGAGAGCGTGGCTTATCGCTCTTTAATCAATGCAAAGAAGCTGCCTGCCTTGCTGATTCTAGGTTTGAGATCGTACGGCAGGTTTTGTAATGTTTTTAGGTATTTAGTACAGAGGAAGCTCCATAGTGCTAAGTTACCACACTCTTGTAACGAGGTAGTTGTGCGTGTTTACATAAGGAATGTAAACAGCTCGATCGAGGGACGAGACTGGACTGAATCCTTTTCTGTTTTCTTACCTGATACGTGGCTTCCTCTCCACTTAATTTCTTGGTCATGTAACTTCATTACTGAAATTGATTATAATCAGGACTAATTTACTTTACCAATTTGTGTTTGCATAACAAACTTCTTGTAACTGAACCGTGGAATAGAGGAAGAAGCAAGAGGGGAACCAAATAAGATGTGCTGTATGCCAAGCATGTTATGGAAAGGAACCCCTCTAAACTAGGTTTTCTGCTCCAACAAGTATGTACTTATACAGGGTGTCACAGTTGAACACAGGTGCAGTACAGGCAGTGAATTGGACTTTTACTTGTAAAATATGTACGTCTTCATACTTAAACCAGCCGCCACAATTTTCCCAAAACTATTAAGAAAATAACTGTTTCAATCACTTCCAAGCGTTAATAGCTACTCTTTCATCTAGAGTACAAGAAATTAGAAATCAGAACGTCGTCACATATACTTATATAAGGTTGTACTAATCCAAATTTGTCTAGGAATATTCGTCTGTCTGGGAAGTGTAGATAAATGAAATTAAATTTTGCATATTTAAAGGAGTGTACTACTGAAAGTCAAAATGTAATCAATCGCCCTGAATAAATTTCCATTTAAAATTAACATTTTCTAACGTTAAGATTGCTGATTGGCTTCAAAATTCATGTAAACATATTTACTTTTCATGATACCGAGATCCAATGGTGAATTATAATGTCGTATGTCAAAAGCTCTCCACAATTGTATTTTAAAAATAATATTCTTTATAAATATTTCTTCCATGTATATAACCATAGATCAAATATTTATTATAATTATTTTTGCTAGTGTTAGTTCAATATACAATTTATAAAACGGTTTGTTATAAATTAATACATTTTTGCAGTTCACTTTGCTTTAAACAACCAAAAGCTTATATACTCTTCGCCATAAAACACGTTTATTTTCAAAGTACTTTTATTGATATTTCAGGAAGTAAATGAAATATTTAACAAGACTTGAACCATTATTCCGAAAGTGAGAAGAAACCATATGAAGATAAATAACACAATTTTAAAAATAAAAGAGATCCTGCATTATATTAAATGTACTTTACCTAATATTTCGACATTTTCGGGGTGTTTCCCTTTAAGACAGAATATTCTTAGAATTGCTTTAGAAAATTCCTCCACCCCAAAATAGCTTTCTTCTAAAAATGAAATTGCCGGGAATACGTGAAAAATTAAAAACGGGTGTTACTAAATGCCCTTATTTTAACATAAGCTTCACTGTCTAAATTTACTCTCAACTAGAGGTAATTATTCTTTAAGTCTGCCCACGTATGTCTATGAAAATAATAATAATAACACAGAAAGTTATTCGTTTAACTATACCTTTACATAGTCGAGCACTATAGTGCATTATATATTAAGACTGATATCGCAACTAAGGTCTTCAATACGTTCAAACGAATCCAAGTCCTATCACGTAATTTATTATTCAAAGAGGAGGATATTCTAATGTCTTCGATTGACTAAAGTTAGATATAAATATATTCCTACTGGTTTGAAGTGGAATTTCAACGAAATCTGCTGCAGCCAATGAAGAGTTTGGCCGAATACTTCTGAACCCCTGTCTTACGGGACGCTTTGAGTAGAAAGATGGATTCGTTTGAGGAAATTAGGATAAACGGTAACCCCCTCCTATGTGGGACAAACTTATATTCAGGGGAAGTGATGGACAGAAAAAATACATATTTATTTCAAAATATAAACGATAAACAGGCACATAAAATAAACAATTGGTTACACAAAAATATTTTTTTATTTCTTCCATTTATAGCGTTTAACTACAATGGTCGTATCGGCGGCCGTCCTCCTTTGGAACATATAGAAGTTTTTAACTCGTATTCGTTGGGTTTTAATCACTAGATCAGGCACACATTCGCACTATAATTCATACTACCAGACTCTGGGGAAGACGAGGAATGATCTTGATCGGAGAAAAATCCTCATCCCATCGCCGGGAATCGAGCCAGGAACCCATAGCACGGCAGGCAGGTGCTCCACCAACTGAGCTACGGGGCTAACCTAATGCAAATATTCATCCATTCACTTGAACGAGTGGCAAAGGGCGACAGCTGTTATTAATAGATAAAATGTAATTTAAGGTCATTCCTTCCTAAAGTTTATATTTCTAACAAAATGAATGTCAGAATAAAAGGGGAAACAAGGAAAATAGTATCAACATATTTTTAATCATTTTAACTTTATCAATTTAAAATATCTTTGTCAAATTGCCAAAGACAGAATATGATCTGTAATTAAATACAAATTATGATGTTATACGTTATTGCGCAGGAAGAAACATGTACTGTAGGACTTAGGAGGTGCTCTGTGACCTGATATTGTAAAGACAACTTTCCCGCACATTAACGAAAACCGATGGAGCCTGGGGATACTGCGCCATGCAACATTGCTTGTGCATCGCTATATAGAATGTTTGCCAAATACAGCTAGTGAGGAGACATTGAGCAATCGCTTCCCGCATCGATGAGGTTTATGTACAGAAATCGGGCTTGTGTACGGAAATGCTATGTAAGCCATCCTCTTACTACTTATGAAATTATAATAAATTATCACCCCAGACTTTTTTTCTCGTGCTCATACGGGAACTATTTTAATAGTTTAAAATAATTGTGAATGAGCTAGGCAAGTAATTTCAAATAATTGTTTTAGCATTTTAAAATTAGTGGATAATTTAATGATATTGAGTTACACTCATTAGATAGCCAATGTGAATGTTAATCACTCTCGTGTCAAGGATAAGCAGTGGTAAACCAATGGTTAAGGCAATTAAGATTCTCGTAAATCCAATGACAACATAATAATAATAATAATAATAATAATAATAATAATAATAATAATAATAATAATAATAATAATAATAATAATAATAATAATAATAATAATAATAATAATAATAATAATAATAATAATAATAATAATAATAATAATAATAATAATAATAATAATAATAATAATAATAATAATAATAATAATAATAATAATAATAATAATAATAATAATAATAATAATAATAATAATAATAATAATAATAATAATAATAATAATAATAATAATAATAATAATAATAATAATAATAATAATAATAATAATAATAATAATAATAATAATAATAATAATAATAATAATAATAATAATAATAATAATAATAATAATAATAATAATAATAATAATAATAATAGTAATAATAATAATAATAATAATAATAATAATAATAATAATAATAATAATAATAATAATAATAATAATAATAATAATAATAATAATAATAATAATAATAATAATAATAATAATAATAATAATAATAATAATAATAATAATAATAATAATAATAATAATAATAATAATAATAATAATAATAATAATAATAATAATAATAATAATAATAATAATAATAATAATAATAATAATAATAATAATAATAATAATAATAATAATAATAATAATAATAATAATAATAATAACAATAACAATAACAATAACAATAACAATAACAATAACAATAACAATAACAATAACAATAACAATAACAATAACAATAACAATAACAATAACAATAACAATAACAATAATAATAATAATAATAATAATAATAATAATAATAATAATAATAATAATAATAATAATAATAATAATAATAATAATAATAATAATAATAATAATAATAATAATAATAATAATAATAATAATAATAATAATAATAATAATAATAATAATAATAATAATAATAATAATAATAATAATAATAATAATAATAATAATAATAATAATAATAATAATAATAATAATAATAATAATAATAATAATAATAATAATAATAATAATAATAATAATAATAATAATAATAATAATAATAATAATAATAATAATAATAATAATGATGATGATGATGATGATGATGATGATGATGATGATGATGATGATGATGTTGCTGATGTTGCTGATAATAATGATAATAATGTGGCTTTGTGGGTTCCTGAAATGAAAAGTCCAATTGCACCACTCAAAAATGTTCTTTATTTCCACCGACTTACAGTGAAACACTTGCCAATTACACAGAATTACGTAATGCACACAATTACGATTCACCAGTTCGTCCGTTACAATTCCACTTTGCTCTCGCACTTACGTACAATCCTCCGATGCACGTACAGTCTTCTCGTCCGTACACTAGCACTGCACTCTTACGCTGCTCACCAAGAACTGACTGACTGACTCAATTCACTTACTGGAGCCCTTTTTATAGGAATATCGCCGTTCTCGAAGCCTCTAGTTTCCGTGAATCACCACGAAAGTTCCAGATGGCAGTGGAAGGGGGGAAGAGGCGGCCAGCGACAAGTGAAATTTCCCTAATCATCCCCCTCAGTTAGTGACAGAGACTGATAGGTGGGTGTGGCTTGGCTGCCTCTGGCCCCTTACTCAGCTGTCGTTGGTTGTGCTTTCCGCTAATTGGGTGACAACAATAATACGAATAAGAATAATAATAAGCAGAAGGTGTATCTGCAAACAAACTAATTTCAAAAGTAAAAAGGTGCCATTACTGTCACGTAGATAAACTTCTGGAAATAAGAATAGGAATGAAGCTTTTGGAGTTGAGCAAGTCACAAAGCAAAAATTGTGCTTCAAATACGAATCAGCGACTTTGAAAATTCGCAACATGGAGGAATGTTGGATGTAAAGATATAAAGGCGACGTTTAAGTTTCTAAAATACGTCCATTTGTAAAGTTCGCATCTTACCTTGGTTAGCTATATACTTCAGGGGTGTTTACTGTGATTAGTTATCGGAAGCCGTAGCGTCAAGCAGCGCGCTCGAGTTATACTTATTTAGCAGTCCCTATCAGAAAATGTTCTAAGCATTTCTGCGACTCACGGAAACTTAAGCTTCATATTATTAGTATTACAGTGGAAATAGCTATTTTAAACCATTAAGTACTGATACTTCAGAAACTAGAAAATTAACTTCTTTAACAGTTACAGCTTATCGTGCTAAGATTAAGAAGCAGTTATATTACATTCTCAAACAGTGGGCAATTCGGTTCAAAAAGATCGTAATTAGCCTTCATTAAAATGCATTAGAGTACTTAAATGTTTTTGCTCACATCCGGCAACGTGTTCCTTGAAATGAAGTTCTCAATTGACTATTGAGTTAACTGGTAGTAGTTACATCGAGCACCCGGATTGTTAGTTCTTCGTTCCCCTTTTTTCCCATAAATAGTTAAATCATATTTGATGTAGAATGCGCATACCTAAAGAAATAATTGTACCATTTGGAGGAACTTTAAAAATACCCCCCCCCCCCCAAATAAGAGAGAAATGAACACTGAAAAGAGCATTGATGCTTTTAGAACTATTGGGCACAAGGAGTTGAAGTTAGGTATTTTAGCTGTTAATAATATTCTTAATGTTTTTTCAAGAATACTAAATGAGCATTAATTATGGATTAATGAACATATACACAAAGGTAACCTTTATTTAATGTTGAAAACTACATTTCATGTAGTTTTTAAATATTGCTTTCCATTAATAATCGTCATCTAGGAATTATATATACCAGTACACGAAAAAGTGTTACAGATGTTCCTGCATTTGTATGTGACAAGTGTGTAATAGAGCTACTGGATAATACATGAAATGCATTTAAAGTCCGATATAACTGTTTTCGGTTGTTTAGAAAATATTCCGTATTAATGAATCATCTGATATCTTTGCGTTATTAAATATCAAGATCTGCAACTTAAATACGCCTGTAGCATGTTACTATTTGAATCACGGTAGGTGAAACTATGACTGTTATGCAAGGGCTGCAGCTAATCATGAAGTCGGCGCCGGACAGATGCAAAAAGAAATAGAGATAACTAGAGGAACTAGCTCTCTCGCTTAGTGCGAGCAGCAGAAGCGTTATCGACATATAAATAGAACCTTCTGGAAGTTTCAATTTCCCCTGCTGCCAGAACATTCAAAAATATTCTATAGAAATTCCTAACGTCTATTTAAGCGAGGATATCCGCGGTTCAGACAGTTTAGGAGTGCATGCGTTTCTGGTGTAGCAAGGGGAGCTGTTCGCTCGAGTTGGTGACGACTGCAACGACGTACAGGAAGCGCTGCAACTGTAAAAGATTAGAGCGTCTTTGAATTCGATTCCCCGATGAATGAACTGTCCGGAAGAATGGACTTCCTGCCTGTGTCATTACGCAGGGGTAAAGACTAGGAAAATAAAGTGACCGTGAACATTTCCTCTAGATTACACTAGCGCAGTGACATAGAGAACATACTGAGGTGATAGGTGAACTAACTGAACAAATCTACACTGCAGAAAAAAATTAGAGAACTGAAATACTGTGATAGGAGGAAACATGGACAAATTATTAGTTATGGAAAAATTGAAATGGGAGATATATGGAGATTAGAGGAAAGGAATACAAGTGATGTGGTTAAATTGGTAAAATTCAGAATAGAAGATATGGAAAGGCAGGAAATATGGGGAAGACTAGAACATTTGAAATAATTACAATTTTATAAGCAAAAAAGGAAAGAAATTAGGGACGAGAAGCATACGTCTTGCAATAGGCACGGGAGAGAAGGGTCAGCTTAGATGTGAACAGGAACAATATTTCTAAGAGGGATAAGAGGTAGGGGAAGGGAAATTTGTAAATTGTGTTGGGGGGAAAAGAAAGCATAGAACACTATGTAACAGAATGCGAGGAGGTTGCAACGTGGAGCGAAAAGGTTTGAGAGGAAAAATGGGAGAAAGTAAAGGAGAGGATAGTAACTATAAAAATCTTAACGGGAAAGGAGGAAAAGAAGGTAAGAAGTATTGGCGAATTGTTGCAGAAAGTAAAAGAAAAATGGTCATGAAATATAAAGAATATAAAAAAGGAGGATGGGGGGAAGAATGGAGCTAATTAAGTAACAAGGAGGCATGGAGTTTAAGAGCTACCTGGCAGAGCAGAGGACCAGGATGCCATGTAAGCCAAGGTAGCAACAAGATAAACACAAATAAATGTAGCCTAAAGTTGTAAATTGTAAAATTTTGGAATATGCACACTAAAATACTTCATTTTCTTAAATTAAAGCATATCAGATATTTCTGAATTGGACCTCTAGGAAACACGATAAAGTTTAACCAAATGCAAATTTGATTAATACAACCATTTATAAGGCAACTGGAATTGCAACTCATTAATATTTTGAAGGAAGCTAGTCCTGATCCTAGTAATAAGAATATCTTCCAACCCCTAAAGATTACAGGTAAAGGATAAGTCAGTTCCAGTATCGAAATCTTTTATTACTCTGGGTCTAACAGATTTGGATAATGTGAGGGTAGTAGGTCAGCGATAGTTTCAAGTACCTGGATGGGGGTTCATCGAAGGCAATCTTGTAGTAGCCTCTTCTCCTAAGTAAACAGAGTGAAGCGCGGACCAATCTCAGTCCTTAAAACTTTCTAAACACCCATTATGGATAGCTGCTCTCTTCTACTTTCCTCCTTGTGACGGATTAGAGTGAATGGGAAACTAATCTGATGGAGCTTGGGGCCAACATACTGATCCTTTATACTCCAGTCCTCGGGGGAATGCCAATTTCCTGCGGCGCCCGCAACTTGCAAGTCCGATTAAGATGGACCTAGCGATAACCTTTAATGTTTTTCCATCCAAACACACAGCATCCTTCTTTTAAATTGTATTTACTTGAACACGATACAAACCTATTATGTCCTTAATTCCCCTATCCCACCTGAACAAGTTCAATATAATTGGCCATAGAGCTGCTGAAGAATAATTAATGTACTTACACATTAAGATCTTCAGGGATTCAGCATCTTGAGATTTTGGCCAAAATAATAAAACAACTTAACTCTATATTTAAACATATAAATACTCCTTGGGCCACTACATATGATATGACATCATAGCTCCTTACATTCTATCACTCTTAAAGATGTACTAACGATGTTGAAACATTGTTTAGTAGAAATTTAGAGGCATACATGTGTAATATTTTGGGGTATTTCCCAAAATGTTTTATTACACTTTTAAATATTTTCTTAATACAAGTGTGGTCTAGTTTAAAGAAACGAAACTACGAAGAGTGTTCAGAGACATGCACAGAACTTTACCCATTTTTTCAGCGATACTGACTGTTGTAAACAAAACAAAATAGTATTTTAAACCTACATATTACTATAAAATGTGTGGAAAGAAATCACAATGAATATCACTATAAGTACGTGTATGGTTTTAAAATTTGTACGTTGTCCTATAGTTTTAAGCTCTAATTCTAAGAGAAAAGTACACTTATTGCTATGTTTAAACGTTATGTTACAAACTGTTTACAAATTCATTATAAGGTTTAATATACAGTACCAGCTAAATCATGAATGTCTTATAAAGCATATACCTATATAATGTTTTAAAATTAACACTCATCACTGGGAACATATATACCCATTTACATCAAATGACTTAAGAACTCCATAACTTGATCTAATCCCATGTACATTTGGATTTTTTGTTGTTGTTTTGTTATCTTTTGTTGCGCCATTTTTGACATTTAATTATTTTCGACCTTATGAGGTGAAATTGAATGTGCACTATAGCTAATGTACGAGGTTAAATTCTATCCTTGTAAATCCCACTGCAAAGGACTGCTGCTTCACATTTTTATGGAGCATTTGATGGTCATGTTTAAAACTTCGTTGAAAGAAACAGCTATAAGTTTATCAGTTCTAATCATTTACCCGTCATCTAAGCCAAATAATTTGGTACTCGTGCATAATTACATTGGCACATTTGGCACAACACATAATTACAAATGTATATCGTCATTTTCGATGCTAAGGAATAATTTTCTTTTAATGTTAATTGTTTCTATTAAGGCCCAATAGAGCATCGCAAACATTATTTTGATCTTTCCAAAGTAATTCTAAGAAAATAAATTTTACTTTTAAATGTCTAATCATAAATGCAGCATCAAAGAAGAGAAAAAAAAGCGGAATTACTATCCACACTGCTCCATCATCATCATCGTCGTCGTCGTCGTCATCATCATCGTCATCATCATCATCATCATCATCATCATCATCATCATCATCATCATCATCATCATCATCATCATCATCACCATCATCGTCGTCGTCGTCATCATCGTCATCATCATCATCATCATTATCATCATTATTATCATTATCACCATTATCATCATTATCATCATTATCACCATTATCACCATCACCATCGTTATTATATATTATTATTGTTATTATTATATTATTATTTTATCATATTATTATACAATTATTATTATTATTATTATTATTATTATTATTATTATTATTATTATTATTATTATTATTATTATTATTATTATTATTATTATTATTATTATTATTATTATTATTATTATTATTATTATTATTATTATTATTATTATTATTATTATTATTATTATTATTATTATTATTATTATTATTATTATTATTATTATTATTATTATTATTATTATTATTATTATTATTATTATTATTATTATTATTATTATTATTATTATTATTATTATTATTATTATTATTATTATTATTATTATTATTATTATTATTATTATTATTATTATTATTATTATTATTATTATTATTATTATTATTATTATTATTATTATTATTATTATTATTATTAAAGTACATGAAACTACTCAGTTGTTAAAACTTCGAAAAACAATTTTTAATCTATTCTAATCCAGATTTATGATTTAGATCAGTGTATGATCTCCATGTTCATATTTTTAAAGCCTACTGGAATGCCATTGCCTTAATGAAATACTTCAGTCCTCTAGTATATATTTACACTTTATTAATCAAATACATTAATATTATTTATAGTACTGTTTAGTACACTTTCTCTAAAGTAGCTTCTTTTAGGACTGCTTACGCACCGAAAATAGTTCTTTATCGCCCAATGAACAAAATGCCAATTCCAGATCACATTTTCTATTTTGCTGCACCAGCCTTTAAATACAATACATTCCTTATCATAGTACTGCTGAGATTTTGCTCTCAGCAGCTCCGTTTCACTGTTACTGCGTTTAAATTTTATCGGGATTTTCACTGATATTTTCAGTCACAAGCTTATTGTTCAGAAACGAGCGCTCAGAATAGGAACATCCGCATTTAGTTTTGTTCGGACAACGCTTCCTAGAAGGCATTAGTACGGTTCACGGTGTCAGATTCAGGGCTGTGAGAATAGCCCAACAATTATCTGATAATACTTACTTTTAAAATCTATGCAGCGCTTATGCGTATTACATTTATTTATTTAATTTAATATAATGTAGGGAGGTTTGGCTAAAATTGTATGTACCGCATAGTCAAAAGATTTAGCGTATCTACTTGAAACATAAATAGCGATCATGCAATAATAGGAATATTGAGTTGAAAATTTTTTATGAAGTGATTGCAACCATTCATATAAATATTTAAGTTCTTACTTCAGTAATTTGGATTGATTACTTTGGTTTTAGCTGGTTTTACATTGTTTTCGTGTCATTTATAATATGGCGTGACAGCCCATATAGGGCCAAGGCCTGCCAACCCAACTGCCGACCTGACACCAACATACGCAAGTTATTGGTGGGCGATCATCCAACCTATAAGGGGAGGATATGTGGTCACAATCTCGGCATCCCCAGCGGGAAAGTTTCCTGTCTAGACCAGGGTGGCTTACCTATCGTAAGCTTCTCAATTTCTTCACGATGCTGAGTAGGCACCGGTCTTATACCCGGGAGTTGAAATCCGCGCCCCCAGGGTGGGATCGATCCTGGGCCGGATTCCGTGTCCAAGAACCCAAACATCATGCCTTAGCTCACTACACAACGGCGAAGGACCCCGTATTATTTACACTTCACTTATTAAAAACATTAGGAGATGTGTAGTACAGTTATATTTATTCAAATTGATAGCAGAACTGGTATACATCTTATAGAATGAAGTATCACTTTGGGATCAGCACTAAAATCATATTTTCAATGGATGAGAGGCCTTGGTCCATCTCAAGCTGGCGACGAAAAAGGACCCAAGGCACATTGGATGCTTAACAGTTTGCATACATTCATGGGAAAAGAAAGCTGTGATGTATTTGCACAACGTTACAGAGGTAACGTTTTAATTATTGATCAGTAAGTATTAACAGCCTATTCGGTGCTTAAAAATTGAGCTTCACTGATCATCAGTCATTTAAATCTAAAGGTGATCCATTGTCAGCTTTATAATTAACGATAGACCTGTCTAGTTCCCGCTGTAAAATGGTGTACACATTCAAAGCAGCTTTCAACTGGGAAAATTAAGGCAGTCGAGGTAGAAATACTGTGCAATGTAATCGGGAAAGGGATAACAGTTGATGCGGCTTATTAAGGGAAATTAATGGAGCATGAACTGCCATAAGCCTGCCAACGAGCTTCTCTCAAAGAGGTGACCTTTGCTCAACGTTCTACACCGGCTTTGCTATTGAGTGAGCGACAGGATGATCTCTCTACGAAGTAAACCTAACTTAATGGCTTGCAATGTCACGTAAGATATTCGAACTCCTGTAAAAACATTTCTGTTTAACCGTCTGTGAAATGTATGGCACAACAGCGCTTGTTGTCAAACACATGAAAGTTTTACACATGTTCTGCGGAATGAATATAAATATGTTTAAGCACGAACAACTTTATTCTCCTGAAATTTCGTTTTGCGATTCTCCGCTGTTTCGTAAGATTAACGAGCCTAAAGTTTTAAAAGTATCATAATAAGACGGAAGATCTTAATAGGGTAGCCAACTGAAGTCTAAACTGGTGAGTTGAAAGTACATTACCACCTCAGTTCTTGTTTATAAACAACTGTTTCAGATTCACCACTATCATAAACTGACGCAACAAAATATCACTAATGTTAATTTTTAATGCAGTGTAAGCGCTTTAAAGTTTCATTGAACACATTGTGTGAAATATAGAGAATTTACAGATTGCGCTTTCCCATTTTCTCGCGTAATCCAATCTCTTCTCATTCCTCCCCTCTGTGCAACGTGATTTATAGGTAATGTTTTAAAACTATGATAATTTTATGTGATATGCTAGTTAAAATTTAAACATATGTAGAAGGTTTACGGAAGACTGCTTTTTCCTTACGCTATGTAATTGTTCAGAGGGATCTTTATTATGCTATTCTTCGTATAGATCTCAACATACTGTTGCGTATAAGGTCTGAACAACATTTGGGAAATATTTTAATCATTGGAGGTTCACATTTCATTTCGTGGTAAGCTCTAGGCTTTAGCGAAAAGTAACAAGTTGAGCCAGGTTGGATGATTCAGTGATCAGAGTAAGCAGTGGTTACCTGCCAGCTCATATGTGTCCTGTGTTCTGTTAAATCGGCAGAAAAATTAAGAAGAGTTATTCTTGGGTTGCACAAGATAGCACCATAGGGTGTAAACCCTCTGTGAAGAACCGCTGATTCGTATGATGGTAGACATTTTGGAAGCCAGTTCTATTTAAACGATTACAGCCAGTAATTAAGGGTTAGTCGGATCATAGTCAGATCATGGTTAGTTAGTCAGTCATCAGTCAGTTATTTGGTTAAATCATTGGATGCTGCTACTTTATTCTCATCATAGAATTGGTGAATACTTCTACAAAACTCAACTCATCAAAGTGAACCAGCAACCCTTTGTTCAGAACTTTGTGCCACACTACATAAACGGTAATATTTATTTATCATGTATTAATTGATTCAATGTCTGTCTTGATTGCACCCTTTATCTCTTCAAGATAAAGGAGAGCTTTGTTTGAATTGACTTCCCCAATCTTTAAAATATACTTGTCAATGTAATGGAGAACCCATCACTTTAATTTAACCCTATTCATGTCTCTAACCTTTGACCTGTTTAGTTATACCTTCTGCTCCCTTATCCTTTCAGTAGCTACACCCCCAGTTGTGGATTAGGTTTGTGAGTCCTTCACCCCCCTTAAAATCCTGGTTTGCAACAATACTCTCAAATATCCAGAATTATAGTGAATCTAACCGATATATGCAAGCGAATGATAAGAAGGTAAAAGTGCAACAAAATAGCATTTCCACAGGAGATTGTGAGAAACAAGATACATCCTATATTGCGAAGTTGTACGCAATTAGCATCACCACCAGGCATACAATTTCAACCATTAGAGCTAGGACTGGAGGAAATTATGTTGAACTATTTTTGCATTTAGGAAATTATAAAAATCACCCCTGAAATCTAGTAAGGGCACTCAGCCACTCACTAGACCATCAGGGATCCTTGGTCGCTGTTATTGAAGTTCTTTGCATTCATAATGCTTTGCGTGTAGCTGATTTGAAGTCAAGTACTCAAAAATTACCATAATCCTTCTCACAAAATAAGATCCATAATGGACAATGGTTTCGCCTCCTGGATAGCTCATAATATACGTAACATCAGCTTTTTATTCTAAACTTAAAATTACATTCCAAAATATTATAATAAATGTGTATTTATGTCAGTTCGGATCATTTGCCTTGCTTGCTTCCTAAAGTTCACTTTTATGGGTAACGAAGTTCATTCTGTTTTGATACAGGATCTTTCGAAGCCTTCCTAAATTACCAAATATATTATAGTTGGCGCCTGCAACTCTCTTTCATAATGACCTTCAATTTTACAAAGAGTGTAATTACTGATGAAAATCGTTTAAAAGAGAAGGATTCGATAACATGATGCTTACTAGTTAACATTAATTCGCTAATTTATATATTACTTCAGACACTAGCTGCAACGAGAGTACTTAAAGAGAATGAATTGGAAACAAGTGCCGTGAGGGAGGATGAAAGCACCCTTTGAACAATTGGTCTCCATAAAACAATTTCTCTTTGATTACCCTTTTCCACTAACTTTCGATAGTTTTACAAAGGGTAAAATGAAATTGGTGGATATATAATCAGGTGCGCAACGGGATGAAACTTATACATTTAACACAAGTCCTAAAAAGTGTTTCTTACTTCAGAAGCATAACCCTTTGGCTTTTGCTCTTTATCGAACCTCTACTTGCGCTTTAGATTTATGAGATTTCGCTTCAGTTATTAACTTGTGATACTGTTTCTAATTAAAAGCAACATTTTCGTCTTATAATGGAAAATTCCATCAAAAGAAGTACACGCTACCTCGCAGGAAAAAAAGAAGCTTATTCACAGCATGAAATTGAGCCGTGTGGTGATTATCATTTCGCTCCCAAGAAAGAAAAGAGGTAGGTGTAATAATAAGTTATAATTTACTCTGATAGACAGGTGGCGAAAGAATGGAGGCTTATCTGAAAATTTGTTAAAAATGTTTTGAAACCACTTGGTATATTTTATTTTATTTGCTTCTAATTTATAATTATGGGGAAGGATTTGTTATTCACAATGGTGTAACACGGAGGCGTGTTTATCAACGATTATACTTTTTATATAATGACAAAAGGGAATGGTAGTGTTGTAACTAGATCACAATATTCTTACTTGTCTATTGAATGAAACGTTCGGATTTCTCCTACTTCGTTCCTCGAAATTTGTAGCCTATATACCAATACGAGGCGCATTCGGAAGGTTAAGTACCGTTTGCAAATATTTCCACTTTAATGACCTGTGACGAGTTTGTGTTCTTAATTATGTGCCTCATTTATTAGTAAGACACAGACATCCGTCAAGGGAAGCAATGGTTTTCTAATAGTACTCCAATGATTTGAACTTTCAAGGAAGAAATCGTCACGCGCACTGCGAAGGACAAACTATTATTCATTGCAAGAATCGTGAAATTCGCAGAGAATCCAACCCAGACTGTGCAATATGTTTAGAGGGAGTATAGATATAAAATGAGTGAAAAAAGTATTGATAAACCGAATCCTTATATTTAAAAGACAATCCACAGCTTCACAACTAACCGCGAACGATGCGCTGTATCGTGTGACAGAGCACTTGGTCAGAATGATTGGCGTGAAAATTCGTGAAAATGGATGCTTTATAGTTTAGTACCTTTCAAAGAAATTTACAATATTTCTAGTATGGTGAAATATCCTGGAAGATTGAAAACTATGCTTTGGTGGGTAGCGAAGTACTGCACAGAAAAATATTGGGACAAGAGATCTCAGACTGCCAGGTCATTTGTGACGATATGCAGAGGAAAGTGACGACTCTTTTGAGCCATATGATGACCTTAATGAGATATCAAAATCTCATGATTCTGATTCAAAGCTCAACTCCGTTGAACTGAGGCTTTAGCATCATCAGGCAAGAAAACACTGAAACAAGTAATTTCTGCTGCTAGGTTTATGTGCATCATATTTTGTGGTGGAAACGGATTTTTTTCTGGTTGAATTCTTCCCTAAATGATCCATCATAAACAGAGAGCCCAACTGTGAGATATAAATTATGTCGTGTAATTAAAAACAAAATATATATATAGCGCCACAACACCTGTCCAAATCATTCCCAATACACTTAAAATTTCTGCGTTTTGTTTTTAATCTTAAGAGATTTGTTTCTTTATTACAGGTCAGGATGAGGTGACAAATCAACAATGGCTTTCATCATAGGCGGAGCAAACTATAATAATAAGATGACAAAACTAGTGCCACAGTGCTATAAATGCCTGAGTAATGAAGCAAATCTCGTGGAGGATAGTCTTATTATCTACTGAATTCAAAAAGATAAGTGTTACGAAGCGCATAATTCCACTTTTAAAACTTTTCGTACTTAATTTGTGAATACACCGCACATTATAAATATTATTATAATTATAATTATTATCATTATAATTATCATTATAATTATTATCATTATAATTATCATTATAATTATCATTATAATTGTTATTATTATTATTATTATTATTATTATTATTATTATTATTATTATTATTATTATTATTATTATTATTATTATTATTATTATTATTATTATTATTATTATTATTATTATTATTATTATTATTATTATTATTATTATTATTATTATTATTATTATTATTATTATTATTATTATTATTATTATTATTATTATTATTATTATTATTATTATTATTATTATTATTATTATTATTATTATTATTATTATTATTATTATTATTATTATTATTATTATTATTATTATTATTATTATTATTATTATTATTATTATTATTATTATTATTATTATTATTATTATTATTATTATTATTATTATTATTATTATTATTATTATTATTATTATTATTATTTTTATTATTATTATTATTATTATTATTATTATTATTATTATTATTATTACTATTATTATTATTATTATTATTGTTATTATTATTATTGTTATTATTATTATTGTTATTATTATTATTGTTATCATCATCATTATTATCATCATCATTATTATCATCATCATTATTATCATCATCATTATTATCATCATCATTATCATCATCATCATTATCATCATCATTATCATCATAATCATTATCATTATCATCATCATCATTATCATCATCATCATCATCATCATTATTATTATTATTATTATTATTATTACTATTATTATTATCATCGTCATCGTCGTCGTCATCGTCGTCATCGTCGCCATCGTCGCCATCGTCGCCATCGTCGCCATCGCCGCCATCGTCGCCATCGTCGTCATCGTCGTCATCGTCGTCATCGTCGTCATCGTCGTCATCGTCATCATCATGATCATTATCATCATCATCATCATCATCATCATCATCATCATCATCATCATCATCATCATCATCATCATCATCATCATCATCATCATCATCATCATCATCATCATCATCATCATCATCATCATCATCATCATCATCATCATCATCATCATCATCATCATCATCATCATCATCATCATCATCATCATCATTATTATTATTATTATTATTATTATTATTATTATTATTATTATTGCACCTGGCATATGTGTGAGTACTTTTAATTCTTTCTTGTTGCACATTAAAACATTTTTATTTATTGCATGGGTATTACCAGTAACGCAGTCCGCTGACACAAGTGCTGTATGGAACAGGTGTGGAGCCTATATTTTTTCTTTTCTGTGAATTTCAATGAAAAAAGAGAAATTTAACCTCCAAACGAAGAAATCTATTTGACGCATCATGGAATCGAACGCCTAACTTATGGTGACTTGGGGCACCACCTTCTTTGTACCCCAAATACACCAGCCACGATCCTCTTAAAACAGTGATAACCGAAATTTCACAACTAAACCAGAAGCATGTTTTTTTTCTTTTTATTCAAAACAGCCCAAATATTAATTTCGCATCAACGCACACGTTCCTTAGAAACGCATGGACCATGTAATTCTACAATCAGGATATTCAACATAAGTTAAAAAAGCGAATAAAAAGATGCAACCAATGAAATTTGTGGAATGTGTTTCAGTGCTTCTTACATTAATACCGCTGTTTATTTTTCAAATGACAAACCACCTGCATTTTCATTTACATTCAGACGTTCAACTCTGTTTTATTTCTCTAATTAAAGGGAGTTTACGAGGGTAGAAATTAGATAAACGACATTACAATGTAACACTGTGACTGCAACATCACTGTCTTATAAAATGCTCAAATTCACAAGTAAATTTATATAATTTTAATATAAAGTGAAATTTGAGAGAATCTATTTCAACATTACATCTAATGATGTATACAGTAAACAAACCAAACAAAAAGGAATTGGCACTATATTTGACGTGATATGAAGAAAACACTATGATTTTGTGGCTCATATTATTTTAATATGAATTCATCACACATTTTCCACTTTAGAGAGAAATCGTGTTGACTAGTTAAATCACAAATATATACAATTATATAAAGCGTGAAGCAGTTATAAAATATGTTGTAATGTTTTCGATACATGATTTTGCACTAGTATAAAAGATAAATGAGCTTAAAATAATATATATTCTTGAATTATCAACAGTATAGTTACACAGAACAAAGTTTCATATCCACATAGGTGGTTTTCTTTTTAGTTTACGCAGATATCTGATATCTCACCTGAACCAGATTTTGTGGTTGTTATACTATGTTATATTCATACAGGACCCGAGAGAGACCACACAAGTACAGGATGATGTCATTCCTAAGGCAGAAGTTGGAAATGCACTTATTAAATCTCAGAATTAATATTTAAGTTCTATTGGTTCATTTGAATGGAACGTGAAATTACCTTGATGTAGTGGAGGAGGAGTAACATAGGAGAGAAGCATGGCGTCTGTTGTTATTAGCTGAATAATTACAAGAGAACAAAGGGACTAAGTGCCTCTGCATTTGTCTCTCTATCTCTTTCCTCGGAATGTGAATCCAATATTAACCACAGCTATGTTATACAACATCAACAAACTCATGATGCTCAAGTTCTTAATTATATTTATTTGAAAATAAACTAGCTTTCATGCATCTGGCGGCGATTCTCTTTACCTTGTAGACTTCTCTTGATTTTAATTCACGTTTCTTACTTCTGAGCCATTTTACCTTTCTCATACTCACTCAGATCTTTGCCGTAAATAGTGAAATTGTACTGACAAACAAATATGACAGAAGTAAATGAAAGAAACTGACAGGTTAGTCATATTTGGATGTAAACAAGAAAGGCTTGGGTTGACCAACCTTTGAAACTTTCGCCGAATGGTCTTTTGGGGCAAAAGGTAAAAGTTAAGTTGCCCCAATAAAACACGTTCCGGGTAATTAAATATGCAAACGGGGGGGGGGGGATGAAAAGGAACGAACAGTTTAAAATTTTGTTATTTACTGATTCGATCCCAGGCGAAATTTGTGTTGGAAAACACGGAGCTGGGGCGGATTTTCTCCGAAATCTCTGGTTTCGCCCGCCATCTTATTCCACCGGTATTCCATTATCATCTCACATATCATTAGGTGCTTGCGGCGCTGCATGTAGTAAAAGCGGTCGTTGAATAATACACACATTTCTTTCGGTTGGTGAATTTACACATCATTGAAGAATATCTTCCTTTCTGCTCTGCTTAGTCTTCTCCTATGGCGTGTACCAGTGAGTAATGATTTTAAATGCCTGTTGGAGGAGTGGATTAAAACTGTATCAGAGTGAGTAGGCAGCCTGAGTGATTAGTCTAAAGCCTGTATAAGAAAGAGGAAGGAATTTATATGAAGCGGTGGTGAAATGTATGCAAGGAAAGGTGATGAATGGACGAGAGCATTTGGTAGAAAGAAGGACGGCATAAACCGGACAACCCGGAGAACACCCACTGCTTTGTCCATCACAATCCCATGTACGGCCCCCGGGATCAATTTTGGGCTTCCTTGGTGAGAGACAAGCGGTCTAACTACTCGACCATTGCGCCGCAGATTGAAAAACTCATTTAAGAAATGTCTGTTTTCTCGGGTATGTGGAGTGCGGAACCATGCGAAATAGTTCGGCAGTAGCGTCCGAGAGTGGAAATTCGGTTTCAGGTGGGCCGGCTACTTTGACATTAGCTTCTTCGTGATCTCACAGTTAGGAAGGTACATGTTGTGGTGAATTTAATTGTGGTGAATTGTGAATACATGCCACGAGTTTTTGTCCCCAATTTCCTCTCATTTTGTTTTCATTCATCTTATAGGGAAGCACGGATGAAAGAGGTTTTTGGAAGTTTTAGGCGTATGTGGTGGATGCACTTTGGTCATAGAACTGCGAAGTATCCTTAAGGATGGTAAGGGCCAGGGATGGTTAATCTGAAGTTTTAAGCACCATACTGTGCTCAGCCACCATGAGATCTGTTCACCTATTTATTCCCTCACCTCTTTCCTTCTTCCCGGAGACTTGCCAGGCACGACAAATTTAGCTGTGCCCCTATGTTGTAATGTTCCTCAGATCCTTCTCCGTATCCATATCCGTAAGATATGGCAATTTCATAGTTCTCTTTCTCTTCCTTTTTTCCCTGTGGTTCTTTTTTCATTTGACGATTTCTTAAAAATAAAAATTCCGTAGATTTTTTTTTCAGGATACAAACATTAGGGTGGCTTAAATTTCTAATCACAAATCACAAAAACAAATTTTATTTTAAATATTAAGAAAGCTCTCTTGTTAAGTGTAAAATATGAGACATTTTAAAAATAAGTACTTTTACCAAAATTAATGAAGATTCTGCTGAGTGGACGAATGTATGCTTGTATTCCTCTCAATTCTTTCGGGAAATAGGTTAAGTTCCATGTTACTTGGGGCATAGCAAAGAAAAATGTCATTTAATACTCAGCTTTATGGGGAAGGCAATGACAAACATCCGCAGCATTACGTGTTTATTATGCCTTTGTAGAGGTGCAGTTACCTACAGAGGACGGTCTTGCCTTAATCATAACTACCACATTAAATGTTGTATTTGTGTACTACAAAGTTTGCAATGCAGTTTATATGCCTTCGTATGAAATAGAAGAACATTACTGCGAGCATTTTATTGCATGTGCATCCTAGTGTAATCTAAAAAGCAGAATGTGAAGTTTTCATCAAGTACACAGTGATGTAAGTTGATTCAAATTATATTGTTTTCGAAGTTTCCTATATTCCTTGATTCCATTTATTAATTACTCATTCTTTTAAAATTCATACTTCATAATGAATACCGGAGAGTTATCCCACTGAATTCATATTTAAGGCTTCTACCGATTGTTTAATTTTCCTTTGTGGATCTTTGTAATCCAATCAGAGAATTGTAATTAAGATTAATTATTTATTAATAACTCAATGCCTGATATTATTCTTAATGTGCGTAAAAGAAGCGCATTTTCGCACTCCCTAGATAATTAAATATTTTCATGATAAATTTACCTCAATTAAATTTTCGCTAGATTAATGGAAGCTCTTTATTATCCCATACAATTAAGTTAAGGAATTTCTGTATTACATTCCAAAGACTTAGTCGACTTTGCTATAATGAGTCAAAATTTTTCTTCAGTAATGAAATCTCGTTTAAAAGTCTTAACTATAATGCAGGTATGTTATGTAATTGCATAATTCTTTAGGCTGCATTGTATTTGACGTCATTTATATTGAAGCTCTAGTGCTCGTTATATGGGTTCCTAAGGGTTACTCTCCATATGCACCTTTTTGAAACTACTATTTCAGTTGCAATTTGTAACCTGAAGGATATCTTTCTGGTGTAATCAGTTCTTAAAAATATTGTCAAGTTCCATACATATTATTATTATTGAACTCGCACCGTTGGAAGGGTGTTGACCTTTTCTTTTGCCTTCGTTTAATTATCAATTAATATTCAGAGTCTGTTTGTGTATTCAGATTCCAGTCTCTTGCCATACTTAAATTACGAGGTGTCATTCTTTTATTCCGTGAAAAGTCAAGTTCAGAATTACTTAATGACACAATAATGACGGAGCTCTGATTGCTTAGACACATGCATTACATAATGCTTGGTCACAATTATAGAGTTCTAACACTTGGATAGAACATTCTTTACTTCTTTAAATTAATGCTGGTTTAAAATATAAAGCGAAATACCTAAGTTACATAGGTTTACATTTTCTATTTGCGGCTCAACGTTGACTAATGACTGCATAAAAGTTTCTCCAAATAGGTAATATTAATTAGCTTAGGTATATTAAGTAACTATATTATAACTTTTAGGTACTAATTACCTTTCTTTGTCGTACTCTCCAATTAAATAAGGCAAAATTAATTTGTGTTTAATAAAATCTGTTCCCTCAGATTACCCAGTAATCTGCTGTCTTTCTATAGGTATGTGTTGCAAGTAAAAACAAACCAGTAACAAAATACAGGAATACCGAGTGCAGATTTGCGGAACTCGACAGCTGGAACAACTTGGCTTAAATACTACAAATTATTCCTGAAATAACTTATTCTTTTGTAATATAAAATGAACAATGTATCCTTGTAGTATCCTACATCTCTCACAGTTCGTCACAGTCGTGGATGTAAAACTTGCTTCGACTCCTTAAAAATAAGTAAATATATAATACACAAATTTATAAAGGGGCATCAGTGGAGCAATCTACAACGTTACCCAACACCCAAATGTAGAAATCAACTCTCCTAATATTAAAGCGTGGTTGCAATTGCTGAACTACAGTTATGTTATGGGATTTTAATTTTTAATATTTAACAGCTTTCACCGCAGAGGTTTGTGAAAATCCTATCAAGCTTTCTTAGAGATATCTCTGAACTTCTTTATAGAAATTTTCTGAGGCTATTGTCTTTTTCCTCCATAAGAACATGACAATTTAATTCGGTATCTTATAAAGAATGGATCGTGTTTCTCTAAATGTATTTTCGAGACTGCTAATCGTATCTCTGCGCAAACAGCAAGTCTTTTGGACCATTTATCACTGTTTCACTTCTCTACAAGGTTTTGTCATATCGGAATCATACAGTGATATGATATATGGCATATTATATTGACTTTTTGACGATATAAAAGCTCTAACACTGCAACATCGAAGCACTTGATCTCACAACTTATCGATTCTGGACAAATGATTCGTGTCAAATCCATTAGCAGCATACGGAAAGAAGGACCACTGATAGGAAAATAGAAACAGCACAGTGCAGGCCAAGCTGTTACCCGTAATATGGCCACTCGTTCAGATGACAACTTTCAAGGGACCAGATCCTTAGAAGACATGTTCGTAACACAGAAGAAAGCAATTTTATCCAGTTCAGCTTGTTTTTGATGAGGCTGTGTTCTCCATCGGTGTCGTAATTGCATGAAGGAATTCACTGAACTTTGGTAATAGAACAAGCATTAGGCTCTAATTACTATACTTATTTCGTTTGCTATTACATTTTACTGCACAGATTTTACACTAGTGGGAAAACGATTGCTGTGGAACTCGTGATTTAAGTTTCTTTCGATTTATGTTTCACTGCGATCCCATAGGTTGCTCAAAGTATTGTTTCTCACCACCCGCTATATCTACCTTTCTTAATAATCATGGGCTAGAATAATGTAAATCATCTACATACTTGTGCTGGTATTTGTTTGTATTTTCATATTGTGTGCATTTTCATTTATAACAATTAATAATATTGATTAAGATCTGTAAAAACCTTAAGTAAATAGTACCCACTTCTGTTCTGTATAGACAAGCGAGACTACATTTTACCGTTTACATCAAAATTTTACCCTTCAGACCAAAACATTTAGGTAGCTTGAGACTCTAAACGTGTAATCATAAAGCAGCAAATACTTTGGAAGCCATTAATGACAAAGAAATTGTACGAGAGCGGTCCAGAAAGTAACTGCCGTTTGTGCGTAACACTAGAAGTTGTGGGGGTAGCGCCGTCATCTTCACATCAGCGTTCACCGTACTCAGTGTGCTTCTAGCTGTTCAAGCGAGATATCGTACTGTTGCGCTTTTGCTGGACATAATCTCAAAATATGAGCGCCACATTAGAAAATCCCGCCAAGTTTGAGGTACGCGGTCTTATGAGATGTCTTCTGGAAAAACATTACTCAGCAGCCGAAATTCACTGTGAATTGTGTGGAGTATATGGTCCTAACATTAGGAGTGAGGGTGTTATGCGATAATGGGTAGGATATTTTAAAAATTGAACAAAAAACTTTCATGAAGAAAACAGGAGTAGTAAGCCTACTCTGGTCAAAGATGTCCTGGTGAATAAAGTGGATGGAAAAACCCGTGATAACCGTCGGTTCACGATAAAGGAACATTCCAATATTTTCCTGAAACTTTCCCAGTGTTTTGCACGAGATGGTGACAAAACAACTAGGCTGCCGCAAGTTTTGTGCTCGTTGGGTACTAGAACTGCTGACTGATGACCATAAAACCAAAAGAATGAGTTGTCATAGAATTTCTCGGTATGAAACTGAAGAAGAAACATTTTTCAACAGAACTGTTTTCGGCAATATGACTTGCGTGGCCTACGTGAATGTTAAGACAAAATGGCGGTAAATGCAATGGGGACGTACCGCTTCTCAAAGCAAGCCAAAAAAGCCAGTTTTTTTTTCTGAAAAGAAAGTGATGGCTACGGTTTTTTTTTTTTTTTTTTTTTTTTTTTGGGACGCCAAGCACATCTTACTCGTTGATTTTATGGATCGTGGCACACCTGTCAATCCTGAAGCCTACTGTGAATCTTTGGAAGGACTGAGAAGGACAATTCAAAACAAGTGTCTGCAGACATCTGGTGTTGTGTTTCTGCATGACAATGCTCGCTCGCACATAGCTCGAAGAACAGGTGAACTTTTGGCCAGTATTAAATGGGACGTTTTTGACCATCCCCCTAAAGCCCGGACTTGGCTCCCAGTGATATTCATCTATCCCCATATATGAAACTTTGGCTTACATCTCAGCGCTTCACCAATGACGAAGAGCGTCATCATGCCGTGACGGGTTGGCTACCTTCACAGGTGGCAGAGTTTTATGCAGAGGGTATTTCAAAGAATGTTATAAGGAGTGTGGCAAGTGCTTTAATTTGTTTGGAGAATATGTAGAACAATAGAAGAAATATTAATAAAACTTTTACATTTCAAATGGTTTAATTTTTGCTTCCAAATGGAGGTTACTTTCTGGACCATCCTCTTATATTAGGTTTTAATTTAAATTATTTCTATATTGTACTTCTTAATATTTCGTTCCTTCCTTACTGAATTTCATAGGGTGTCGTAAATGTGGAAGTATCTAGAATTTTAAAGTGATTAAGAGTTTTAATTCGTTAATTTTTTCGCTACGTAAAAGCATGTTTTTAGAAGAGGTGTTACCACTATTAAGAAAAGTAAAATAGTTTACGCACATGAGTACAAGAACATATTATGATCCTTTATATGTATTGTGAAATATATGGTATCAAAAATAGCAACAATATAAATAATTCACAATTCCTATTGGAGTTCGGCCGCCCCATAGCTGAGTAGTTGGACCACAAGGCTCTCACCAAGGCGGCCCGGGTTTGACCCCAGGCGATCGCAAAGTGAGATTTGTGGTGAACAATATGGCGTTGGAGCTGGTTTTCTCCAGGTACTCCGCTTTCCTTCGCCAGCATTTCACCGCTTGTTCCATCATTATCTTTCCTCTCACTTCATCTCTCGTAATTCAACTTTCGGTGTTGGGCCGATCACTCATCCCGGAATCTCCATGATCAAGAAACCTCTGATCCTTAACCATTTGCCTATACGCCTCGAGGTTGTGTGGTTCAGAAGACCCTATGTTCCACTTAAGGAAATACAGAAATCATTTATTTTATTGAAGCTGGTTTTTCACATATTAAAAATAAATGCACTTCAAAAGGTCATAAATATAAAGAAATCATATTTTTGAAGTAAAATATTGAGACAAAAAAAGAAAAAAACAGTCTCTCACACTGCAGTTTCATAAATCGGGTTTGGACTAATCATCGGGATGGAAAAATAACAAGCTGAAAATTCTAAATAGAGAATTTCAGTTTCCTATTCTGCTTTAATGATTTATGTCTAACATTTTTGTATTGTGACTTTGTGGGTTCGTGGAAATAAAAGTACAATTTGCAGAAATTCAAAATGTTTTTTATTTCCGTAGAAATACACTTTGGTCAACCTTTACAGAAGCAGAATTACGTCACATACACAACTACAATCTTCCAGTTCGTCTGCCACACCCACAAACAAAAGCGTTCACTTTCACAAAACAGTTGTACGCGGACGATTCTCAGCTGCCAATTCGACTCTCTCATTACGATTGTCCGATGAACTAGACTCGGCTACATTTATACGACTGTTCATGATTCCAAACGGTAGTAGAATGTTCTCTATCAATCAAGATGTCAATAAAATTGTCCATTTATCTAACTTTATCTGCTTCCGCAAGCCATTTATCTCCGCACTATCTTTATCTGCTTCAGCATGCTCTTTATCTCCGTGCTGAACTATCAGTCTCTTACCTCTCCGCTCCGGACTGTCTCTTTGTGCGCGTTGCTGCCAGCTGCGACACTGCTCCCACCTCAAAGTTGGTCGTCCCAAACAGCACCATCGTAACGGGCCAGACGGTCCAGGTGTACCAATATCTTTCCTCGGGAAGCCTTCTGGGTGCGGTAGACCATGTCCTTAATCCTCTTCACTATACGGTACGGTCCTTGACACTGTTATTGAAGTTTCGGCCAGCGTCCCTTGGTCCGGTTCGGTCGGTACAACCAGACTAGGTCACCTTGCTGGAACACTTCGCCATTGGCTTGCCTGTCGTATCGGCTCTTCATGCAGTCGTTCGCCTTCTGAATGTTCTGACGAGCCATGTCATGCATGTCGTGGAGATGGTTCACCAGGTCCTCCACATACTCCGTTGCTGGCTGTTTTGCTTCCGGGTGGCTCGCAAAAGCCAAGTCACAGAGGAGGCGTAATTTTCGGCGGAACATTAAGCTGGCTGGCGTCATCCCAGTGGTGTCGTGTGCTGATGAGCGGTAGACCAGCAAGAACAGTGGCACCTTGACGTCCCAGTCTCCGTAATGGCTGACCACGACCTTCTTCAGGTGTTCCTCTAAGGTCTTATGTACCTTCACTATGCCGTCCGACTGCGGATTTAGGGGTGTTGTGGAGGTCTTGTTCACCCCAAGTCTTTCCAGTGCCTCTTTCATCAGGTGAGACCCAACATTTCTGCCCTGGTCGCTGTGGAGCTCTAACGGCACCTCAAAATGGCAGAACAGTTGCTCCACATGTCAGTCTGTAATTGTCTTCGCCTCCTGGTTCGGGATGGCATACACCTCCGGCCACTAGGTAAAGTAGTCCACGACCACCATCAGGTACTTATTGCCTCGGTTGAACAATGGGAATGTTCCAGCTATGTCGACAGCGATGCGTTGGAATGGCGCTCCGACGTGTACTGCTGCATGCGACCCCGGCTCCTAATCTGAGGGCGGCGAATCGCCGCGCACACGTGACATTGACGGCACCATGTCGGAGTTTGTTGATCGTTTGGTTTGCTCCCAGGTGTCCTCCTGAAGTACCGGCGTGCACTTCTTCTAAGACTTCCGGGACCTTGCTCCGGGGAAGTACCAACTGCTCCCTCTTCGTCTTCCCAACTGGTGATTCCCATACCGGGAACAGCCCGAACGCCGTTTGGGACAGCTCGGATACTCCCTGGTTGAAGGAGGCCCGGGTCCAGTTCCTACGGGTTCAGGACTAATGGGAGTAGAACCTCTGGGCTAAACCGGGAACAGCATGCCCTCTCTGATCTTCAGTAGGTCCCATTGAGCCCAGTAGGACTTGTATGTGGCGCTTCTTGGTGCGATGTCCTCCTGGGTCGGTCTTGTCCCTTCCTCCACTTCCCTAAGAGTGGCCCCAAGTTGGCGCCCACCAGTTGCTCACTCCTCAGGTCTGCGCTATCCCAGCCGTCCGCAGGCACTGCCGTGACCACTCTGACAGCTGCGGCACGCTCCTTTTCTTCCACTTTTGTGCATTGACCGCAATTTTCTGGGCAGGGTCTTCGGGACATGGTGTCTGCGTTGTCATGAACCTTCCCTCTAGGATGTTCAGAGGTAAAGTCGTACTCCTGCATCCTCTGAGCCCAACGGGCTGCCTGGCCTTCCAGGTTCCTAAAGCTCAATAGCCAGGTGAGGGCGGAGTGGTCAGTCCTCAGGTGGAATGGCTGACCGTACAGGTACTTGTGGAAGTACTCCAAGGTCTTCACTACCGCCAGTTGCTCTCGCCGAGTGACGCAGTAGTTCTTCTCTGCCTTGGACAACGTCTTGCTGTAGTAAGCTATCACCTGCTCATGGCCACACTGGACTTGGAATAGAACGCCTCCAATGCAATGTTCGCTGGCATTGGTATCCACAATGAAGGCGCCACGTTCATTGACGAATGTTACTCTTCCTGACACCAATTGTGACTTTGTGGGTTCGCAGAATTAAAAGTCCCATTTGCAGAAATTCAAAATATTTTTTATTTCCGTAGAAATACACTTTGGCCAACATACACAAACGAAAGCGTTCACTTTCACAACACAGTTGTACGCAGACGATTCTCAACTTCCAATTTTACTCTCTCATTACGCCTGTCCGATAAAGTAGCCTGCTTCCTTTATACGACCATTCATGATTCCAGACGGTTGCAGAGTGTTATCTATCAATCTAGATATCAATGGAATTTTCCATTTATATAACTTTATTTTTTCCGCAAGTCATTTATCTAAGCGCTATCTTTATCTGTTTCGGCATGCTCTTTATCTCCGTGTTGCACTGTCAGTCCCTTATCTCATCGCACCGCACTGTCTTGTGCGCGTTGCCGCCAGTCGCGACAGTATTGTTTTCGCTGTTAATAGTGGCTTTGAACAGTTTGAACAAACTCAATACAAAATACACCGTACGCAAGGACGATAAACCAGGGGATGAAATAAGATTGGAATTCTATGTTGAATATTCGGATAGTGTACCAGAGCAACTTCGAAGCCTAAACTTATACCCAACCACAAGACGTTTTACAGAAAAAGCGTCAGACGGATCAGAATCATCCACCAGTGGCCAAATCTAACTTTCCCAACGTGTTTGTGCTGTTAATGATAGAGTAACTATACTTGAATTAAGGCTACTGAAAACACTAAGCAACTTTGTTCATGTGAAGAGTGAGAAGGGGACTTTAAACGGCGATTGGTTACTTGGGAATGAACTCTCGTCATGGCAACAGAAGCTACACGCCCGTGCAGAAAGCGTGCTGAGCGGGCTGTCAGGATTAGGAAGTAACGTTAATTCAGGTATAGCTGCTGAACTAGGTTCTTTGTTTTTATACCGATGTTATTGCACGCCTGGGATTTCCAGCACAGTGATTACGACTTTAGTGACGACCAAGGAACATAGTTTGGAAACTTTTAATGGCGATGCTTTAAAACTCTTCGTATAGCGTATGTCAGTACAGCTATATGAGCTTTATAGCAAGCTTTCCTAACCCATGCTTCCCTGTTTTGATGCGACACCGTTATTACTGTCTCCATATACTTGGCTGAAACGATAGTTACAATACGCAGCCTGAATATTTGCAACGTTTACTGGAGCCAATCCCATTATAGCTCATTTATCATCCTTTACTTATTCGTGGTTATAGCAAATTAAGATAACTTTATTCTTTATTGATATCAACAGCATACCCCATTGCCTAGTAAACACTACATGCTTTATAGTTACGTGTCCACTGTTGAATTAATAATTGTAAAACATTATAGTAAATTGACAGTGAAGAATTTTTCTTTTATAGACAGTATATAGTATATACACTAAATTGTGTCTATGATTTTAGCTGTTTGTGTATATAAAGTTGACAATTTGTAATTAATAAACTCTAAATGTCTGTGATACTTAAGTAAATTATGCTTTATACGTAATAGTTTTGAACTAATTGTAAAATTATAATTAAACCTAGAGTGAGATGATTGTCTGTATAGGGTTCACAATTTATAATTATTGAACTCCAAAAGTATCAGTCCATGTCCGTGATATATATAGGAGCTGCAAATTGTACAAATGACTTATGGTGATTGTTCGCAATCTTCTCGTTTCTGGTAGGTTATCTCACCTCATTGTTCTTTATACCTTTTGCTAATTCTAGTGTCTGTTTATCCAGTCTTCTGAAATTAAATATTATGTAAAAGTTTAAGAGTCAATATTAAAATTTTATCATTTCAGGCCATTCATATAACAAATCTGACGCAAGTCGAAGCACAGTTATAAGGCCTAAAGTGGATTGGAAAATCTTATCTTTAGTCATAAAGTGCGCTCACAATAGATATCTGAGAAAATACCATTCCGGTTCCTACACATTTTTGCAGTCGAATAGATTGCTCAATTTGCGAGTACTGTTTGCATAAAGCTTTTAATGCACTTCTCACGAATTATAGTCACACGGAGATTAAATATGTGTTGAATGAAAACCTGGTGAAATATTGTATAAGCTAAAACTCACTGATCTGTATGACAGTTGTTCTCTCGAATTTCTTTATGCAGCGGCACCTATCACGTGTAATGTCTCTTCCTTCAAAATTGTTGGCTGTCGTGGCACCATATAGTTCATAGTAATTTAAGCTGCCAGTCTACATGTGACTCCAGTCCAGCATAATTTAGCGTAAAATACACACGTTATTCTACCGTATTCACTATGATAACTACACACAGTTAACTTGGTTAATATATAGCTTTACAAAACGTTATTCTACTACACACATCGCATCAACATTAGTTTTACTGCTCAAGAAATTAACTATTGGACTTTATCTCAAGTTAAGTATGGAGTGATATTAGGATAAGTAACACAAGTTAAGTTTACAGATAAATTTAATGGAAGCTACTTATATATTCAAAATGAGATGCCTACTATCTGATAACGTAGTATAATTGTTTCGGAAACGTGAAAGAATTAATACTTAAAGGATTTCTTTATCGTACTAACTTCTAAGGTAACAATATTTTACTGTTCAAACCGTTTCCGTAAGTACAATGAGAAGTGTAAGTTGCCGAAAGTCGCAGAAAGGCTAATCGAAGCAGCGACCGCAAAACCAGTATAACCTGAGCGTGGTCTTTGGCGCTACGAGTGTATTGACGGCCCTCGTAGCCATGGTCGCAAAAGCGTATGTCTCAAGTGTTCCGCCGCGTAGAGGGTCGCTGGTTCAAGACCCGCCTTGGGTATGGGTGTTTATGTGTATAGTGAATATTTGTGAAAACAGATAAAATAAAACGGAAATAATGAAAAATCGGTAAAATAAGATAAAAAAATATATATACATAGATATATATTTTTAGACAAAAAAGTGCCGATCACAGTAAACACTTCTCGAAGACTGTAAAATTTGAAGGAAAAAAACTGGAATTTTTTTAAATACCCGCCCATTTATTACCTACATATCGCTACACCACCAACGTTCCTATTCATATTACCAACTTCATCAACCAATTCTCTATAAAACACAATTTCCAATTCCGTATCCTGCTAAAACCTTACAACCTCGTACCATTTCTCCTTATCAAAATAGTCCTCTATGTGACTTAATAACGTCAGTATGACTTATGACTGTAACTGAACCTCAGGAACGTCTTGAGTTATCCGTTTTCTTGTCGGCTGAATTCAACGGAAACCTATCTTTGCTACGATAGATTATCAAATTGGCCTTACCTCAACACCTAAACTGTCTTAGTTAATGGATATTTCTTATGACAAAATCTTACTTCTCGCATCTACAGTATACGCTTGTTTTAATATAGGTAATTATTAAAGGTCGGAGAGATGTGCGCTCACATTCGATACGAGTTAGCTGCACCCAGAGTATGGATGACGTCAGATGTACAGCATTGCCATGAAATGTGCAAAAGTCGAAAACAACTAACGTAGTACTCTGCGAACTAGTGAAGCATTGCTCTGCATGTGTATGAAGACGCGAGGTCAAGGTGTTGCAGAACGCGACTGTTTGTTTCCTCTCGCATTGAGGAAGTTGTCATAGGCTATACCTGCCTGCAGTTGTTTACTTGCACAGTCCATGTGCAGTGTACCTATGAAAAAATGCACACGCCTCTCGCCTTTTGTAATTATTTATTCCAATTGTTTACCTATAGTTCAAATGTTTATCGTAGAAGTATTACTATTCCAAGTAATAAGTCCGGTATCAACTGCAAATACTATTATTCATGTTTACACATGAGTCAGGGCACCGTAGCTTACCCGAGACCTGCTAGAAGTTAGATGACATTGCTACCGGTCTCACCAATCAAGATAAAGGCGGTATGGCAGTTGTGAAAGACAGTTTTGAGATTATCTCTATATTCATTTTTTTATGATGTATTTGGTGACAGTAGGTGAAGTCTATGGCTTTCCATTCGAACACCATTTGTATTTCTGTGGAATTTATTTCTTGCCAAGAACTATGACGAGTTTGAATACCTCCATAACTGATTTAATCTGAATTTAATGTAATTTAATACTAGGCCCTCAAATATGCGAAATTTGTAACCTCAGCTGAAGACATATTGAATCCTCCTTGTTACTCGCTCTCTCAAAATATTTCTAAGCCATAAATATTGCTACTACATAAAAATGTGGACATCATGGAATAACATTAAGAGGAGTCGCACAGTTTTCACATTAATACATACAGGAATGGGTGGAGGACTCCCCGGTATTAAATCTTGGCATAACCTCCGTTCTCTCCCCATGCGAACTGTTTCCGTATTCATGAGGCTTGGAATTGAAGTCGGCTTCCCTGTGCTAGAATATACGACGACGTGACGGGGAAAAGCGAGGAAAGGCAACCCTCAGCCACAGTTTATATTTTGCGTCATGCTTTCTTCGTTCCCTGGCTAGAGTTACGACGCTGTGCAGTAAAAGATTTCCACAACGTAAGCAAATCGTAAGTCAGGTATTACCGCTTTTGTGTTTTGGGCGAGAGGAGGGGTACTGTTACCATCTATCGGTCATTTACTCCATTCTATTCACCACGACATCTAGGCGATGTGAATTAGGTTGAAGAATACGCTTTTCTGGATTAGTCTTGAGATCAAGCGTGGAGTGCAAACACCACGTTTGCAATATAGACTGTTTACTTCAGTAGCCTTTCATGCCCGTTCCTTTTACTAATGACACCACAGGCAGTTGACACTAGTGATAAACATAATAAAATGATAGTAACTGGGACAGCAACTTTTGGAAGGAAACGTTCTGGGTTTTAATTAGGGTACCATCTTTGCATTTGCTACTTATGAGAACTGTGAAAAACATGGAAAAATATTCAATCGTGCTTTAACAATTTCGGTTATTCACATTGGTGACGTCTCATTTTTCTACATGGTTGACACCATGCGAAAGTTCAGTGGAGGACCTAGAACCTCTAGCAATGAAATCTTTGCACTCCGGGAGGGGGATGAGCTAAGAGGAAACTAAGAATGACCAGAGAGAGAGAGAGAGAGAGAGAGAGAGAGAGAGAGAGAGAGAGAGAGAGAGAGAGAGAGAGAGAGAGAGAGAGAGAGAGAGAGAGAGAGAGAGAAGAGACAACAGCAGAGACCAGGGCCCCTAAGCTTCGAGGCTCGCAGATCTCCTAGGGAGCCCGGGACACGGAGATCTAATGAAATCAAGACGACCGGAATTTACAGACACCAATGTACCTGCCATGTACGCCGACACTTGAAACTCTTCCGATCAGGATGAAAGGTTACGTGAAATAAGTGAAATAGACGTGCGGTAAAATGGAGGGGACCCAAATTTGGGAAATTTAATTATCCTTTCCAGCATACACCTAGCGATCAGAGAAACCCCAGAAAAACCCAATGGGCCAGGAAGATCGGTCATGGGAATGAAACTTATGATCTTCTGAATGCGAGCCACAGACGCTACCACCTGAACCATCGAGCTTGGTTACCTAAATGGTTACACGCCTAAACCAAATGTGATTTTCGTTATTAGTTTTATAAATTATGTAAGTTGTGATACTTAATTGACCATTTTAATATTATATATTACTTGCTTATGCAAATAATGACGTTATAATATTTGTAAATATTTTCTAATTACAACATATATTTCACATTACATAAATGTTCATTGGACAAAGAATGCATGCCTTCTGCAAGGGCATTGCATCTCTTTATATTTACCTCACTTCCGGAAGCTTGCGCACTCCTACTGTGAAGGGCTAGGTTGTTCAGCTTGTGTATGAACAGCGGCGAAAGTCCTAAAAATTTCATAGAATAATTTGAAGTTACGATTTTTACCGATGCACGCAAAAGACGCGATATTTGTTTACATTTTACAGTGAGAAGATAACATTCATTTTTAACCATAAATATGTAAAACAACTATCTTGATTGTAAGTAGAGATTTATACCTCTAAAGTAACATTTCTCGCTTTTATAATGGATAATGAGCGCAAAAAGCTTCTTTTTTCACTAGCGGATGTTAAACCCTTTTAAATTGATTCAAGTGCCCTCACATGGCCATCAGCTTTCCATCAGTTCACCCCTCGTTCTTACAGCGTGAATATTCAACTCGGCGTGTGCTAGAGGGAGTTTAAGCTCTAGAGACGGTGTGTCACGTATAGCATATGGCATAGGATGTGGAAGAGAAAGCAAACAAGGCGGTAAAGCGGGGATTAGGGAACTGAAGCCCAGGGCTCAAGTTGTAGGACCGCAGTCCCACTTGTTTACTTTCATTCCTCTTTGTCATCTTGCCTCCAATTACACAGCTTTTGTACTACTCGTCATAACTGCTACAAATATTAGTGAGAATTGTGTCACGAGTCTGAGTGAATAAAAGCCTCTCGACATACCCATCGCTCTCTTGTTTGCAAAACTAGGTCGTGCGTTTTTTTTAATGACGACGCTCCTCAATTCTGTGGATTCCTTCCGCTTCGCATTCTTTCAGAGCTACGATGCCAGCGAGAGTACGCATTCCAACAGCTCTTTATGGGCTTGCCATTCTCATCCAGCATATTAACTGTGGCCTTAAGCGGCAGCTTGGATATTTCTCTGTAAATAATTATGAATAACTCTGCATCCGATGCGAATGCTTCAACAGAAAAATAAACTTTTGAATCAATTAATGATACTAAAAAAGGACATATAATGTAAAAAACGAAGCGCTTTCCCTAAAAAACATACATTTAATTTTATTTAAGACACACTTTTTTTTCAAATTAACTTCTTTAAGGAATAAGAAAGTTCATTCACCTGTCCATATCATACATAGGTTTGTCTGTAGACCTAGAATAAACCTGAGGGAAAAGACCCTCTAGAAAGTTAGATAAACTCATATTTTCGAATCAAATTATTTTGAAACGTTATAATAACTAGCATTGCAGGGATGAATTTTGCAAATTAGAGGTTTAAAATACAGATAAAAAGAGCTTTACAAGGTGTTAAAAAGCCTACAATTTCTAGCATAAGTGGCTATACCGCAATTATTGAGCTTTTTATGCAGATAAGACAGTTGGTACAAATTTATACATAAGGCAAAACGAGCTGGCGTATATTTTTATTTTGAAAGGTATCCCATCATTTTTTGTCAGTCCCATAATTTGTAACCTGAATAGAGCAGTGTAAATTTCTTCTTTGGAACGAAAATAATGGATAATTGTATTTTACAATTGTTTCAAGCATGCATAAAATAAAACAAAGTTTGGGAAGCGCTAAATAATGTTAGGACTTTTGCTTGATACCACATTATAACTGAATAATACTTTATCCAGTTGGATTAAGTAGTACACGCTTTTATTTAAGGAGTTATGAATATGATAGGTAGCTTTTGAGAGTTGTACGTTAAACTACAATGCACACTGAGTGCTACAAAGAGCAGCAAACTTTGACGGAAAATACTAAGCAATATTGATATGTAGAGACAAGGAATGAACATAACAATGACGTAAGTATTTCCATCTCATTAATTTCTTGGGATTGTTTTCCGAGTTTTAATATCCAGTCCAACAACTTTTGTTAAAATCACATAAAATACTCTATAATAACAGAGTTTAATGACGTAAAAACGAAACTTATTTATATACCTAATGTGCAGCTTTCCGCTACATATTAATACAAATTAAAATTTATTTTAAGACGAATCTTAAACTGAACGACATGAATAAGAAAACTCGTCTAGCCCTTAGATTTAAAGTGCATCAGCTAATATTTTATAGACTGGAATTACAGCAAGTTGTCAGTTTGTCTCCTTATGATATGATAGTTGTAGATTTTAAAGGAAGTGATTGGCTGTGAAGGAGTCACATAGTTTGTTCTGAGCCCAAAAACAGCCATATCACATTATGACTTTCGGTCCTCCCTCTGTATCCTGCGTCCTCCATCACTGTTGGAGTCCTCATACATGTGGAGAGTATACAGTAATTAAAATAGAAATAGCAAGTGCGCCACAAAGATATCGGGTAAAACGTTTTAATCACTTTACATGGTAGATACGTACGTTAACGCTAGTACTAGAATCATCATCTGCTGCACATTCCGCAGAAAAGAAAAGAAAGAACAAATAAATAAAAGTCGGGGATGTATAATTAAAGTATGCAAAAAAGGGTTATGGTCCTTCATCTACTACTGAATAGTAGAAGTAGTGCTTTATTGCAAGGAATTTACAGCACATTCTCTTGTCCACTATACTTTGTGACCCTCATTTTTAGAACCAGCATCAAAGGAACATTTCTATGTACACTGTGTGCTATAGTTTCTTTGATCTCTCTGCAATGCAATGAATTTAAATAGTAAATTGTCTATAATTTCGACGTATTTAACATAAGCTTCTTAGGATGTAACTTGGAGTTACAACTACGGATGTGGTTAGGCCATTATGAAACAGACGTCCACATCCATCCTTTGAGCAATGGAATGGTGATTAGCACAATATTAGACACTGAAGAATGTACTTTACGATGTAACTAAGAATCTTCTTGTGCGCTTACCAGATAGGTATAGAATAAGATCCTGATATAAGTTTTTACACGTCTGCTGTTAATACTAGATTGAATTTCGACTAGTTTGACCTCAACATATTTTCGTCTCTAATTGGGAGATTAAATCTCAGTTAACATTGACTCCAGACTCCCATTTTAACCATCATTTGTTTATTTCATTTACCGTCTTGAACACCTTATGTTATGTTAAGCGATTCTCATATTCAGAAAAAGATAGTTAAGTATTCATTCGCTGAATAATTTTTTATGTAAAGAGCTCCACAGCCAAATGCACGGCTCCTAAATTGAAACTATGAAAAACTGTGGTACTTTCAAATGCTTTAGCAGTATCAATAGATAAGCTAAAAGTTTTAAAGTTTGTGCAAAACCAAGGAAGAACTTTTGCCAAAGTTTCTACAATTTTACTCCGTAAAAAACTTGAGAAAAGAAATTACTTTCAACGTTATTCTCCTTGCATTGATCACAACTGCTGGAACCAAAGGTCCCTTCTTGATATAATTAAAAAGTTTTCGTCGTGAGGAAATTCCTTAATCCCATGTATAAACTAGAATACAAAAAAGTATAAAGAAGAAGTTGATACTTTTTTTTCCAGGATCGATGGATGTAACAGCATCAGAATGCACAGGTTTAAAATCCAGGCAGTCCGAAATCTAAGCATTTGGTGAGGAAGTACAACCTCCTATCTATGACTGTTACAGTTTTACTTTGTATTTTAGAAATGTATAAGGTGTTTTAATGCATTTAAAGCTTTTCAGACATTCGTCAAAAGGTTTTCAGGGTCAATACAGAAGTAAGTGAGGTATTCCAATAATTGATTATATTTTGATAATTGAAAACATTTTTGAACCCCTCTGGCTTCTAGGGTTACTCGAAGCTACTTTCTCTTTGGACCATGATTTTCAAACGTGTCTGATGCTGCTAAACAGAGCTATATATGATTCTGTCTCACGGTTGAGCAAACGAAATTTCTAGATAGTAAACTTTTGATACATATTTTATACTTTATATTTTGTGGTATGAATAACGTATCTTATCCTGCAATTCAGTAATTTTAAAGTTAGGTGCAGAAACCTGGATAGTATACTGCCAGAAGTAAAAATCAAATCAACCAGCTCTAGTGGGCCAAGGCCTGCCAACCCGACTACCGGCCGCACGTCCACATACTCAAGCTACAGGGGGGCAATCAACTGATACGGAGTGGAGATGTCAGGATCTCGGCACCCCAGCTGTAATGTTGGCTCATGCAACCAGGGTCGGTAACTGGCGCAGCTCCTCAATTTCCTCACGATGCTGTGTGTGAAAATTGATCCTGTATCTGGTCCTACACCCGGCACTTCAAATCCGAACCCCCCGGATGTGGGATCGATCCCGGCCGCATTCCGTGGCAGGGAACAAAAGCAGGACGCCTTAGCCCACTACGTCAAGGCGCAGGAATTCTTAAACAGGAATGCAGTTTCAAATCACAGGTCGTCTTTTCAGTGCATTAGCACCTCAGATGATTGCTAAACGGGTGGCTGGAGTTCGATTCCCGGTAATGGTGAAGGAATTTTCTTGCGATGGAAGACCTGGTCTGGGGTCTGCACTCAACCTTTAAAGGTCTCTGGTGCGTCAAATACATAGATTGTTAAGGGAAAAGTGGCGGCTACCGTTTGAAAAGACATGCTGGGGTAGACTCGGGTTTCTAACCACGTCCCATCCTATGGTACTGTACCCCAATTATCACATCCATTTTGAAAAGAGATGGACACAGCGGTTGTCCGATACACCTTGGTTCGGCATCCTACGTTACGTAGCGGAGCAGTTTAATTTCATTTAGCTTATAAGTCACATGGCACTAATAACAAAACGGGTGTAAATGCACAAGGAACAAAAACCGAACGAAACTACTATATTAGTAGGAACTGGTTCATCGAAGTACATATTTCACAATCTTTACTATGCACCGGTAGAAAGATCACTGGAAAGCCTTACAAAATGAAATTAATGTGCGTGGCATGTATCACCTAAAATATTCACATCAAATTTGAGCATAATAAACTTCATCAACTAAACTATTTTAAATTCACACTATAAACTACACATAGGAACAGAGTACCTTTTCCTAGCACTGTAATAATTTGAAAAGCCCGATATGTACTTTAAGTATTTAAAATTTTAGGACATCTTTATCCTAGGTATTAAAAACACAACATTTTGTGTAAATACTGTGTTGTTATAACCATTATTACATGGATGTTTCAATTATTTTGAACGTTAAATTTTTGCTGTTCTGTCAGTACTGCAACATATTTCTCTATACAAGTTGCCAACGTATGGCTACCACATTGAAGTTTCCTATTCTGCCATGAACAATGGTTGTCAAATGGGCAAGGGGTAGCAACTTTCCCTTTCATTCGGAAGGCTTCTTTCTGCTTTCCAATGCTACTTCTTTTTTTATCATAATCACCACCACCACCATCATCATCATCATCATCATCATCATCATCATCATCATCATCATCATCATCATCATCATCATCATCATCATCATCATCATCATCATCATCATCATCATCATCATCATCATCATCATCATCATCATCATCATCATCATCATCATCATCATCATCATCATCATCATCATCATCATCATCATCATCATCATCATCATCATCATCATCATCATCATCATCATCATCATCATCATCATCATCATCATCATCATCATCATCATCATCATCATCATCATCATCATCATCATCATCATCATCATCATCATCATCATCATCATCATCATCATCATCATCATCATCATCATCATCATCATCATCATCATCATCATCATCATCATCATCATCATCATCATCATCATCATCATCATCATCATCATCATCATCATCATCATCATCATCATCATCATCATCATCATCATCATCATCATCATCATCATCATCGTCATCGTCATCATCATCATCATCATCATCATCATCATCATTGTAATCTTCTTCTTCTTCTTCTTCTTCTTCTTCTTCTTCTTCTTCTTCTTCTTCTTCTAGTTAACGCTTTCCAACGTAGGTCATAGCGAACGATGATGGACATGAGCCCAGGGTCCATACGGCTTATAGTTAACCGACATTTATTTTTCAGGATGGGGGAAATGCTGGTAAAAACCTTATCCAGGTTACTCTCTGCCCAAAATTCAAACTTGGGACCTCTTTAACATTAGGCAAACATGCTACCAGCACGCTTCAGAGGCGGGCTGCTTTGCTTCGGTGGATTACATTGGGTAGCATGCTAGCCTCTGGTTGCCCAGTTCGCGGATCTAGCCCGGCAAAGTTTTCGAAATTTTGTATATAAAAATTCTTAGTATTTTTTTCCCCACGAAAGGGAAGTAAAGGTGCTGATGTGTCGTAAACCTACGCTTAGCTAAGGATCCTCGAAGAAGATAATGGTGTTTCTGAGTAAAATTAAAGGCTGCGCCGTGGCTCAGTAGTTAGAAAGCTTGGCTCTCACCAAGGCGGCCCGGGTTCGATCCCAGGCGACCGCAAAGTGAGATTTGTGATGGACAACACGGCACTGGGGCGGGTTTTCTCCGGGATCTCCGGTTTCCCCCGCCATCTCATTCCACCGGTGCTCCATCTTCATCTCATGCATCATCAGTGTCATCGCCTGCGGTGACGTATGTAGTAAAAGCGGGCGTTAAACACTACACATTTCATTTGAGTAAAATTAAGCGGTTTTTCGTTTGATGAGACCCTGGTAACCACAGAAGTTATAGAAAGTCCGTTAATAAAATTTGGTATTTGTTTTGGGGACTACCGTGGCTGAATGGTTAAACCGCTTGGTTCTCACCAAGGCAGCCTGAGTTCCATCCCAGGTGACCGCAAAGTGAGATTCGTGGTGGACAACACGTCATGGTGTCCGGAGCCTCCGGTTTCCCCCGCCAGCATTTAATCAGTTGCTCCATCATCTTTCCTATTATTCATCTCGCCCTCACAGTATCATCCACTTCCTTCACCCTCACACCAGGCATCGGGCTGAACACCCACCCTGAATCTCTATCGGATCCAAAGCTTCTGTTCCTCAGGCCTGACCTCAAGAGATAGAAGAACAAGAATCCCCTAACACCGCTGTAAGTGGTACTACTAGGGTTAAGGTGAGGAAGAAGTATTTGTTTCATTAGCTGGGATTTTGTTAGAGCATTTCTGCAAACTTAGTTATGTTTCAAAGTCTTGCACTAAGCTGCTAGCTGAAGTTAAATGACAGCAAACATCAGCATATTAATGGTGAAATATTACGGACCATTTACTGTTAAACGGACGTTACATTAAGACTATTTTGTAGGTGTCAAAGCAAGATTATAGGGTCGGTCTAAGTACCTTGCACTTGGCCCTTAAGTAGTATATAAAATAAGTATAACTTCAACGAATTATCAGTACTTTGCTTTTAGAAACAATGTTGAAAGTGTAGAATTTGAAGAATTTAGATTGTTTTGTTGGTTACTGTTATACTGAGTAATTGTTTCCTTGGTAACCACTGAGATAACTGAGGAGAAAAGTTGTTTGTTTTGGAAAATATTTAACTAAACGTAATAACTATGTTAGTACCGTCTCTATTCCTGCTACATTATAACATTACACCCAACAGGAATTTACAGAAATTTATACCTAAGGGAGACATGCAGGCTATTAAACATAAAAGCATATACGAAGGATGATCCGGCAGATCCATGGATCAAATCCAGACTATGGCATTGCATTTTTCAGTCTTATTCTACCTTTGAAAACTTTGGCCTACTCACGGCTAGCGTGAAAGAACAACTAATTTCCATAGAAGTATAGTATTAGAAATCTTGGCCGTTGTGAAGAGATAACATAATTTTACCACATCCGTGTGATAAATACGTGTAAAATTATTCCGGAAAGCTATGTATGGCAAGCAAGAAATGGAATCATCTTTATGTATAACGAAGGTTTTATATAGTCTACCTTGTGCAGTAATATTTTACATGGGCTGCGGTATAGAGGTCGGAAATCTTTGCCTCTCTCTGGCGCCGGTCTGTGGCGCAGCAAAAGGAAAGCCATGAATGCTATGAATCTCGGCTGCATCGTGATCTACAACTTTAATAAAATGTAGAGAGAAATATCTGCCACTTTTCTTCTCAGCTTTTCCTTGCAAAGAGATAACCAGTTGTTGATTATGGTTTAGAAACGAAATCGTTATACTAAGAGTGTGGATGAAAAAATAGAAATCCATTGAGTTACAAACATCAGTGATTACCTAGAGTAGATGATGAAACCGCAGATTTATATTTCCTTTCTTCTTACCTTTTCTTTTTTTGTGACTTTTAAGTTCGTATTTATATTTTATAAACTTTGACGAAAGAAATAACTTACGTAAAACGTATTCTCGTTAAATATTATTAGATAATGCTCAATATATCATTATATTGCCATCATTATACTAATCATAATGTCATTGTCACCACAATAATTTTTACAAATATTTACCATCTTAAAAGTGCCCTTACATCCTGTATCTCATTATTTTAATCACCGCATAAACAACTGAAGAAACATTTACAATAGAATAACATTTATGTCTAGAGAAGTTGGGCAATCGAGAATTTCTTTTCTGAGTTCAATAAAAACTGTTATTTTTGTATAATCCTTCACTAAGGAACGTAAGAAATGAGTAGACATACTAGGCGTAGCTAGACAATGATAGATAAGCGCGAGAGTTGCTGTTATCCAGTTCGGTAACCGCCGGTTAGCGCAATTTTCTCGTCCCTTTCCCCCCCCCCCCCCAAAAAAAAAACTTAGCGCAAAGGCTCATTATTATAAACTGTTTCATTGAAACGTATTGGACATCTCGAATCTGGCTGTCCTAAAGGCGATGTTTAACTAATAAGTACACACACGTCCAACATTCTCGAAGTAACCTTACATCTAAATTGGACACAAGGCTAATGCTGGGATGGTTGCTTTCCCCTTTGCGATTCACCGTCCCTTCCTTTCTTTTGAGTACCACTTTAATTCAATCTTTTCGTGTCGGAAGTATCTGCGAAGAAACGAGTGTGTGGCGCTACCATATACATGGCAAAACTTGCACTCTGTAACTGCTTTTCGTGGCGTAGTGGATGCTATGGTCTCCTCTTCTGGCAAGGGGGACTGGTACGAGTGAGACTGGCGGGCACAGGAAGACTCATGGCGCCAAGATGAAACTTCAGAGCACCTTTGGGATTCTAAAATGAACACGACGTTTGTTCCAGGTTTCGGCACACCAGCTGGGCACGCCTACTTCCTCCCATCCTCCCAATTCAGACATAGAATAGCCTGATTATATACTGAAGCAAAATTATCTGCCTCACGATACTTCGTCATTTTGAAACAGTATGTTATGTTGCCTCAATCTCGAGCAAAGTCCTTTCTCAGGGTATGCGTGGGTGTGTAATAAAAGTAAGGATGACACCGGAATCTAAGTTTTAAACGTTTAATAACTTTTTTAAGTATTCATTTAAATCGATTTCCGGAGTTAAGGTAATTGAACCTTATACTACGCAATAATGCGTGAATCTACCACTGAGGCAAGAAATTGCGTCTCATTCAGCATCGTTTTATTCCATGGGCGACCAGTCCAGAAGTGTTCAACATTCTGCCCAGAATGTTCTATTCAGCTACCAAAATTCCCCTATCACCTACCCTTTTGCTAACTACTCTACGACCCTCACTAAAAGCTTCTAATACGATGCTGCCACTTCATTTCTACATTACTGAAATGTTCTGCTTTCTATCCTATACTCTCCCTGAAAATTTCTACGAAATAGTTTCAAATATTCCAAGATTTTCAAGCTAGCCTGCCATACCTCATCTGGCAGTTTTTGATAGTAACTTTGACCTCACTAATGTAATCCATCTAACCAGTTCTCCGAATGGTCTGACAACTAGCCCTTGCTAATTACCTTACTTAATGAATTCTTACCCCGCGCCAAACTGTATTCATAATTAACTACATGACCTACAAATGCAAAAGATATCCATATTTAATTTTATTGAAAGTCTTTATTTAACTGATCCATAATTTATGTGTCAATACTCAGTGTTTAATCTTCCCCTTTTTATTTTACCTCTTATATTTCTAACACTGTTTTCGGTGATGGCAACCGACATATTTCTTTTATCTTGTTTCTTTACTCTATCTCAAAATTATTATGTCCTCAAGCGCATTGGGATACCTTCAGAAACGAAGTTTATGTCTCACAAAACGTTTTTAAACACCGCTAAAAATGAAAGGGTAGAGTTAGACTGAAAAATTCAATACCATAGCGGGGATTGGAACCACGGATCTTCTGGTCTCCGTCCAGCCGCTCTACACCATTGAGCTACTATGGCCAACGTGCCAACATGACATTAAATTCTCCAACTGACTCGTGTTTTCCCCGGTAAATCACTAGGAATTCTGATAAACATACGAGACATCTACCTTAATGGCGACTTACTATGCTGTAAGCACTTTAAGGCCCGGGCTTTATAGTTCGGACCACTATTAGGTACAATGTACGGAGACCAGAATATCCCTGGTTCAAATCCCTGCTATGGCATTGCATTTTTCAATCTGGCTCTACCCTTTCATAGTGCGTCCTGCACACGACTAGTGTGAAAGAACAATTAATTAGCGCTAAAAATATTAAACATTGAACCTAAGGGATATCGTGCCATTCAACGACGTTGATATTAACGCAGTGTTAAAGCTATGTTAACTTAAGATCTCCTCTCGTTAAAGCGCGTAAGATGTGTTGAGATTCATAAAATGGCTGCTGCAAGCCTAACTGTTACAAGTTTGCTGATATTGTTCGTCGCTATACCTAATCATCGAAGGAATCGTGAACACGAAATATTTTGCAGATTTTTTTTAAGTTCTGCCATATTTTGTATCTGTATAAAAATATGGTTGCTGAGTATGATACGTATGTTCAACCCGTTTCTGGATTGTGCATTTCAAGCTGCGTATGTAAGATATTTTACACAAAATTGCCCCTTAGGATAAATTATTCAAAATTTGTAATCAACATTTCAGATTTATGCTTCCCATTGACCTGTACAGTAAGTTTGTTTAGAAATGCATTTTTACACCATTTGTTTTCAATTTTTTGTTTTTGTTAAATTTTGAGGTTGGGTCTTTGAAAAAGATATACTGTCCATGATGTATTTCCAACATTACAGCTTCCTATTAACTGAAAACTATTTAAGTCAGGCCTGTGTGGTTGGTTTTTGGTAAATGAAGGACAAAGTCTCAAAATTCATAACACACCTTTCAGTACACTTCCGCATGTGTACAGTTTGACGACCTCAAAACGTCTAAGCGATATTCAATTTCTCCCCATACTTTCTGCAGAATTTCTTGGATGATGCTAACAGCAGCATCAGTTATCCTTCTTATCAAAGTACTTATATCTGGTACAAGAGTTGTATATACCCTGTCCTTTAGATAACTCCAAAGAAAAAATCTAGGGTTATATATGTCCGAGGATCGTGGTAGCCACGAAGTTGGACCATCGCGCCCAGTCCATCTGTTAGGAAATATGCTATTCAGTAACTCTCTGACATTTAATCCCAGATGTGGTAGTGCTCCATCCTGCTGGAACATCACCATGGCTTGCAGGTCATTGAGTTGTGGCACAACGTAAAGCTGTAACATGTTAGCTGTTATTGAGTTCTCAATAAAAAGCAAGGGACCAATCTTGCGTTAAGCCATAAAATATCCAGCGTAAAGCAAAACGCAATAGTGGTCATCTGGCTTCAGAGCTTATGTTATCCGAACTTTATAACTATACAGAGTAAATCGCTTAAATAACGCTTTATTCACGTGGCATTCTGAGTTCACGAAATGCACGACGAGTAGACTATTAAGGAAGAGCTTCTCTGAAATATGAGTACTTCTGTTACTCATGGACGTCCTGACCATGGACGAGAGGTTACACAACCAGTTCCCTTAAACTTTGCGTACCAACTAACGGGTGGTGCGTGTCCATATTCCCTCATGAACTACTCTCAACGCTAATAGGTGATCGTGTCTCATGGTATAATAAAATACACTGCCCTTTAAACTGTTTGACGGCATGTTAAATTACATGAGAAACAAACAAAACAAACTAAACAACAAAACTAAGATTTTGCGTGTCATCTGCCGCAAACCACACAACCATAGCTCTAATAGTTTTCATTCTACTGGAAGATGTAGTGTTTGAAAGACTTTATGGACACCATAAATAAATTATCGAACTTGAATGAGCTTGCTGGCCTAACATAATGGCATGGAAGATTTTTGTTATGACATTGGGGAAAGCTACTCTCGAAGTTTCTTACTTATAAAATCTCCTTGGTAAAACTTCAGGAGTGCTACATTGTCTAAAATTATGCTTACGTGATTATTTTTAAATAGTGCACAGGGTCACTACTCTAAACCTGGCCCAACATAATCATTTTGGTGGGCTTAAGAGCCGTATGAGTAGCCTCACTATATGAGTATATTTCCTGGCATGTGAAAGAACCCCTCGGATACAAAATTCCGGCATACAGGCGACACTAGTGTGACCGTGGCAATTGACAGCGTCATTATCAAAGAAAATAATTTAATTTATTTCCCACTTAGCGTTATTTAAATAATCAAATTTAACCTCAAAAGTAAAACTACTTACTAAAACATGACGGAATTATAATCTTTCTCCATTTTTGTTCATTTTCTCCGATCGGTCTTCTTAAATAAATCAACGTTCTTGAAATGTCAAATCACAAGTTAAAGTTTTTTGCTTGGACCAGGAATTGATATATGAAGCATATTTCAAGATTACAAGGTCCATCGTGTCAAAGAAGGTCTATGTAGCTTTAATTGTGTAAGTTGTATGTTTCACCATCTTTGCTGCGATCTGCGGGTCTCGCGCACGTGTATATCTTCTCTCTCTTTCTAACGCTTCTGGCAACAGTGCACCATAGCCGATTATGGATTGGAGGCTTTATTTCTTGGTTCGTGCCCTCTAATGTATTAGTTTTGGTGGCATATGCGGTCGTTACATGTAACCAGTAAAGCTTACATGTGTGTTATCTTCAAGGACCTATATACAGAAGGGAAATGTCAAAAGCTGTGAAGTACTTTCACATTAATTCAGCAGGTATACCTGAAGTACAGAAGTGGTCCATAGAGAAGCGATGGAATTTAAAATAATACATATGTAGAAACAAGTTTCATCATTTTACAACTACTCTTACCAAACAGGATAAGTTCCAGTAGTGTGCGAGGCTCGAATTTTGGGTGGTTCTGTGGTAGATGGTCCTGCTGGCTGCCTACTATGGCCCTGTTTTTGTTGTCTTTTTTCATTTTCCTTGGTCGGCAGAGCAAAATTGGAGCGAGGTCTTCTGCTACAGCTGTCCATTCTATTTTGTTTTATTTCGACTTCCGCGTTCATCTTCCAGGATTCCCTGAGGTTTTGTCTTTGTCGATAGTGGGAAGATGGTATAGATTTTTGGAACTTCTTTTCGACTCCGCTAGGAGATCGAAGCCACCACTTCAAGCCGGGCTTTATCCGGCTGGAAGGGAGATTTCAGCCACCTTCCAGAGGTTTGGTCAGGTTGCCGGAGAATGCCTCCCAGCCGAGTGATTAACTGTTATCCAACTCCGCACGCCCCTGCCGCTTGCATTATCTGTTCCTGCCACCAATAGGCCACCTATGATTCCCTCAGATTATCCGTTCCTCCCCAGTGAGTACTCCCAAAGGTCCAATTTGTGGGTGGAGGTGCTAGGTATCTCCTCCGTTACCTTATCTATCTCTACTCCTAGCTATCTCCTAGGTACCTTAGGCAATCCTAACCACTGCATTAAAAACGTTGCCTACATCATTCTAAAAGAGGATCGAGGCTAATTGAATAAAGTGTAGTCGCTAATCATCTTACATTTGGTTAACCATTTCTGCTTGTTTAGATCAACGTATAGAACTCATTAATAAAGGTTATTTCTGATTGTCCATTTCACACCGAGTGTGATATTGATCATTGTTGTGTTTGTTTCCTGAGAATTGTAATCAGCAGGCACCGATAAAGAAAGTTAGATGTACCTTTACCAAGAGTTGTCAGGAACAACGTTGAAGAAATGAAATAAAGTGTGTAGTGTTTAACGCCCGCTTTTACTACATACAGCACCACAGGCGGTGACACGATTAACATGGAGCACCGGTGGAATGAAATGGTAGGGGAAATCGAGATCCCGAAGAAAACCTGCCCCAGCGCCGTTTAGTCCACCAATAATGTCACTTTGTTGTCGTCTGGCATCGAACTCGGGCCGCCTTTGTGAGATGCAAGCGGTCTAAGCACTCAGCCATGGCGCGACCTTGCAATCATCAGATAGAGATGTAGCATAAATAAGAATCGTGGGAGCCGAGCGATTAAACACATAGCCAAGGTGCGGCCAACACTGAAGAGGGAGAGCGACAAGTGTCAAGTGAAAACAGTCTGATATGACACAACATTCGCCATACTGCCCCATTTTAATGCCTTGGAAATGTTCAAAAAGTAAATTTGGTAATTTCCCATATCTAAGAATGGTTCTTGATCGATTTCTTCAGCTGTATCTTTATACGTTGCCTCTCGTTTCTCAAATTCTTGTAATGTTTTAATATCTGCCAAAATACTCACCAGCACACCACATCTGTAAGCATTTAATCGTATAGATGCCTCAGACACCAGAAGGGAATTTTATGAAGCTGCATAATCCTGATCAGAAAAAAGTACTTGTCCATTGTGAAAGATGAGGCGGAAGGAAAAAGCTTGGAAACGGAATTAAATAAAGGAATGGACGAGAACGAAGTAAGTTGCTGGTTAAGTACCTCGTACCACATCACACATCATCCAGAAGTTACAGTTACAATGCGACGAAAACTATTGGACACGTGTTAGTTCAAATAGGAATGAAGAGTAAGTGAAAAGGATGTTCATAATAATTAATAAAACGGTTTTACAAACAGTGTATTACCGAAGAAAGATGTTCAAAACCCCTAATATGTAAGAATAAATAAATATTAATGTAATATTGTATCAAAAGAACCTGCCTACTGAAATGTGCTCAAATAAATAAAAAGAGGTTTCGGGAAACAAAACAAATACCAAATGATACTATTAGGATACGTTGTTCTTAAAAGGATGCGAAGAAGAAAGCGTAATAAGGGGAAGAATTGAGGAATCTGATTTTGCAGTAAAAGAACTGGGAGAGGAACTACGATGATTTATTAATCTGATAGGTATTACCATAAGAGGTCCTTGATTTTCAAATGCCGTTCTTTGAAGGTTTATAGAATCAAAATCTCTGATGAACAGCTACAGCTTAGAAAGAAATAAAACCTTACAACTACAAGAAATTAGCTAACTTATGAAGCTGACGGATATGTAGCTAGAGCAGTTTATACCACAGAGAGGCTAGAATGTAACTTGTATAATTTTATACGTTGAAACTTTAGTTTTAATTGAATGTGTAATCACCATCCCCCCTGTCTCATATGCATACCTAAACGCTAATGCCCAGGAATAGCTGGTTCATCTATCTTTTGCAGATGGATAATGCAAACCTTGCTTATGAGGACGCTAAGCAGTAGGATGCTCAGGTGGTAGAAATTGTGGACAGCATTCGTAGGATCATAGTTTAATTCCCGTGGCCGCGTTTCGCGATCCTGGTCATGTCAGGTTTCTAAATGTCATCGCTCTTATCCTGTATATCTTTGTGCACCCTCGTTCTCCGTATCGGAGTAGGTCGCTGTTCTCAGGGCCCGGGATGTGTAAACCCGCTTGTGAGGAGAGGAAAATATTGTATGAGGTACCACCGGGTAGCCTATGTCTGTAGCTGTTTAGGATCCTGCCCTTTTTCTGGCTCCAGCAGGGACATAAGCACAAAATGCTTTTTAAACGTCGAGATGCTAAGTCCCCCTTCCGAACCTTATCATAGAGTCATAAGAGGAAACTAGAACTACCTGAATAAACCTAAAATTCCTCACAGTACCAAAAACATGTGTTTTCAGACTTTGTCTTATTCAATAATAATACATGAACTTTGACATTTTGCTAACTGTAATATCTTCCGCGAAACCGATTCGTAAGTATCTCTTAAAATGTAACTAAATGCTTAAAGTAAAATTAGGTAAAATATTATTATATTTAGTGTAAAACAGTATTGTTTTAAGTTAATTGATGTAAATTAATCATTCCGTCACACTAGCCATAGGATAAGGTTTCGGATAGATAGAGTCAAACTGAAAAATTCAATGCCATGGCCGGGATTAGAACCACGGGTCTCCCGGTATCGTTCACTCGCTCTTATCCATTGAGCTATCATGGCCAACGTACCGTCGTGACATTAAATTCTCCAACTGACTCGTATATTTTCCCGGTAAACCACTAGGGGCCCTTGCATTCGAGATACACCGTTTGTGGCAACTTACTATTTTAAGTACTTGAGTCCCAGGCTTCATCATTAAACTCTTACTAAAGTGAATTGATGGAAACTAATCAATATTTCATATTAACAGTATATAGGATTTGGATAAATATATAAGTGACGACACTTTGACCATGGTAGCTCAATTGGTAAGAGCGAATGGACGGAAACCAGAAGATGCTTGGTTCAAATCGCGGCCATGGGATTGAACTTTTTAGTATTGTTTTTGTTTAGTTATGATACTTAATTTTAGAAATGTATATTGCTTGAATACCTTGAACAAAGAATTAATAAACATCTTTTGCTTTAATAATGGACCGTAATGCTTAGTTTTACGAAATGCATAGAAATTATCGAAGATAATATATTTTTCAAAGTTCTTAAATCAGCTCCCATGATCTCTATAATAATTTGAAATTTACAGAATATTTTAAAAGGATGCTTTTCTATTTCCTATTTCCACTCCAGAAACTAACATTGAAATATTATTTTAAACATTATTGGATTAAGAACCCTAAGCTGTCAATTTTTTCAGTTTGTAGCTATTATGGCAATGTCACATTTCGACAAAAGACTCCAAACGTAGGGGCGATAAATTTAATAAATGGTTTGGAATTGTGTGCGTCCCGATCATTGCACTGTTATGACCATTGTTGTATCAGCTCCTGGAAGCCGTTATAGCCTCTAGGGAGGAAGGAAAAATGAAACGCTGTCTGCCTGCGTGTAGGGAGACAATTCAACTTCCTGGGGGAAAAGGGCAGAAGTTGGCTTACTGGCAACACTTGGACGCCATTATGACGCATCTGGCTTTAAACTCGCCCCTTCTGCAACAAGATGAAAGTAGAAATGTGTACATATGTGCAGCGCTCACATCCATACAATAAGCATGCAATAGAAAAACAAAAGAGGACACTGAATTGCTTCCAGGAGATAAAGTCAACGCTCCCCAAAGGAAATTAGCCTTACGTTCTACAGATATACCGTGCCTGGGTACTTACGGAGGTTATGGAGAGAAGTTGAGCACTTCAAAGGAAACAAAACTGTGGTGATTCGCACTGAACCAAGTCATAAATTCTATACTATGAATGGTGCAAAGATGACTCGGGTATTATATTTAAACCAGCTGTGCTGCTCTCACTCTAACCAAAAGGTGGACTTGCAATTCAGAGCAAGCGTGGTTTGTTGTGTACTACCCCTACCCGGTAGAGTACAAGTGTAGTAGTTTAGATTTTACAAAATATGTATGCTCTGGAATCTTGGGTCTATATGCTGCTCTTTCCATGGTAACATCTCATAAACCCTTTGGATTGCTCTCCGATTTTATAGGTTAACACCCAGTTATAGTTTATTTTTATTTTTCACTCGTGACATCGTTTTATGCACTGTACCCTTAGATTATGTTTAGAACTTCTGCTCTATTTTTGGCTACTATTTGGAATAATAATCCAATATTTTGACTTGTAATTTACAAAACAAACTACCCATGTGTATTTCATAGTTATTAAACTTCTCTTAATTTAAAGATAAAACTGTGAGCTCTGCCGAATCTGCTATGAATACAATAAATGCTGGTTAGCACACAAGAACGTGGAACGCGTAGTGAGATAAGGCCAAGGTTCGATGTATCTGCTTCATCTGGTGAGCAGATCTGGTCTGCTGATCTATATTTGCGTTTCCGAGTGTTTGAGAATATAGGCCAATAATTTCAGAATGCATTTCTGACTGTCCCCTTAACAATAATAATGGGAAGCGTAAACTTCCCAGAGTATCCGAAAATCTAATTAGAATGTTCCCTGTCGCTGACCATTAAGGACACCCATCTGTGAAAATTGGTCAAAAGTGCAAAAAATGTCAAAACTATTTTTTTTTTACCTAATTAAATAGGCGGAGTAATTCTTGTACTTCAATTTTCTATTATACTTATGCCTCGCAACCCTTTAAAAACTGTATCACATGACTAAGTGGCTCACTGTAAGTGGACACAGTGTTTTGTATAACCTATTTTGCTGATTTTCGTCTTTTTCATTTTCAGGCTTTTCAGAATATATATATTGCTCCACACGATGCAGCTATCAAAATATAAGCTCGAAAATTTTTGTGCTTCGATAAAAATAGTACCAAAGGAAATTGATAGGATTATTTTTTTAATGTTACCTGTGTTTGTGCAAATAACAAATCACATATTTCGCAAGAAAATATTAGACATTTATAAAATTAGAATAGAATAATGTTTTATCCTAAACCAAGGGTTAGATTAAAATGTCATCTCACAAATATACTAATAATGTATTTATGAGTATAACTGCAAAGTGTCATTTTTATCAGATTAAAATTGAATCATGTGGAACAGTTTAATTACATGACAATAAAACACTATATATATTAATATCCCAAGATCTATTTTACAAAAAGTTTTGAAGACTGGTATGTGAACTATTGTTAATATTGCAATAACTGTGTTAAAGTTTCAAGTCAATCCAAGCAATTTGTAGATTTTAGGTATTTCACCGATGGGTATCCTTAATATGTATCACCCGAGAGCGGCCCTTGACGCTGCGTTTGCTGATAACTCATATTAACACATATGTAAAATTGTAAAACAAGAAGGAAAATATGCGAATCTTATAAGTGCATCCCACCAACTTTCGTATAAACATTTTCAAATTACAAACGTACTAATCAGCAACTGTTACACAATTTACTCTCGCGACCTGCCAAATTTTACAAATTTTATTCCCATTAAAATTATCAGACTTTTTCCTTTCATAAATGTCTGTAACTTTTATTTCTGAACAGAACTGACTTCCAGGTTACTAATATAAGCTAATTATACACTCGTTGACTGAAGAACCCCTTTAGTAGCCTTACTAATTGCTTATTCTTCACACGGAAAATATCAAATGAGCAAAATCCTCTTCAAAATGTAATACTTGCTTCATTATATTATGCACTAATGTTAATAATATAAATTGCCCATTACGTCATTTATCCATCATTCATTTATAGCATTATTTATCTTTTTCATTATAATTCCGTAATAGTTTAGTGACCTAAATGTCCTTGTGTTACTTTCTGTGACTGTGAAATTAACGAGGGCCGTATTTACCTTTAATACAACCACCTTATTTATTGGTAATAGACAAAATAAATAATGTAAATAGAGAAAGTATTCGGGACACGTGGCGCAAATTATATAGCAGCCAAAGCATATAAATGTATCATAATTTTATCTATCAGCTTTCAGCTGTTAAAATTCAATATTATTAAACAAATGTAAGCAGGGACGTATTTAAGGGGGAGTTCCAGGGGGTCCGGACCCCCCCAAATGAATTGTCATTCCGAACCTTTAATAAATAATTGAAATAAAACTAAGTTTAAAATGAATTGAAAAAGTTTATTTAAGTTTCTCTTCTTAACGTCTCTATTCACTGTACAAAACAAGGCCGCCTAGTGCAATGAAAACTCTTAATAAGTAGACAGAGTCAACATGAAAAATTCAATGCCACGGCCGGGATTTGAACCACGGATCTCCTGGTTTTCGTCCACCCGCTGTTACTCCATTTGACTCGTATATTTCCCCGGTAAAACACTAGAGGCTCTCGCATCCGAGATACACCGTTTGTGGCGACTTACCATTATAAGTACTTGCATTGTAAGTACTACTGTGATGAAGCCTGATGAAGCGAGGCTTCATCACAGTAGTACTTACAATGAAAGTACTTACAATCGTAAGTCGCCACAAACGGTGTATCTGGAATGCGAGAGCCCCTAGAGGTTTACCGGGGAAATATACGAGTCAAATGAAGAATTGAATGTCATGACAGCAATTTGGCCATGGTATCTCAATGGGTAAGAGCGACTGGACGGAAATCAGGAGATCCGTGGTTCAAATCCCGGCCGTGGCATTGAATTTTTCATGTTGACTCTATGATAAACCTTAGCCTAGGTACGGCTTGTGTGAAGAAATGATTAATTTCCATCAATTAACTAAAATCTTAATAAGTAATTTTATAAGAAAAATAATAAACAGTTTCACAAGAAATAAACATTTCTGAGAAAAATATTAGCAACAAATGAATAAATGATCAAATAAATTTGAAACTGTGACTCCTTTTGTTCCCGACTGTGCACCTCTTGCTTGCCCTCAGGACTGTCTTCAGAACTGAGTTATTTAAACTGATACAAGGGTCATTGACTAAAGTGAGTGAATATATTCTTTTGGATGGAAGAACTTTTGTCAACTTTCTGTTCTCAGAAACATCTCTATTGATTACGATTAAAATGCTGCATATTTGAGACACGGCAATTTTGAATTTTTGGGGAAAAGGCGATAAACACCTCTTTAATTTCCATGATTATTTAACTAAGAAACCAGGTTATCATAGATAAAAACATCAGGTTAAAAGATAACGTGGAGCTCATAAAATACGCAACTGCCGCAATTTCTACTTCCCTGGTTTCTGCTATTTTCGAAACATCTCATCCTATATAACAATTGTTATGCACATTTAACAGTCTCAAAATTGCTCGTTGCATAATTTCATAAGAAACCTAGTATTTTATTTATTTATTTTTAATACTTTAACATCCTTTAACTGGATAATCATATTGGGCAGTAAATGAAACGGGTGATACCATCACATCAGTCTAGAGCGACTAGAACATAAGATTTACCCGACAATCGTCTTATTAAGATAAGGGAATACCCTGTAAAAAGTCCTATTGAGAAAACCATCTTGATCTCGATAGGAAATCGCTTCTGCGGTGCCCAACTTGCGCTCATATGAGCAAAGGTGGATTTTTTTCACTTCACCGCACCTCCTCATGAAAGCATTTCCCTTTTTCTCGCTCTCTCTACATAATGGAACGTTGCGTCTTATATTCGCAGACAGTGGGTGGAGGTAAACCCTCCTTCCCATTACGCGGCAAGGTTGGCCAAGATCTCTTCACTGGGAGTCAGACACGTTACCACCAAACTATGGAGGCGGGCTCCAGTTGAAATCATTTATAACCAGTTTGCCTGATGGCGATACGCAATGGAGCAATCGTGCTTTATATGAGTTGCGAAATTGTGAGAACCAGAGAGATCATGTCAGTGTACGGGAGTACGGGATCAATGTTTATTGCCTCTACCACGTGCTTAGTAAGCACAAACGTGTTACATTCCATTTAAAAAGTTGATATTGAGATGTCATCAGGAATGCAAGTTTTGAGGACACCAGAACAGGGGGGGAAAAAACTTAAAAATAAATGTCTGCGCACGCGCTCCAGAACCCAAATATTGAAGGAATATAAAATGTAGGATTTAATTTCGTTATCTTTCAAGGATGCGAAATGAAGACTTTCAATAAAATCGTCCGAAAATGGCTTCAATAGTTTGAATTTAAACACTACATATTTAAGATAGCTGCATAAGAAATAGAATGTCTATTGTGAATTTTCTGAGGATAAACCCTGAAGTTTGCTTACTGGAAGTGAAGTCTGTATAACTATCCTAAACCTAACAGATAAACGAAAAGTTACTGCACAAGTAACTCGTTAAAATACACAAATAATGTCAATTATAAGAATGTATTACAAAGTTAACTAATTACGATATATTATTTGTTAGTGATTAAAATTCTCAGATACTTACTTAAAGGTATGTAATTTTTAACTTCTAAGATCCTATTCCCTTTTTCATTCAAGGAGAACTAATACTTCAAATGTATCAATTAGTGGTTCGCTTTCAAATATCTGATTGATGCTTATATCACTTTATCCCAGGTATAAGAACAAAAGAGTGCAATTAAAGGTCTTTCTATAGACTTTATCCAAAGAAACAAGACAAAAACAAGCTTTTCTGAGAACAATTTGTAGAAGATTGGGCGGAGAAAGTAATGTGAATGTAATATATTACATCTGTTTTTAGTTTTACTAACATGATAAAAGTACATCCCTGATTAATTATTAAAAGCAAATAATTCAACGTAGATTTTTGGACCCCCCCGAAAATTGACTTCTGAATACGTGCCTGAATGTAAGTAATGACGTGTAACATAATCTTTAAATGTTTTCATCTAGCTGCATAGAAATTAAGTTTTAATTACTACATTCTCAACAAAGCAGCACTTAATTCCTGAGTAATTGTAGGATGCTCTATGTTAATTGCTCTACGTTAATTGCTCTATATACTTAAATTCTTACTATCTCAAAGCTCTTTGATGTGTTGCTGATTGCTAGCAAATTGAGTATCGGATGGAATCCTGCTACGTTGCTACGCCATACGGCAGTCAACGGCTGCGGGAAGTCCATATACAAACGCTAATTTACGAGTACCTTCCACGTTAATTTGACAATCTAACATCCATTTGTCCGTTTGTGTTTGGCTAAGCCCCCACAAAATGAGAGGTGGGAAACTATGAATTATTTGGAAATATCACTTGGTCATCAGGTTAACACACGAGCGTTTGAGCGACAGTTCATCGAACAGATGCATTAGGATAGCAGTCCCACTTGCACTAAGGATTTTCCTTGTATCGTGAAATTAATGCACAATTATACTAAATATTACTGACACACTAAAAAATTTAGAGACAGTATAGGAACCAGATTAAATCCAGAATATTTCCATTGAAAATTTTTCATGGATTCTAAGATTCCCATTTAGAGATAAATCCTTTGAAATGAAAAATAGCTACATGCTCTTAGATTATTAGTATTTCTTTAAATGTATTAATTTATAAGCGTTAGCATAACCATTAATATTGAAGCGAGTATTACACTACATTTTACTAGAGAGTTTCAGTTTCATTAAAAGTGTTTGCAGTTCTTTTTTTTCAATATTTCAAATACATAGTTACACGAAAGGACGACGTAAGCGGCAGAGACGCGCTGACACGCCTAACAGTTTTTGGCTTGACCACATGACTGGGAGGCGCTCAGTGGCAACCGGATCAAAAGGCCGGAGAGTGGTCCATAGGTCCCCTCCAAATGAAGCTGGAATGGTCACTCTCGGAGCAGAGAAGAATTTCCAGTTCGTAAACTTCTGCCCTTTTTGTGCAGCATTGACTGATACACAGCCCCAAATTCCTCTTGTAACGTTGAATATGGAGACGAAATGAAAGGAAAAATAAGGACATCCGTGGTGAAAAAAACATCACTCCAACAATCACATTGCAGACTTTGGAGAACAACGGAAAAACACATGGTCAGAGCTGATAGCCACTAGGGAATTCACCCAGAATTTCCGAATCTGAGCCTCGTACCATACTGAATAACTATCTTGCTCGGTCATTTTTCATTGCATTCAGTAATTGGTTCAACTATTTTCGAGACTTCACTAAGCCTGCTCAGTCACTTCAGTAATGTGAACCAGTTCATCTCTTCAGTGCCATGTCGCTTTCTTTAGTGACGTGGAGTCTCCAATCCCGCGCACTGAATTCACCACTGTCGTCACCAACGTGCTCGCAGAATGGCGCTTCTCAGAACATTAGAAATGCATTCGCTATCTCACTCACTCACTCACTCACTCACTCACTCACTCACTCACTCACTCACTCACTCACTCACTCACTCACTCACTCACTCACTCACTCACTCACTCACTCACTCACTCACTCACTCACTCACTCACTCACTCACTCACTCACTCACTCACTCACTCACTCACTCACTCACTCACTCACTCACTCACTCACTCACTCACTCACTCACTCACTCACTCAATCACTGACTCCCTCAATCACTCACTCATTCACTCACTCACTCATTCACTCACTCATTCACTCACTCATTCACTCACTCATTCACTCACTCATTCACTCACTCACTCCTCGAGACTTAGTTAACTATACCCATTAACTTACTTCTGCAGACTGATTTCTATCGAATACCGTAACACTCACTCGCTATGAACAGCGCTCGTTTATGTAGCAGTAGGAACTTTCCAAAACTTTCGAGATATCGAAACATCCACAAGACCTCATCCTTCAACTTTGAGCAAATCACATCATAGGAGATGGTTCAGCATGTTAATTCAGCATGTTTTCAACTTTTGTTTACTAAATTTGGTAACAGTTTTAGTTCGTTGCGGACTTTTATGTTCTCCTGGGCATAGTATAATAATATATATTCCAGCATAAAATGTTGTGTCTCTCAGTTTTCTGCATCAACATTTTTGTACAGCTGTCCATTAATTTTAAGCAAACCTTCAGAAATATCACTAAGGGAAATAAAATGTTTATCTTTTACATTGCTAAATGCACTCTAGTTTCATATATGTAAAGATGAAGGTTTGGGTATATAACTCCGGTATTTTCTTTCTGTGTCCATTTTAATATTTTAATATCTTGAAAATCTAGTAAACCCAAAAACATAAACGAATTTTATTGTGTGACTGGTGTGTTTTATCCGTCAATCAGAACAATATTGTCCTTCCACTATGTACCTCTTTATCATCAATCATCCAACAGTATCATTTAATGCTTTATATTTTGAAGACCAAAATTTTGCTATGGTGTAAAGCTTTATAGCTCATAGGTGATTAAATGATTGGTTTAATTAAGAACACAATTCATATTGCTTTGAAAATGTACTTAGGCAATCTATGGTTTGTATGCTTCGTTTACATTGCATTGGCTCTCCTTCGAGGAAATGCATAGCTACGTTCTGTAAGCAAGGTTTTGATGTGGGTGGCCTATAATCTTATTCATGTCTAAAGAGCGAGTTCCAAAGTTTTACATAGATAGGTCACATGGTGCAAATTTATGCTTAGGTATAATTAGAGTATAATTAGAGTTAATTTGTTTGAAATTTTTAAGTATCCATTTAATTTTAGCACATTCTCGTATCTCAAATGCCCAAAAATCATGCTTACGTCGTTATATTTATAAAAGATAAAGTGTGGTTTTTAAAAAGTTCAGGGTACTATGGGACAGAAAAATGAGGATAATTTCCGTGAGTTCTGAGGTAAACTATGATTTTTTGCCGCCTCCTACAATATACTTTTAGAACACTTTGATCATCTGAGTTAAACCATGCCGATTTCTATATAAGAGGTTGAGGATACGGCGTGAATAGCTCTTGAGAGTTTTAGGATAATGTATAATTTTAAAAGGATTCTGTGTCAGTGTATGAAGCTGGCCTGAATAGGACGGAGAATGCTGATTTGTTTTAAGTTGGTGAAAGAGGGACTGAAAAAGTTTGCGGAAGCTTTTAGAAACTGCACTACAGCTTAACATTTTCACCAGATTTTGAAACACTGTCTTTTAAAAATAAAAATGCACCCTGATAAGAAAGATGAACAAAGTCAGGGGAATGTTGATAATGTGAACAAAGGTTACAAATCTTCAGTCCGAATAATTCAATATTGTCACCCGAGCGTCGGAACACCCTATAGACTGGGCGAGCAGCAGACGGGTCGGTGTTCGCCCAACCCCCTCGTTTGTCTTATAGCGTTAAGAAGGGATGGCTGGGACAAAAAACATCACGGCGCCGTCTCTTTCTGTTCCACCTGTGTTCTCGAACTTACAGGATATTTCCTCTAATCTGGAACCTTCCGATGGACCCGCTGGCCCTATATAAGCAGCACGTCGAGTTAGTCAGTCAGTCAGTTCTTGGTGTAAGAATGCAGTGCTAGTGTACGACGAGAAGACTGTATGAGAGCATCGGAAGATTGTACGTAATTACGAGTGCAAGTGAAATTGTAACGGACGAACTGGTGAATCGTAATTGTGTGCATTACGTAATTCTGTGTAATTGGCAAGAGTTTAACTGTAAGTCGGTGGAAATAAATAACATTTTTGAGTGGTGTAATTGGACTTTTCATTTCACGAACCCACAAAGTCACAATTGGTGTCAGGAGTGCGACATAACACAATGGAGGCAGCATTAGAAAAGATTTTAGCGGAACTGAAAGAAATGAAGACGGCAAATGAAAACCTTGCTGCAAAAACAGAAGCGGCAAACAACAACCTCACCGCCGAGTTGAAACAAATGAAGACGGCCAACGACAACATTACCGGGAAGATGGAAGAAATGAAGGCCGAATTAACAGCTAAGACGGAAACGGCTAACAACAACTCGGCCACGACAATGACCTCAAAGATGGCCGAACTGACCACGGAAATGAAGGTGGCGAACGGGGCACTCGCCGCCAAATTTGAAGAACAGTTGGCCGGCGTGAGGGATGACGTGACGGAGCTGGGAAAGCGGATGGGCCAAGTGGACGAGCGCGTCGAGGACCTGGCGAGCCGAGTTAACGACCTGGAAGGGAAAGCCGACAGCAGTGTGAAGTCCCTGAACGCCATGGTGGAGGACGTCGTTGGCAGGAAGCTGAAGGATTTGAAGGTCGACGCGCCGGGACGCGACACAACATCTACGCGCGTCAAACCTCCCAAGTATGACGGCGCGTCAACGTTTGAGGTCTTCCGCCGCCAGTTCGACACAGTGGCCAGGCAAAACAGATGGTCACTGGAGGAGGAGGCCACACAGTTAATAGCCAGCCTCCAGGGACGGGCCGCGGAAGTCCTAAACGCGGTGCAGACAACGGCGGCGCCCAAGGACATCTGGGAGGCCCTGGAGGATCGCTTCGGGAACCACCGCTTAGCCGCAGCATACCGCAGCCAGCTAAAGGCAAGGTCACAGCAGCCGGGGGAGACGCTGCAGGAGTTCGCCATAGCTATCGAGTAGCTGGCTAGCAAGGTCTTGGTTGACCTGCCACTGGAGTTCGTATCCCGGGAAGCCGCCTACAATTTTGTCGACGGGGTACGGGACGCGGAGATTCGTCAGCGCCTAATGCTCGGCGAATATAAAACCATCCACGAGGCGCTGACAGCGGCATTAAGGATGGAGGTGGCCAAAATAACATCCATCCCGACGTCGAAAACGAGGAGTGTCCGCTACGCCGGAGACAGAAGACCAGCTGAGGGACGCCGGCGAACACCTAGTGGCCTGTGTTGGGGGTGTGGACAGCCCGGACACCTGCAGAGAGACTGCCCACACCAGGAAGAGCAGCCGGAAAACGAGTAAGGGCCGGCGTGGAGAGGGGCACGTCGGCGCCATCACCACCATCCCCTCGATTGACACTGCGCGCTGTCAGCCGGCGTATGGATGACAGCCTCATCGCGGACCGTTGGGTAAGAGGAAAGCCGTGCCGCGTGCTGGTGGACACCGGGGCGGCCGTGACCATCATCAGACCTGACGTGGCGAAGGGTTTGTCGACAAGGATGCCGAGCCGACCATACCAGCTTGTCACGGCATCGGGTGACACCTTGCCTGTGGAGAAGGAGGCCCTGCTGGAGCTGAACTTGGGACGGAGTGCCGTGCGTCTGTGGGTGTTCGTCGCGAAGGTGGCTGAGGAGGTGATCCTGGGACTGGATGCCCTCAGGAGCCATGAGGCGACGGTCGACGTCGGCAAGAAGGTCCTGCGGCTTAACGGAGAAGAGGTTATACTCAGTCAACCCGAAGAGCGCCTTGGAATTTGCAGGGTCGTCTGGGATGAAGACGTGGTTGTCCCCGCGAGGAGCGAGGTGGTGGTGACGGCGCGACTAGAGGGCCAGAGAACCAGGAACATGATGCTGGACCAGAAGACGCCTGTAAATGGACTGTGTGTAGCCAGGGCATTGCTGCCGTGCCGAGAGGAGGTGCCAGTGAGGCTGCTAAATCCAACGGACACCGATCATGACGTCCAAGCCGGGACGGAGTTGGGAACGTGCGAGCGCGTAGTGAGCGTAACAGCTATCGACAATACACAGGAGCCGGCGCCGAAGCAACATCTGGGGCCCCGGCTAGAAGGCTTACTGGAGAGGGCGTCCGACCACCTGACCGCAAAACAGCTGGAGAAGGTTCGACAACTGCTAAGACGGTACCAGCGCGTATTCAGCCAAGGTGATAGTGACTACGGCCGCACGGACAAAGTGCTTCACCGCATCGACACCGGGGACGCCCGGCCTGTTCGGCAACCACATAGGCGCGTTCCACTGGCGAAGCAAGGGGCGGTACGAGACATGCTGGAGGACATGAGATCCAGGGGAGTGATTGAGGAGTCTGACAGCCCTTAGTGTTCCCCTGTAGTCTTGGTGACGAAGAAGAACGGTGAGCTGCGCTTCTGCGTGGACTACAGGAAGCTGAACGCTGTCACCCGGAAGGACTGTTTTCCCTTACCCCGGATTGACGACACCCTGGATACGCTAGCTGGTGCACAGTGGTTCTCGACCCTGGACCTGAAGTCGGGCTACTGACAGGTAGCTCTAGACCCGAGAGACAAGGAGAAGACCGCATTCTCGACGGGCCAAGGGCTCTGGCAGTTCACGGTTATGCCCTTTGGCCTCTGCAAAGCAACAGCTACCTTCCAGCGCCTCATGGAGTCAGTGATGAGAGGGCTGACTTACGATTCCTGCCTGCTATACCTGGACGACATCATCATCATCGGGAAGACTTTTGAATATCACCTCGATAATCTGAGTAAGGTGCTACAGAGACTGCAGGCGACCAACTTGAAGCTGAACGCGAAGAAGTGCCAGCTCTTCCGCAAGGAAGTTAACTACTTGGGCCACATAGTCTCAGCAACCGGAGTGGCCACCGACCCGGAGAAGACAAAGGCCGTGAGGGATTGGCCTCGCCCAAGGGATAAGAAAGAGCTGCGCAGTTTCCTGGGGCTGTGCAGTTATTACCGCCGCTTCATTAAGGGGTTCTCCAACATCGCAAAACCCCTCACCCGCCTGACGGAGGAACACCGGCCTTATGTGTGGACAGAGGATGCCAAAAACGCTTTCCAGCACCTGAAGGAAACCCTGTGCAGTGCTCCAATTTTGGGTTTCCCACAACTGGGTGGCGCCTTCATTGTGGACACCGACGCCAGCGACCATTGCATTGGAGGTGTCCTGTCGCAGATCCAGGACGGCCATGAGCGGGTGATAGCCTACAACAGCAAGACGCTATCCAAGGCAGAGAATAACTACTGCGTCACCCGACGGGAGTTACTGGCGGTGGTAAAGACCTTGGAGCACTTCCACAAGTACCTGTACGGTCAGCCATTCCACCTGAGGACTGACCATTCCGCCCTAACCTGGCTATTGAGCTTTAAGAACCTGGAAGGCGAGACAGCACGTTGGGTCCAGAGGCTGCAGGAGTACGACTTCACCTCGGAACATCGTAGAGGGAAGAGCCACGGTAACGCTGACGCCATGTCCCGAAGACCCTGTCCAGAAGAGTGCGGCCAGTGCACAAGAGTGGAAGAGAAGGAGCGTGCCGCAGCAGTCCGAGTAGTTGTGGCAGTGCCTGCTGAAGGCTGGGATAGCGCAGGCCTAAGGAGGGAGCAGCTGGCGGACGCAGACTTGGGGCCACTGTTGAGGGAAGTGGAGGCAGGGACAAGACCAACCTGGGAGGACATCGCACCCAAGGGGCGCCACCTACAAGTCGTACTGGGCCCAATGGGACTCGCTGAAGACCAGAGAGGGCGTGCTGTTTCGGGTATGTGAGTCACCCGATGGGAAGGCGCAGAGAGAACAGTTGGTACTTCCCCGGAGTAAGGTCCCGGAAGTCTTGGAGGAAGTGCACACCGGTACTTCAGGAGGACACCTGGGAGCGAACCGAATGATTCACAAACTACGGCAGCGCTACTTCTGGCTGAGACTCCGAGCAGATGCTGGTGGTACACCTGGACCGCCTGGCACGCTACGATGGTGCTGTTCGGGACGACCAGCTTAGAGGAGGGAGCAGTGTCACCCGAGCGTCGGAACACCCTATAGACTGGGCGAGCAGCAGACGGGTCGGTGTTCGCCCCGCCCCCTCGTTTGTCTTATAGCGTTAAGAAGGGTTGGCTGGAACAAAAAACATCACGGCGCCGTCTCTTTCTGTTCCACCTGTGTTCTCGAACTTACAGGATATTTCCTCTAATCTGGAACCTTCCGATCGACCCGCTGGCCCTATATAAGCAGCACGTCGAGTTAGTCAGTCAGTCAGTTCTTGGTGTAAGAATGCAGTGCTAGTGTTCGACGAGAAGACTGTGTGAGAGCATCGGAAGATTGTACGTAATTACGAGTGCAAGTGAAATTGTAACGGAGGAACTGGTGAATCGTAATTGTGTGCATTACGTTGAAATTGTAACGGACGAACTGGTGAATCGTAATTGTGTGCATTACGTAATTCTGTGTAATTGGCGAGAGTTTAACTGTAAGTCGGTGGAAATAAAGAACATTTTTGAGTGGTGTAATTGGACTTTTCATTTCACGAACCCACAAAGTCACAATATTTTACTTGTCTAAGCCTCTCCACATACCCGTTTGCTTGCGTTTGAAGTTCTTAACAAGTTGATATTTTCGAAAAAGAAAAGTTACCAATAATATCCTCTGATGTTCAATGAAAGAAAACTGAGCTTTGGTGATATTTACCTTATTAGAAACACTCCCTAGCCCGTATGTAGCCTGTGAACATCTTGACGGAATAATATTTCTCACTCTCAACATTAGTAAGGTTTAAAATCGATAAAAAATCGAGTATCTCAAATAAAAGCTCTAAATCTTTCTAGAAGTGCATACAGAGTTAAATTACAAAAATAATTCTTGGTTCCAACTCCTATGTTCAGGAGATAAAGATTAAAATTGAGCACGTAAAATTATAATTTTATGCAACCAGTTTGTTACCGCCGATGAAATCCATCAATGACTTTGCGGGGTACCTATAAATTCTGTCACCCATTAGGTAGCCCCTTTGTAAATGTTCTAAAAGTGAGACATTTCTGAATTATCGTACTTTCATATCAACGCTAGAATGTTCATATTTATGTTTTTGAGACTTATCTGTGTATGTGCAGCATTAGTAAGTGCTGCCCGTTTGGTACAAGAACAAATTCCTTAAAAGTAGTAGCATTAGAAGAATCTTTGAAAATGGATGTTGTTGTCGGGTAATCTGTAATTTAGTGCTACAGAAAATTTGAGACAGCTAATTTGTTTATCTGCACAGGAGTACGAGTATTGTTAAGTTTTGCCCACCAGGATTAAATAAAGAATTCTGCTTTACTGCAAATCCGAAAGGAAAGTCCGGGTGTTAGGAAACTCAATCTCGCACCGAAACCCAAAAGTCCTCCAGCATTCCTATTTTACGCTCTGTAACCCCCGAGAGCCGTCAAACATCGGAAATAAAATCAACATTCCTGTTTCGTCATGGCATTTCTGCAAACACAATTTATAAGGCCAGATAAACGCACCGCAAGATTTTTTATTCCCTTAGCGTTCCATTCTGTGAGTGGAGATAGTTTTAAAGAATTTTAAAGTTTTTAAAGTATTTAAATGAGTTTAAGGACTTAAATTCATCGAATGGGTGATGCAGGTGAAGAGTGGAGTTCTTTTAAGTTATTTTCGTACTCTTTGGTTTCAACTGTTAATGAGTTAACTTACTACAGAAGAAATTTCTAAACCAAGGCCTTCTGCAGTGAGAAAAAGGTTGCCATATTGAGACTAAAGAGAATTCAAGCGTTTTTAAGCATCAATTTTTGACAGACTTCGTCACTAAAGGTGCTATTTAAATTTTACACATCGAAATGTACCTTTAATTTGATATAAACCTAATCTGCGGTATATATTTTAAATATAATATTGGTTCGGCCACATTGTAAGATTTTGAATCACTTCAGAGATAAAAATCAAAATTCCTACACTCCTCAAAGTAGAGATGTAAGCTTCAGCGCTGTACAGATTTGCTAAACTGCCAAATGTAGCACCTACCCTGTATCGAAGTAATTTTGTTCCTTTCTGGGCTCCATTTTAATTTGAAAAGTTGTTAATGTGAGAGGCGTTTACTCATATTAATGATCCTTTTTCTCAGAGACTGCGGAATATATCTAAATGAAATTTTGGAACGATAAAGGGCACATCTTAGTGTATGACTAGCATGATTGTATAGTTTGGAGCAACTATATTGCTACTGAACTAAACTAAAACTGTGTACTTAAGATTAAAATTCATATTAACCACCAAACAACACATGAGAATTATAATGCACGAGGCGTGTCCGGAAAATAAGGTCTCCAATTTTATTTAATGTAGAAAACATGTTTATTGCCAATGGATGTTACACTGATGGAAAGGCGAAACTTAAGCTATTTTTCAACGTAATCACCATTGTGATCGACCCACTTTTGCATGCGCTGTGGCAGTTTTTGTATAGCCTTATCATAGTACTCTTCCGCCAAGTTGTGCAGGTAGAGCTCAACCTCGTTTTCCAAATCATCGTCGGTCTGGAAATGTGTTCTACCCAGGTGTGACTTCAACTCAGGAAGTAAATGATAATCACTAGGTGCTAAGTCTGGACTGTAGGGGGGATGGGTAAGGATGTCCCATCCGAACTGGGCTAGGAGATCAACCTCGCACACACCTTGCCTTAATGCAAATTTTCGGTCAACATGTTGCCAATCGTAGTCTTACTGACTGCAGGGATAAGCTCGTACAGCTCGGGAACTGTCACATGCCAATCTTTAAGCATTTCTTGCTCCACTTTTGCAATTGTTTCGGCTGAAATCGAAGGCCGACCAGAACGTTTTCCGTCATGGACGTCTGTACGTCCGTCTTTGAACTCTCTGACCCACTTTCGCACGTTTTTGATGTCCATACACTGTAGCCCATTGACTTCGCATAACTGACGACGAATTTCAGTGGGGGTAGTGCCCTTGGCACTCAAAAAAAAAAAAAATATGGATCACTGCACGCAACTCGCACTTGGCGGCGGAAGTGATAGGAAGCTCCGTCACAAACGGCTGCCCAGCCAAGACTAATGGTTGCAACGGGTTCGTTGTGGTGGGAATTTGAAGGGGTGAAACCAGGCTACACGCCAGTGTGGCGAATCTCATGTAATAGCGTTCCTCACCGCTCCAGCGCCTTGGAGACCTTATTTTAGGACACGCCTCGTATTAGATATCATGCATTCTGGTACAATCGGTTACAAAGTATTAGAAACTTAAGTTATAATTAAATTGGTTTTTGGGATAGGTCTATAATCTCCACTTAAAATGTGGGCAGTGGTGCAGGAACGTAACTGAGAAAATATCCCTTCAAAGAAAAAAAGGTTTATATCGTTAATGTGTATTGATCACAGGGTATGGAGATAAAATACGTTTAATTCAGCACGTAGACAAACCATTCCAAAATAATAAAGCTGTGTCATTAAGAATGTTGAATCCTCTACCTTTCAAAGTTTTATATGACTGCGTTTAACATGAATTTCTAAAGTGGCTTAGTTCAAGCCACATGTGAGGTAGAATTTAGGAATGTAGCACTGTTAGTTTGACGTTTGGAAAACCCAAAACTAGTTTTTCTCCTTTTGCTCTATTTTTACTCCAAAGCTGTTTGTTCCTCGTTCACTCCCTTCATCTGCATGACAGCTTCTTCATAGCAACAATTCGGAAGAACTCAAAACTGACAAAAGCGATTATCTAGAAAATGACTTAGTCCGCCTTTTTTGTTACCTCGCTTAGGCGAAGTCATTTATTAGTTAAATTGAAGGGTATTTTTTCATATTTTAAATAGAATATTAAGCAACTAAAACATATATTTGATTAATTTTAGTAGAGTAAACGAGACTAAAAGCTCAAAATCCGGCAAATATGTGGGAATACAGATGTTTAAGGCTACACTTTTATTGTTAATATTAAGCATCTTATCAACAATGAAAATGCTGTAACATGTTGTATTACTTTTAATTACAACGCAATATACTCTATATCTTATCAACGAAACTGCAACTTGTTTTCAGGCCGTTTAAGTTCCGAATTTATCTTGTAGTAATTACAGCAATTGAGGCCTGTAAAATTATTTCATTTATGGAATATACCAGTAATTGACCTCATAATACGATACTTTGTCTCATGAAAAATACACTGCTGCTTGTGAAAATTGCAACACCAAAATGGAATTATCCGAATAACTCCAAAATTGGTGGAAGTGTAGCAGAGTGTGCAAACAATAAATAAGTGATTAGGGTTGCAGAGAGATGGGGCTCACGTAGGCCGACAAGTTCGGCTCAGTGTAGTCAGTGTAGAACTGTCAAACAAGGTGGAAACAATAAAGTGAGTGCCATTACGCCCTTTTGACGTCAAAGGGAGCCCTATCGGCATGTGACCGAGTTCGAACGGGAGAGAATGATCGGTCTCCTGGAAGCGGGTTTGTCATACGTGACATTTCGAGTCGTACAGGGCATGCTGCTACGACAGTGATGCGTGTGTGAAAGTAGTGGATAGGTGAAAGTCGTACGCAACAAAGAGCGGGAACTGGACCACGAAATATGGCCGTCATCTTGTCCGTATCGCCATAACGGACCATACAGTTCATCTACACTGTTGGTTCGACGATGGAGCACTGCAACAGGTGTGAACGTTCTGCATCATCGGTTCGTTGTCATCTGCTGCAGGTTTGACAGGTTTGCACGCATGCTATTACGACGGTTTTCATTATCCAAAAGCCACAAGCTCCTCTGACTGCAATGGGCACGAGAACACCGTCACTGGAGTGCTGAGTGGCAAAATGTAGTCTTTTCGGATGAGTCCTTATTCAACGTGTCCTACAGTGATGGCCACATACGTGTCCGGCGGTACCGTGGTGAGCGCAAACTGGAGGGCCGCATTTTTGAGCGGTATAGTGGACAAACCCCAGACGTAAAGGTATGGGGCGCCGCTGGTTACAACAACTGGTCTTGCCTCCTACGAATTAAGGACACTTTGAACAGCAATCGGTACCTAACGGTGGTTGTAGAGCCTGAGGAACTCCCCCCGCTTCAGGAATCTCCTCAGGCCATATTTCCGCAGCATAATGCTCAACCACATATTTCGATGAATGTACAAGCTTTCTTCGAAGAGCATCGGGTGCCTTTGCTTCTAGCTTGCACGTTCACCTAAAATACTGCCCATCGAACATGTCTGGGATATGGTTGGTCGGTGTACCTTGGGCGTCATGGTCCTACAATAACTAGTGTCACCGAGTTGTGGACTGGAATACAAACTGCGGGTAGGGATGTTCCTCAGGAGCGTATTGAGAACCGTTTTGATGCAATGCCACGGCGAATAGTAGCTCTAATTGCAGCGCATGGGGGCCACACGAAATACAGAATGTAATGGTTCAAAGGTCATGTAGAGATTTGAAACGTTAATCATTTGCTACTTGTCATGTACCTAACCTGTGGTATTAAATTAATCGAATGCATGCGTCTCCTTCTTGGCGTTGCAATTTTCACAAGCAGTAGTGTAATTTATAAACATCTTTCTACTTGCTGGAAACATCGTTTATGTTACAAGTTTATCTATTGTCATAGGATATTTTATATAGGCCTTTATATTGGCTTCCTCGCTCATTTTTTTAAATATTATATGGAAAAGCGACATTTAAAGACATCTTGATGTAAGTCATTTGCAATTAAATTACAGGAGCCTTGTCACGTAAAAGATATAGTTAGTGTGTAATACGCCTGATCACATTTATATGCATATTTATGCAATATATACGGTGAATCATCTGCGTCCAATGACAGATTAAGCACGAAACACTTAAAGACGTGTTCAAAAGTAACTAATTCATTTAATTAGTTTACTTAAAAAATAAGGGTTGTTGTTACAGAGAACCTTCGTTTTGATTATGCTTATGTTTATCTTACCTTTTTATTTTAACCTAGATGTTGTTGAATAATTTTGCAGTTGATATTAATGACAAAATGTACGTGGCGGTTAGTCTTCAGGCATATCATAAGCAGAAACCCTTATGATGAATATTTGATAGCAATAACGTCATATTTATGTCATTTTCATTTCTGAAATGAACCGAAGAAATATTATTAAAGATGTTTTAGGTTTATTCAAATCTCTCAACATATATTGAGGTAGTGACTGTAGCCCTACCTCATCGCTAGGAGGAATGGCTGAAGAGACAGATGCAGATAATTCAACGGAACTACACCCTTAGACGATGTAAATACCAGAAATGATATTGAAAGATAACCAGATGTTTCTGGACGTTCCTGCCTTTTGCCTCTCGCGAACATTGTATAAGCGAACGTGCTCGAATTTCAGAGCGAGTGTGTGAATGCGAGTTGTTCTTGCTACGCCAAAGTGCTGTTCTACAGGCAAGGATGTGACGACAGTTGTGGTGCACAGTAAATGCTGCTACTGCCGGATACTGGAACTCTTGTAATCGACACACCAGATAGTGAAAAGGAAAATGCTTTTTGCGGGAGTTTCATTACGCTCCTATGAAGTGTGAGTGAAAGCTGAATAAATTCAGAATATTCTCTATTTTGCGCTGTTACCTAAGAATAACACTGATTGTGTCAAAAAACACGGACATTCACTTATGAAGAATTTGACCAATAAATAACAAAATGTAAGGCTTGAAGCTTTCACGGTGGGCGTTATTAATCAAGGCTTCGCGGGTGATAAGCCGCGTCAGATTTATGAATGGCGAAAGCTCACATTCATACACCTGACAAAGGTGATCATCAGTGAAGACTTGATTAAGCAGCAACGTGCTACAAACGTCCTAGTACAAGCTGTGTTAATGTTTCATCGAAGCACACTTTTGTAGAGTGATGGTAGCGTGCTTGTCTCCATTCAAGAGGTCCCGAATTCGAGTCTTGGTCAACGTGAGTTAGCTGGATAAAGTTTCTCTGGGGTTTTCCGTAATCCTGAAAGGTGAATGTCGGGTAGCTCAAAGCTCGTGGGTACTTGATTCATTCCAGCAAAATTTCACCCATCTCATTCATCGTCTGATTAGTACTGAACTTGAAGTACGTTAATTAAAAACGGAAACGAAAGGCAGAAAAAAGGAAAACGAAAACAACGCAGCAAAGTGTTTTAAAAGTTTTGAACCCGAACATCATTTTAAGGCCTTATCCGGAATTCGTAAGTCAGTTGACTAGATCTGTGACTATTGTCAAGGCTTCAATGTTCGTATCATAGGTGTACTGCTAAAAAGTTTTAAGTAAAGGATAGGTGTGTATCAATATAAACCATCCGGTGGTTGGCAATCCTTAATGTTTATGAGAAAACTTCGTGAAATATATGATTTTCATTTAAACTAGAAGATCTATTTTTATTTGTTTTTACTTATATCATGCCAACACACTTAAAATAAATCACTGTAATGCGTTAAAGTAAACATAGCTAATTTTCGAAAACTAAAATATTCCTCCCACAGCTGGTTTAAATTTTCAATGTATGTTGCAGTGGCAATCCTCTCTGATAAGGCTAAAACTATTTTGACAGAGATTGTGTGTACATACAAAATTAAGAGTAAATGATTACACAGACAGTTTGAACAACTACATGATTTGAGGGAATGAAACCAAAATAAAAGACTTTCTTGTTAGAATGTTACCCGCTGCAGCAGTTGCATTACTAATGAGTTATAAAGGGTCCCACAGCACATGCTACAAACATAAAACAAGAGAATAACGAATGCGATAACAGTTAGTGCTGACTTTCATAAACTACTTCCCACTTGAATTTTTAACTGGACCACAGAGATTAACAGCAACACGACGAGCTCAACTATTTTAGGTTTATCTGTGGAACTGTTTTAAAAAAAGATTTTAGATTAGGCCTTAGGCTAATATATAGCTGAAAGGATGAGCGCCTAATTTAGATATATTTTAGGTTTATCTGTGGAACTGTTTTAAAAAAAGATTTTAGATTAGGCCTTAGGCTAATATATAGCTGAAAGGATGAGCGCCTAATTTAGATATATTTTGTGATTGTTTTATTTTATTACTGCACTACGTTTTTATTGTCTCCATCACCACAAAAATGTTACTTGAAAACCTTCTAAATATCATGAAATTAGTAACTTAATATAACTCAAAAACCGGAGTATTTTGTTCATAAATCTAGCTAATTCGTTTTGATCACCAGTTATTGAACATATTAGCAGCTGGATAGGTATAGAAGTAATAGCAAAGGGCTAACTTTCCGTGAAATGTTATTCGAGGCTTACAGACGCACATAAAACCAGCAACTGCAAACAGCTGCTCTGTGTTCAACAGTTACAGATATAAAGTTAACTACATTCGGACTTAATCCTTTTTAAAGCTACTTTTTTCCGAAAGCCGACAATTTCAATGCAGCGTACTGAATTTTACGATACTGTTCGATAAGCTGGTTGGGATAAATTCAATTTTCATGATACCCATAGCCAAAGAATCAAGGCTAAATTTGTTGCTGTCCTGTCACTGACAGAAGTTAAAAGATACTAATCCTTCTGTTAAAAGAGAAGTAACAAAAGTTGCGAAAATGCATGAGGATAAATCAAGAAAGACTTTGAGACGGGTCACCTGGTCTCGGTGGCGTCCGCGAAGTCTTTGTGTGCGTTTTGACGTCCTCTCAAAACGTAGGCTCCTGGTTTCTGCTTCTGCGGCTCTCTCTACGGCTCGGAATGGGTATTTTAGGTAACAGGAATTTTATGATGGTGGGTTTTGTTTGAATGCCTTGGCTCAGGGATTTCGGGAACCTAAGGATCAAGGACTCATCTGTGCATTATTTGCTACAAAGGTCGAAGATCCAGGGTCGTCGAACGGGTAGCTCCAATCACACCAAAGAATTTTGATATGAAAACAGTTTATTGTCGGTTACCACACGTAAATAAAAAGACGGATACATTTTGATTTCTGTTATGCCCTCGGCTTGCAGGTCTTATATACGAATATCTTTTTCTGGTGTCTCGAATTATTTCTCCCGATTACACTTATTCCTTTCACTCAATGTTCACATAATGGTCATTTTAGCACGAAAAACTAACCACGAGTAGTGCAGATTTCCCGTCACTAGGTCTGAACAAAAGCTGGGAGTTTCTATACGTTTTCCCTGATATTTACACACATTTCACCATCCCCGTGGCTTCATTTCACCTAAGCCACCATTGGTCATATATTGGCGCTATATTTCACGTGGAAGGCGTTATAACCTCTGATAGGCTGCCAAAATATATGCTAATGCCTGTATTTCTCTGGTTTACTTAACTTTCACAAAAACAGACGCTCTGGCGCAACCTTGAACCCCAAACTTCTACAAAGATCTTCTACTCTTAGGATCCGTGGACAATGGTTTCTAGTAAACAAAGTCATAAAATCTCCGTTACGAGAACTTAAGCTTTGCCTGCAAGCCGCGAACATTTCACATGTGTTGATGCCGTAATTATTAGCCGTATGATTGAATACGATTTTAATAATGAATAAAATGATAATTAAATTATAATGAGGAAGTAATGTGAATGAATTTAATATAATGATTATTACGGGTGGAGAAGTTTATGAAACGAAGCAATAGTGTTTAAATTCAATTACTAGGATGCTGGTAAATATTTTAGCTCAGAGCTATGTAATAATATTGCTGGTCTATATGGATAAAAATGTGACTTCTAAAGGTGTTGTCACGGGATGGGTCGCTACCAGTCCAAACCTGGCTCAAACCAGTATTTCCGGGAAATGTCCAAGTGTTGGCGGTTCACCTAGAGTGGGTGTCTGAGAAACTAGCCGGAGGTGAGGCTATATCTGCTTTTGGTAGGAGAGATGAGGTCCTAGAGTCAGTCTTCTGCTCTGATACGTGGTGCGGTGCAGACGCGGCTAGCCGACCCTTGAAAAACGTTGAGTTGCGCCGAGAAGTAACAATCAGTAGCGCGTATCTTATAAAGTGAACAATATCTCTCAGCGGAGAAGTAAGCGCCGAAGTATATTTTAAAATAGTGCTAGTGATTTATTACACCGTGATAGATTTCAGCCACTCCGTATAGTTTAACCATGATAACAGAATGCTGTAGTCATTGGATCTGAATATGGCGGCAACTCATGGTGAACTGTGAGCACGGAACAAAACTGAGAAGTAAAGCAATTACAAGGAACTGCGTTGTTTTCATTCGTCAACCTATCTCACGCATACTATGCATATAGCGTAGTCTTAGCTCTACTGACAAGCCAAGGCAAAGGAATAGGCAACTAATAGAGCTAATCTACTAGACGACCAGATCATCGGGATCCAGGCTGCTGAGATCTCATTATCAGGCGACAAACCCGGCTACAGTGTACATATATAAGAAAAATAATATAAGAAATTAAACCATATATAAGAATTATGATATATAAGTAATATATAGATAATATATAAATAATTATATAGTAATTATTTTCGGGCTGGACGGAAGTTTCTGTCTCAGCTTCATATATAATATTTGACTCACGCTATCAAATTATTTAGAGTATTAGATAATCCTGCAGTCAGAAGTTCTGTTGCTGTTCAGTTCTGAAGGCCTATTTAACAACTATGGTCATAACGGCAGCTTTGACTGGAATATGTGATGGTGCTTTTATTCACGGGACCTTTTTCGAGTTAGTTATTATAGGCGATCGTTCTTTTTAATCGTATTTTAACACGAACATTCATCCACACATCCATATGCCCAGACTCGATGGAGGGTAGTCAATTAAGAAACAAAATGAAAATCTGTATAAACAGTATGTTGCTACAAAAAATTAAGACATTTTATTTCATGGCAGTTAAAGATAACTGTCTTTTTGCAGTAGGTATGCCCGTTTAAAGTAATTAATACTATTATGTCTTCTATGATATCTATAATACCGTTATGTTCTTATTGCTGTAGTTTTGTTGTTAATATTAACTAAATGAGGGCGCCGGGGTAGCGCGGTGGTTTCGTTCGCGGCTCCCGTTCTAAGGGTCCCGAGTTCGATTCCCGGCTCTGGGGTTGGCGATTTTAAGTCGGCCCTATCCACGCCTTCACCTCTGTCTAGCACATGTGAAGTATCCCCTATGCCCAACGTGGTTCGGAGTCCACGGTAAAAACTGTTGGTCCTCTCACCTCACCGCCATCTTCACTATCACCCTATCATCGGAGGTAATGAACACCGCCCTCTGGGTGCCTCCACCTGAGAAATGGGTCCGGTCATCACTTGGTGGGGTGAGGTTACCCCGAAGGCCAAGGTTGCCATGTGGGGAGTGTTAGTAACTAACTATATTAACTAAATGTGGCAATTTGTAAAGGTAGTGTCAGACTAAGAAATTAAAGGTCATAGGTGGAGTTTAAACTGGAACTTGCAGTCTCCGTTTGGGTGCTCTAGTCATTGAGCCAACATGGCAATAGGTCAACATGGTGCCCGTCTTGGTAGCGTGGTGGTAGAGTGTCTGCTTCACGTTCAAGGGGTCCCGAGTTCGAATCTCGGTCAGGGTGAGTTACCTGGATAAGGTTTTTTCCGGAGTTTCCCTTATCCTGAAAAGACGAATGTCGGGTAACTCTAGGCTCTATGGACCCTGTGCTTATTTGAGCATCATTTCGCCCATTCCGTTCATCGTCCGATATGACTTAACGTTGGAGGACCTAAAATTACAAAAAAAAAAAAAAAATAATAATAATAATAATAATAATAATAATAATAATAATTCAACATGGTATTAGATTCTTTAAGTGACACAGCTCGTCTTTGCAATTCCCTACCGGAATACGTAAGTACTGCCGGAACCTTGTACACCTCAAGAGGAAAACTATAGTATAACTAAATGTGCTGTTATAATTATCTAATGGTAATACCTCTGAAAATTATGTATATAAGAATATATTAAATAAATTATGTAAATAAAACATAAAATAGTATATTAAACAATTAACTAACTGTTATGTATATAGTAATATATCATGTGCGGACAATTAACATTTAAAATGTAAAAATTTTAGCTATCTAAATATAAATATTCCATTAATATCATACGGTGTGAACAATCCTTCACTCAGCCGCTTTCGCGTGGTGCGACCCGCCGGCGAAGCTGGTTGTGCTGACCACGGTACGGGTGAAAAGAAATCAGCAGTAAATACAGTACGGTTTATGGCGTACAATCCTCCTAACATGCATGAAAACCACCTGTTGGTGCTGCCTCCCTTCGTTGTTCAAACATTTTTGAAACCTGCTTAGGAACATCATCACAACATTTTGCAATTCTCTCTGCAAAGCTGCACCAGTTTCATGACAAATGTTATGTTTAAGCTAATATAAAGTACGCGGATTGGTTTTGTGCAGTTTCTCTTTTGATGTCTTCGAGATATAAAAATCGCGAGGGGTTAAACCGAAAGAAGGAGACCGCCATATGTTGTTAGTGCTAACTCATGTTCAAAAATGTCACGTGTTTCTTGTTTTACACATACCTCTCACATAGATCACTTCCTGAAAACAATTATGTCTATTAATCTCCAACTGCTTATAGCGTACCACACACACACACACCCAGATAATATATGAATTACCTAACTTTTCTAAACTCCCGTAACGGTTACCTGCTCAATTATGTGAATGCTGTGAGGGCAATTCTAACACATCATTGTTTAGCATCCGTAAGTAATTTACTTTTTTTAATTCTCTATGTTATATATATTAGAATAACTTGTGCTACAAAGTGTAATATATTTACTGCGTACATCCTATCACCCGTACCGCCGAAATACTTGCAGCTTCGATGGCGGGTCATACATGGCGAAACCGGCTATTTGAAGTCTGTTCAGCCAGTATATCTGAATATAATCTATGTGCGTATTTAGCTTAAAGGTGTTTGCTTCCAGTGTTTTCATTTCTTTAGTTTAATACCCATACTACACCTTTGTATGTTCCTGCTTCCTATGTTGTACAGTATTGCATGGTGGCGTGTCAATGAAGGCCTTAACTTTCACCAGATAAAATAAATGAATGAACAAGTAAATACATGGATGGATGGATGGACAAATAAATAAATAAATAAATAAATAAATAAATAAATAAATAAATAAATAAATAAGTAAGTAAGTAGGTAGGTAGGTAGGTAGGTAGGTAGGTAGGTAGGTAGGTAGGTAGGTAGGTAGGTAGGTAGGTAGGTAGGTAGGTAGGTAGGTAGGTAGGTAGGTAGGTAGGTAGGTAGGTAGGTAGGTAGGTAGGTAGGTAGGTAGGTAGGTAGGTAGGTAGGTAGGTAGGTAGGTAGGTAGGTAGGTAGGTAGGTAGGTAGGTAGGTAGGTAGGTAGGTAGGTAGGTAGGTAGGTAGGTAGGTAGGTAGGTAGGTAGGTAGGTAGGTAGGTAGGTAGGTAGGTAGGTAGGTAGGTAGGTAGGTAGGTAGGTAGGTAGGTAGGTAGGTAGGTAGGTAGGTAGGTAGGTAGGTAGGTAGGTAGGTAGGTAGGTAGGTAGGTAGGTAGGTAGGTAGGTAGGTAGGTAGGTAGGTAGGTAGGTAGGTAGGTAGGTAGGTAGGTAGGTAGGTAGGTAGGTAGGTAGGTAGGTAGGTAGGTAGGTAGGTAGGTAGGTAGGTAGGTAGGTAGGTAGGTAGGTAGGTAGGTAGGTAGGTAGGTAGGTAGGTAGGTAGGTAGGTAGGTAGGTAGGTAGGTAGGTAGGTAGGTAGGTAGGTAGGTAGGTAGGTAGGTAGGTAGGTAGGTAGGTAGGTAGGTAGGTAGGTAGGTAGGTAGGTAGGTAGGTAGGTAGGTAGGTAGGTAGGTAGGTAGGTAGGTAGGTAGGTAGGTAGGTAGGTAGGTAGGTAGGTAGGTAGGTAGGTAGGTAGGTAGGTAGGTAGGTAGGTAGGTAGGTAGGTAGGTAGGTAGGTAGGTAGGTAGGTAGGTAGGTAGGTAGGTAGGTAGGTAGGTAGGTAGGTAGGTAGGTAGGTAGGTAGGTAGGTAGGTAGGTAGGTAGGTAGGTAGGTAGGTAGGTAGGTAGGTAAGTAAGTAAGTAAGTAAGTAAGTAAATAAATAAATAAATAAATAAATAAATAAATAAATAAATAAATAAATAAATAAATAAATAAATAAATAAATAAATAAATAAATAAATAAATAAATAAATAAATAAATAAATAAATAAATAAATAAATAAGGATAGTTTCAAGCTAATTCAAGCTAATTCGGTGATTACATTAGTGATGAAGTTACTATCCAAATTTTCCATATCAGCTGTGACAGACGAGTTTGAAATTCCTGGAATATTTTCGACAATTTCTTAGAAATTTATAGGCAGACTTTAGGATGGAAAGCAAATAATATCAGTAATGTAGAAATGAAGTGGGAACATTGCATTAGAAGCTAGTAGTGGGGTTCTAGAAGCAGAGTTGCCGATGGGGTAGGACGTATCTGAATGAGGCGTCATTTCTTACCTCAAATATAGAATCACGTGTTCTCGCGCAGTGTAAGATTCCCGAATAATAAGCGAACACTTAAAAAGTTATGAAACGTTTGAAACTCAGATTCTGGTGGCATCCTTACTTTTATTGCACACCGACGCACACCCTGAGATCAGATGAAGCTCAAGATTGAGGAAATTCAACACACTGCTTGGAATTGGAGCAACATCGTCGGAGCATACGTCTTACCAACAAATGTACGAACGTATAAAAGTATGTTTTCTTTTCTTTTTCTTGTGATACTTCTCTTTTAGTATCTCTATTACTCTTACAGCAAAGAGGGTGAAGAACTGTATTCCATTCAAAATTCGATGTTGATATTTCACCATAGGATGTGTGTGTGTATGTGTGTGTGTGTTGGGGGGGCCGATCGTACTTCTGCGCAGACTTCTATCTGTCTGTTAACAGCCCTATCGCCAAAAAAGAATAATTGGTTTAAAATTAAACTTGGTAATCTTACAAGAATAGACGAGATTGTCAAGAAAATCCCACACAACAAACCACCATTTAATTTAATGTTTTTAAAATATTGTATTTAAAAATGGCTAATGATATATATTGAATTACTATATATTTAAAACACTTCATGATAAATGATATGTATATCATTTTTTTGGAAAGGCCTGGGAATTCGTTTTCATTCTGGGTCACATTTATATACTGGTAAACCGTAAGAGATGGACAAAAGTTATGTAAGTGTTAGTGGGTGAGTGTCAAGCTGAGTGGCTGAGGATAAAGCAGATGTTTGCTTTGAAACCGGTCCCAGGATTTAAATAAGATAAGTGAAGTTGTGTTACTAGTGTTTAGTCATTATTGATGGACAAAAGGTTATTACAAATAAATTGTATCTCGATGAAGCCTAGTACTTTATACGTAGTTGTATTGAGATAATCTTTATAATTGGTTTGAATTTCCAATTGTTTATAATTTCATTAAACGGCAATGCCTTATTTATAATTTTATAATCTCTTGGCTATCACTAGTGAATGGATTTTGAAAGCTATCATGTAGTGACCAGCTATTAAAAGATTCCACTACCGCTTAAAGCCTCCTGTATTCCTATGTTTCCCTTGCAGCTACAACAAAACTAACAATAAGCAGATAAGCGTTTGTAAGCATAGTTGTTACAACAGAACGAGTACACATAAGAAAATTCTCAGTCTGTAAAATATGTATGTTTCATCAGGAAAACCCATGGAAAAGTTATAACAAGAAATACAGGAGGTATGTATGTGGTCTGAACGAATATTGAAACAAATGTAAAGAACTAAGGAGAAACGCCAGTTTTATAATATAGGCACAAGAAAATGAAATAGTGCAAACAGAATAGGAGCATAAGTTATTGGGGGAAACAAAATGAAATCCTTCATAGTATTCTGCAACTATATTCTTTTCATAGTGAAGATACATAAATCGCAGTTAACTATACGAACACCCGAGTTGCAATGCTCTGCATGCACCTCTATGAACTGACAACACAGAGCTCTCGTTCCTAATGGCGCTGCGCACAATGCACGTCAACTTCTATGAACAAAAGACAGTCTTCTATTGTTTGATAGGAAGGAACAGGTAAACAGGTCGTACTTCGATATCATTGTCTCCTCCGGTGACGTCTTGGATACTTCTCTGACAAATGAAGGGGGAAACAGGTTCAAGGAACTGAAAACAGCAACTAAGATGTAGGTCACAACACAGTTGTTTCTCAATTTCTAGAAATACATGCGGCGTATAAAAAGTTACAAATTGGGTTTCCCAGTTTAACAACTTTTTTTTTAATAAATATCACGAAACAGAGAATTTTTCAGAATGCCTACTACATACCGTTAAAATCGGCATAAGAGATTTCTTAAATTAAGTCCTGAATATAAACTCGTGTTCAAAAATGCACATACCCCATGTTAAAATGTTTTTTTTTTCAAATTGCAGTTAAAATGTCGAAATATATTGACACTAAGTGTAATATTAAATTTGATCACAAATTGCAGAATATTCCTTTCGCTAGCACTGGTATACCTTTTCTCAAAATCATGTGAATTAATACATTTATAACCAAAGTCCTCCCTTTTTATTAAAGCCTACTCTAACTTCCTAGAAGTTTGAAATAAAGAAATATTAAAAATTGCAGTATCAGAATGCAATTTTGTCATTTCAGTCCTCCGTCGTTTAGGAGTAACATGCTACCCCTTATTCCCAAAGTCATGGATTTAAACCCGGCACTGACTTTTCATACCGAAATTATGGTTTGACAGAAGCAAAGAATAATGATAGACGTCGAAGGAATGTTGTTCTTTGTGACGACCAAGGCCAGTTTAGTTGGGGAAACTGTTTATAACAATGCCATGAATGAAAGGAACAGTGTCCTTAGAAGGTTTCTAAAGGAATTCTCACTTGACGTATATGAATAGGGTATTCTTTGGATCGTTTACAATGGCGACCAAAACAGCCACAAAGGGTCTTTGGTTTGAAAAAGGAATTTGGAGAGTGAAAGTTATATAAAAATACACACGCAGATGTGGTCAGGAGGCAGTCGTCAGTGTATAGCCGATATGGCTATATCGCGGCTAGGAAGCCATTGCGAACATTTATCGGCGTGTAGCCGATATCAAGAGAAGAGTCAGACGTGAAGCCTATTAGAGTGGTCAACTTGTTCGATCTTGAATATTTGTCAGGTCATCAAAATTTATCGAGAAATATAATTAGCATTCAGTCACTATAAACCGTGATTGGTAACCCTCGGTCGGCAGCTTCCATTTCGAGGTTTGAAATAAGAAGCAGTGAATAAATAATTTGGAGACGGGCATTCCAGTGTTGTCAAATTTCCTTCTCACACCCATCCACGCATACCCTGAGAGAAACCTCATTGCTCACTATAATATTTGCTTCAAACTTGTGCACAACGTAGAGCGGTGGTAACCTGTGATCGCCACCACCATCATTTTCGTATCAAACTGGCGCGCCAACGTGGAGCTCGTTACGAGAAGGAGGTTCGGCACGATAGGAGAAGGACGTTCGACAACAAGTGGAGCTCGATACAAGGAGGTTCAGCACGATAGGAGAAGGACGTTCGACAACAAGTGGAGCTCGATACGAGAAGGAGGTTCAACCTAGAAGGAGTTTCAACCTGACGACGAGGTTCAACAAGAGAAGCAGATTCAACCTAGAAGGAGGTTCAACCTAGAAGGAGTGTCAACCCGACGACGAGGTTCAACAGGTGAAGGTGGTTCGACACGAGGACGGTCGACGGTACGACTGTAAAGAAGAAAGGAGGCCGGCATCGTCATCAGTGACATTATCAGGAGCCAGTAAAAACAATTAAAGGTACAGAGTGTTACATTATCTAATAGATTATTGTGAATATATTTGAGGAGGAAAACAAATGTGTTGAGTAAAAATCTGTAAAAAAAAAAGAAAGAAAATGGAAGTTCAGGAGGTTTATAGTAATAACAATAAGCAGAGAGTAGTTGAAGTAGCAGAGTGTGGTACTGTAACTGTAACAAATGATGTAGAAATGGAACAATTTATGTTAGAGGAAATTAGAAAAATGTTTATAAGTTTCAGTAAAAATATAGTGAATGAGATTCAAGGTTTAAGAAAAGACCATGAAAGTTTTATGCAAGAGTTGAAGAAGGACCGCGAAAGTTTACGTGAAAATTTAAGTAACAAGTTAGATAATATGCATCAAAGTTTAAGGAAAGAGATGAATGATAACAATCAAAGTTTAAGAAAAGAGATGAATGATAACAATCAAAGTTTAAAAAAGATAGAAGAAAAGTTAGAAAATAGTGTTCAGAAGTTAGAGGCAGGACAAATAGAACTAGGAAAGAAGTTAGACAATCAACAACAGTCGTTAGAAAATTTCGGGAAAGTTAGTCAGGAAGTAGAGAACGTATGAGAAGAAGCTGATCAGGTAACAGACAGATTAGGGAAAGATGTTAGTGAGGAGATAGAGAATGCTGAAAAGGAAGTTATGAATCTAACTAATGAAAGGTTAGATAGTGAAAACAGAAAACTTGGGGAGGAAATTGTACAGAAATTAGACGAAGAAATAGGAATGGCTAGAGAAAAGTTAGGAGAAACTAGGAGTAGACTAGAAGTATCAGAGAGGGAAAATAGAATACAGACGAGGAATTTGGAGAAAATCACAAATGAAATGAACGAGTTAGCCATTGAGATCACGGTGACAAAGGAAACTGAAATTTTGAATCTAGATAATGAAAGGTCAGATAGCGAAAACAGAAAACTGAGGGAGGAAATAGTACAGAAAGTAGATAAAGAAAGACAAATAGCTAGAAAGGAGTTCGAAGAAACTAGGAATAGATTAGAAATATCAGAAAGGGAAAGTAGAGAAAAAATAAAAAAGAGTTAGAAGAAACTAGGAGTAGACTAGAAGGATCAGAATGGGAAAATAGTAAACCGACAAGGTATCTGAAGGAAACCAAAAATCAAATGAATGAGGTAGCAATAGATATCACGGCGACGAAAGAAACATTGAAAAGCATTCAAAATCGAGGGAGAAACGAAAGAGAAATATTAAAATATTTCGGGCAAGGGGCACAGTTCCATCAGAATATGCCTAAGAAAGATAGAAAAAAAGATCGATGTCCGATATCTAAGCTAAATGTGGAAAAATCATGGGGATGTATAATAAATAAGTCCTTTATACATGGAAAAGTCCGCAAAATTCTTTTGTATTTTCGAAGTACGTTGTGGGATGATGAATTTTCTTGTAAATGGTAGAAACTTAGGCTAAAGTATTTAAAATTGCCATAACAAATTGTAAAAGGAGAAGAAACAAACTTGTAAAATGTATAGGCTAAGTATGAACAGTGTAGTGTAAAATGTATAGGTTAAGTGTAAACAGTGTTGTGACAGTGCAGTGAAACTTAAAACTAAACAAGTAAAAAAAATATAGTAATGACAATTAGAACACTTAAAGACTTTTGAAAATAATATTTATATAGAATCATAAAGAAGTATTCGGAAATGTATAAAAAAAATTAACCAGTTAAAAAACAATATCAGAACAGTGAAAGACTTTTGAAAAGAATATTTATATAGAATCAAGAAGAAGAACTCAGAAATGTTGTATACAAATATAATCTTATTAATGTACCATTGATTTAAACATGGGAGTGTATATTTAGTAATTGTTTCAAGTGTAACAACAATATGAATTAATTTTAAGTGGATCAGATGGAGAAAAAGAGAGATGAGGTAGATTGAAATATTTTCCGAGTAATATTTAAAAATTGAAAATTGCAGAACAGAATGTTGGTAAATTTTAAATGAACTGTTGTTATGTAACCATGTGAATAATTTTTAGGAAATGTCATGTAAGAAAAAAAAAAATAATGTTGTGAAAAGAAATTGTAAAATGAATTGGAAGTTGCTGACAAAGGTCTAATATTTTGCGTTATATTCGGGCAAGACATATATATATTATTTCATTATTGGATAATAAAATAATATCTATGGGGGCATTTGATACCGAAATTATGGTTTGACAGAAGCAAAGAATAATGATAGACGTCGAAGGAATGTTGTTCTTTGTGACGACCAAGGCCAGTTTAGTTGGGGAAACTGTTTATAACAATGCCATGAATGAAAGGAACAGTGTCCTTAGAAGGTTTCTAAAGGAATTCTCACTTCACGTATATGAATAGGGTATTCTTTGGATCGTTTACAATGGCGACCAAAACAGCCACAAAGGGTCTTTGGTTTGAAAAAGGAATTTGGAGAGTGAAAGTTATATAAAAATACACACGCAGATGTGGTCAGGAGGCAGTCGTCAGTGTATAGCCGATATGGCTATATCGCGGCTAGGAAGCCATTACGAACATTTATCGGCGTGTAGCCGATATCAAGAGAAGAGTCAGACGTGAAGCCTATTAGAGTGGTCAACTTGTTCGGTCTTGAATATTTGTCAGGTCATCAAAATTTATCGAGAAATATAATTAGCATTCAGTCACTATAAACCGTGATTGGTAACCCTCGGTCGGCAGCTTCCATTTCGAGGTTTGAAATAAGAAGCAGTGAATAAATAATTTGGAGACGGGCATTCCAGTGTTGTCAAATTTCCTTCTCACACCCATCCACGCATACCCTGAGAGAAACCTCATTGCTCACTATAATATTTGCTTCAAACTGGTGCACAACGTAGAGCGGTGGTAACCTGTGATCGCCACCACCATCATTTTCGTATCACTTTTCAAGATTAGAGATTCTTAGGATGGCTTATTTTGGAAGCGGATTAAAGCCGGTGGTCACGTGTTTTCTACATTGATCTGTTGTAGCTATCATTCCCAAGGGGAAGGGTTAAGTGAAGGAACCACAGGAAAATATAAGTAGTAGGTACGTAGGTCAGGAAAGGCGCTTGGAAGTTCCTAACATTTCGAATTTCGAAGACCTGTCTCTCCTTTAGAGCTACCGGGAGAGGACGATGAACGACCGGTCGACCCAGCAACCCATGAGAAACACTTTCATTTGACCAGTCCTACTGTCGGAAACCCATTGTTGCGACGATGCGCAGCCGGCGCGCACAAAGAGACAGATAGCGTAGCGCGGAGATAAAAGCTTGCCGAAACAGATAAAGATAGACAACTGGAAGGTTCGTCTTTCTATTGCCGTCTTGATTGCTAGAGAACATTCCACAAACTTCTGGAACCATGAGTGGACCTACAAAAGGAAGCCGCGGTTAGTTAAGGAGGGAGTGGTAATCGGAACTTGATAATCGTCCGCGTGCAGCTGGGTTTTGAAAGTGAACTCTTTGTTTGGGGTCAACGACCTTGACGATTGGATTTGTGTATGTTGCGTAATTCTGCTACTATAAGGGCTGACGAAAGAGTGTTTCAACGGAAATAATGAACATTTTGAAATTCTGCAAATTGGACTTTTAATTTTACGAACCCACAAAGTCACAATACTAGTCATCTGTAGTGGTATCACCATTCCAATACAAACTTAAAGCAGGAACACAGAAGAAACGAAATTAGAGACAAAAATAGAGAAGAAACCGTGGCAAATGAGAAATTCGCCGTCATAGTTTTACTGGCCAAAGAAAACCAGGATAGCCCAAGTTCAGGGTAGGCAGTTGACGGGAAACTAACCCGAGACCCAATGCGAGCTTGATACGTCTTTACGGAGTCATCCTATTTGGTACGAATGTGATAAAAGTACTCCACTGATCTGATGCATTATTGCTATATGATATAAATTAACCAAATGTAACAAAACATTTCACGGTTGGTTTTGAAGTACGACAAATGCCTTGTATAAATCATATACAGCTTATTCTGATAACTTTTCAGTACGGATATTAGCAAAATATAATATAGTATACTTTTAACCCATGAATCCTTATACATTTCAAACTATTCCCTAGAACTAAGATAGAGCGATTCCTGAAGGTATTCATCTTCGGATTTAAAAACGTCCAGCAACCAAATCACTGGAAAACACACTCTCGCTTTACTATACAGAAATACAAACGCTGCTCCAGTTTGTGTGTTCAGAAACTAAGAATGACTTCTATTTTATTGAGTTCATTAGTTTCTGTTAAATGTTTTCTAAACTATATTGCATAAATGGTTATTTGCAAAATTACCATACACGCATTCAATAGATATATGTTTCTAATGTTTTTCAATGCACATCAATTGTTTAAAGTGTCTGTAATGCATGTCTGTATTGATTAGAAGTAGAGTATTAAAGGGGAAATTCCGTAAAAGTGTTAATAATTCCAAGTACTATCAATCTGTTTCCTTTATAAAATGAAAAAGCTAGTTGCAATGCAATTTCGGATATTGTAACAAATACGCTTCGCATCTAAATGTGTGCCCGCCTCGGCAGCGTGTCTGCCTCACGTTCAAGAGGTCCCGAGTTCGAATCTCGGACAGGGTGAGTTACCTGGATAAGGTTTTCCGGGGTTGTCCCTTATCCTGAAAGACGAATGTCGGTTAACTCTAAGCTCTACGGACCGTGAGCTCATTTGAGCACCATTTCACCCGTTCCATTCATCGTCCGATATGTCTTAACGTTGGAGGACGTAAATTACACAAAAAAATCTAAACGTGAGTACAATTATTTTACAGTAACACTCACAATAGGTATCGACAGGCTTAAAATAAATTTATATATTTACTCTTTGTAAATTCCCGTTGTCGAATGTTATTCTAAAGGAATGTAAAGGTGACAGTACCACTTATAACATTTTTATTTATACCGCAAACATCTTGTGTTCTAGAAGAATCCTGTAGTACCAATCAACAAATGGTTAAATTTTGGTTGCAACTTTCATTGCATAAGGCAAACGCTACTTTTTCTTTTAGTCAAATGAACGATTAATTGAAACACCATAATTTAAGACTACCATAGCCTTAGCACATTACATGTGTAATGTCACAGAAGTATTCAATGTTTAAAATGGCTATATCGAAGTGGTTCCATTTCCGAGCATTCTCGTTGGTTTCAGATTCTCTACTTTCCGGATTCTAACTTCATTTTTGGTATTGGAACGTTTCCAGGGAAAATAATTTGTTTTTTTCTATTTTTAAAACGAACTATTTTGAATTATTATTTTGCTCCATTGATGCCACAGCTTTGTTAATAATGATGCAGTAGAGATATTCCCCTCCTTTATAATTTCAACAAAAATCATTCACTTTTCAGAATAGCATATAGAGCGGATTACGTGCACCAAAGCGATATCAGTTTATATGTATATAAAGATACAAATCATGCTATAATTAGAGTTTACGAATAGTAAAGTTAAATTATTATAAGATCTTCAACCGCGGAAACTTTTTACGTGTCGCCCGCCTCCGTAGCGTGGTGGTAGTATGTCTACCTCACGCTCAAGAGGTCCCGAGTTCGAATCTCGGTAAGGGTGAGTTACCTGGATAAGGTTTTTTCGGGGTTTTCGCTTATCCTGAAAGACGAATGTCGGGTAACTCTAAGCTCTATGGACCATGGACTCATTTGAGCATCCTTTCATCCAGTCCATTCACCTTCCGATATGACTTAATGCTGGAGGACGTAAATTACAACAACAAAAAATGTTTCAGGTGTAAGATTTTTATTTTTAGTGGTCTACATTGAGGTATCCTTGCTTTCTGTCTAATTTGGCACAAATGTTACAATTTGTTTTATATTAACTGTAATTAATATTAAAGTTTGTGTTGCAACTATGTGCTGGAAGTTTGTGGTCTATGGCATAACAGAAGATCCAGACTGACTCCTTCATTTTTAAATGTAGTCTCCTTAGATTTCGGTAAACAGTGCACAAAAGAATGAATCTTCATATTGAGATGTACTGAGATGTGTTATTTTACATTTTAGTTTTGGTTATTCGAGTCAAAGGTTTTTTCCTAATACAAATTAAGATGGTATAAAGTTTGATTTATGTAATACTAAATCATTCTTAACTGGGGCCAGTATAACGTAAAAGCTATACAGTTCCATACAGTGTTCTCTAGTTTGTTGATAGCCCTTATATGGTTATATTTTATTCAGAATTATCAAATCTGAAGAATCACTAGTACGAGGAAAGGAAAGAAAAAGCTGAACTGCTCTGTGAGATTTAAACCGTTGGTTTTAATATGCATAACGAACTAAAAATCGAGTATTATTCAACCATTTGAAAGCCGACTGTCAGTAATTATTCAAATTTGGTTACTGTCTCAAAATTTTATAGGAACGTTCTAGCCCCCGCCAGATTCTAATTAATAAATGTCTCCCTAAGTTAAGTCATATCGAAAGGTGATTGAAATCTGTGAAATGATGCTCAAATGAGGCCAGAGCCTCAGAGCTTAGAATTGCCCGACTTTCATTTTTCAGGATAAGGGAAAACCGAGAAAAACATTATAACTCATCCTAACAGAGATTTACACTCACGATCTTTTGAACGTAAGTTAGACACCCTACCAGATATACTGCAAAGGTGGGAAGTTTAACATATGGACAAGCGCATGAAAATCACATTTATGAAGAAGACCAAACCTTATTAGTGTTTGACCACGGAAGATATAAGCTTTATACTACAAAGTATTGCACTTAGAAGGCACAAAAGCCAATAGCAGCGAATGAGGTGTTGCCTCAGTGTTAAACACAATCTCACGATCTCCTTTTAGCACTTTGTAAAACCTCTTCAGGTTCGTTAACTGATATTTACTGCACGGTTTTTCATGAAAGACTTGTACATAGCCACCAGGCACTTCTTCAGTGAAAAATGGCAGAGAGTATCTTTCATTATCATCCTTCCTCGTCCCTGACCACATTCTATGGCCAGGTCGTCCCCGGGCCATTGCTTCAAATAGCTGTGTACTCTGCAACAAACTTTGAAACAAACTCTCGCCGTTGTTTCGACAGAGCTATCCAGGAACTTGGGGGCCGCGGCGGGGCTTTCATATTACTGATATTCAATTCATTTATGAAATAATTAAGTTTTAAACCATTCCGTAATATTTACAGATCTGATTGTGGCTAGGAAAATTATGTAAATTCAACTTCATCGGGTTCAGTTAGTTTAGCACAGAAATAATATTTATGCAGGGTTTCATTTGGTGCTCTATTTGAGATGTGTGAATAAGAGAAGCAGAAAAGTGGCGCTTAGGACATATTTCTGCAGTGTTACTTGTAAAATTTAGTGAAACAGATTTAAAAATTAAAGCTAGACCTGTTAGCTCCGTTTAAACGTATACATTTCCTATAGTACACGTTGAAGTATGAATAAAAATAGGTTGGAATTAAAGGTGCATCTCTTTCCCTCTCAAACTTGGGCTTCGTATTTTCGAAAAACTTCAGCGAATGCAAATGTATGCAATGGTGTCCGTAAAAAACCTGTGTGTTGATCGTAATCGCAATAGGCAAATCGAGGTGGAGGGGATATAAGTTCTCATTTAAAACTGTAACCTAAAATAACCAAATGTCCCAATGGGAGATGAAGAACTAGAGCAGGTGTCAAACTTTAGAATCTAGAGTGAACTGTAAGGATTATGGCTCTAATGCAAAGCTCGGAGGGGTTAATTAATATCCCGAAATATAGATAATCTTTTGTGCCTATGTTCTTAATGAGGCACCTACGGGAGGGAACGTAATCAGAGAGAAGATGGCAGCAGAATTCAGGGCCCCTAACAGCTACTAATTGAAACTTTCCGGTAGCGGCACGTACAAGCTGCTTACATCACCTCCTTGCGAGCTTTTACATCCTTTGTGGATCCGGGAGACTTCTCCCGATCTGGAGGACGAGAATTTACAGGGAAAAAATGTCCTGCTATTTACACCGAAACTCCCAACGAGACTTAACTCCCTTAAACTGTCCACCAAGATGAAAGGTGAAATGAAATGAAATTTGAGCAGTGACAGAAGAACACGAATTTCAGGAGTTAGAATTATTCTTCCCAGTATTTGCCTTGTGATCGGAAGAAAAGCTGAAAGTACCCATGAGTCAGAAAGGTTGGCCACGGGAATCGAACCAACAAATTCCTAAATATATACTTTAGGCACTATTACCTGAGTCATCCCGCCCGTTAGTGTAAGGATCCGCACGACTAACATGTTTCTAAATGGCAAAATATACGAAAAAAAATTGAAAAGGGTAGTTTTACAAGAAAAAGAAGAATTTCAGTGAATTCTTGAAAAAAGATATAATGAAGAGTTTGTCTGCATATGCAGGGAGGCATTATATTGTGCGAGAAACTAAGTTTCCATTAAGGTTTAGAAGTATTCAAATGTGAATATAGGAAAACGTACGAAATGAGCTAGCAAAGTATGAAATAAAACTTTTCAGGAATAGTAGGCGATGCAAAATTGGTACCGAATAAGATGAGAAAAATAAACTCTCTGGAAAAAAAAATTAAGAGAATTCTGCTGCTAAGAGATAGTTTGGAAGGAATAGGAGAAAAGTTTAATAATATAATACTAGTAATCTGCAAAATAGCATAGAGATATGAGAAAAATTATTACGAATATAAACGAAAATAATGAATAAGTAGCAATGGCAGAGGCATGAAACAGCCTTCTCTAGACATGAATATTGAAAATAAGACATAAACCAAACTTTAAGTTTGCCAATCCATAGAAGATACCTTTACAAGTAGGAGAGCTGTCGAACGGACCCTCGCACATTTTAATGGGCGTTACCAAACTTTTAACAACTAATCTGTAGAAAGGGTGCATTCTTGCCACCAAAGCGCAGTTTACAAACTCAAGTAGGGCTACTAGAACCTCTTCCTCCTCTTGACTAAACGACGTTCTGAAATTACTCCGGTTTTCAGCTACCTAGGAGGAACTGTGTAATCCTGTGCGAGCCCCCAAAGGGTGCAGAATTACAGACATATGTAACCTAAGGATAGCATTTCATACAGTAGATATCTGAATCACAAAACATCCGATATTTACTTCCTCTCTTCCAATAATCTGAATATGACGTTTCCACCCTTCCAAGATTATTATGGACATAAATACGCCAGTTACATTTTTGGCCAGACAAATTGTTCAGTTAAAAATGGTATGCTTAAGCTCGTGCAATAGTCATACACTACCAAAATGGGAGAGGACGGCGTCGGTAGTGTACGTTTCAGTAGGAAAGGAAAGGACACATATGACCTGATAAGCAGAGAGATGAGTATTATTGATAAAGCTTTCTGACTTCGCAATGTCCCCGTAAGGGAGGGGATTCGTCCCCTTCAGCTGCCGAGGTATGGGCGCTGAGGAACCTTAAGCGCTCGTGGTACCTCTGACGTTACTAGAGGAACCTCGGGCCGAACATTCGAGCCCCTCCCTGATTGGGAGCTGTTTGGATTGGGTTGGACTCGAGGGGGTAGTGTGTTCCCGACACCCACGGGAAATTGGGTACCTCCGGCCAGGCTATGGCCGCCCGGAGGGGGTAGAGGGTTGCCTAATAAGTCCCGGATACTAGCCTGCAGAGCTAGTAGAATGCGGCCCCACTGAGGTTTTCGGTACTCTTCCCTGCGGGGTTGACGCGCGTAAGTGGCGTATCCACTTCCACCCGTCTTGATTTTCGAGTCAAAGGGGGAACTTTTTAGATTCCATATATTGCCCTATGGAAAGAGCCCCGGAGTTTCGGCTCCCGGGTAGAAGGAGACCCGGGTCCTTTGTCCTACGGGTCCAGGACTAATGGGAGTAGAAGCTCTGGCTTAACTGACCTCGCAATGTATACATTCGTTTTACTTAAAATAAAAGCATTTATGGACTATATTCTGTTGTTAAATGTCCATTCTTTCATCGTATTTTTAAAATTCACCATAATTTGTGTCTTGGATTTTTTCTCTTTTCTAATTTACTTAACAAACACCATTAAAACTTAAAAGTACTAACAGCGTTCATATTCAGGGAATTGTGCGTTATACAAGCATTATTTTGTCACTTTGCATTTCATGGGATCGTATGACAAAATATGAGAGGAATCTAACTGCAATTTTGCAGATATCTTGACCAATATAGAGGAAATGGTTTCTGTAGTTTCAATATTGTATTTCATTATTTTAGGATTTATAAGTATATTGATATTTTATAAATTTTAAATAAGAATGAACTTAATTTTTACTGAAATTGTACAATTAGGCTCAATAAAATGTATGCACGACATTTAGAAATTCAGCATCTGCATGCTGCACTAAAACTAGCTTTAACAAACTTATGCTCTGATAAACATATTTCATAAACATTTTATGCACTTTATATCTTATTTCAAACAATTAGTTCAATATGAAAATTCAAATTTACACTGATGAACTTACTATCAGCTAAAAATATATATGCACCTAATAAATAAGTTCAAGTTTCAATCTCTATTCATTCTGGAGAAACATTAGTCAAATATAGGAGACGTCAATTTGCAGAAGATAGAGTATCAATATACTTATGTATTCATAAAATGTAAAATAATTTAAATAGAACACTTAGATCCAAAAGAGAGAATCATTAATTATAATTAGCATATGTTAAAACTTTCGGTGTGCTATCATTTATGTCTATCAAATTTGACTCATATATGTAACACCTTACAAATGTGATCACATACAACCAGTTTGACATATGTACATGCTTCTTTAAGGGCTTCAACGTCGATATTATGCTCCCTTGTGGTAACACAAACATTATAGTATATGCAAGACTGATTGTTTGTAGAACAGGAACATGATTGGGGTATTACAAAGGAAAACGTACAAGTCAAGCATGATCAACATTTTTTTGACTTTCTAAATTTATTCTTTTATTCATTTTAAATCGTATATTCGTGATATTTCCAGGCGTTACAGGAACGTTGGTTGTATTATATGCAGTGGATATCGATAAAGTTTCTAATATTAATAAAATAAATGATGAAAAAGTGCAAGAGCACGTAAACTGCAGGTAATGCCCTTTGTACTTTATGAATTTTCAAACAGAATATTTCCTCTCTGGTGGAGAATTTGGATACTAATATTTTTATGTTGCCTAACTGGTACAGAAAGTAGGGAAAGTGCTGTATTCCTCCCAAAGCTTTGTTGCCGAAAACTTGAAAAACCCTGAACCAAAAATGCAACGGACAAATAGGTCCATGTATATTTTTGTGCGTGTGTGCTTGAGTTCGTACCTGAACCACATAGTCAAAAGCAGCCAAAAACCAAACGTGGTATCCGAGTTAATTTCCAACGATGCTTCACGAAGAATTTAAAGAAAATTCTGCAAGTCAAGGTGCCATTTACATGAAAAGGTTTTCGAATATTTTGATAATTTTCCAGAAATGTTTCACCAACTTGATTAATATACTATATGATTAATATTTTTATGACAAATGAAAGTTATATTTTGAAACTTCTGGGAATAAACTCTGAAGTCCTTTTCAATCCAAATTACTTCTGGATAACTTATAAGCTGTAAGTGATAGAAACTTACTACACATGTCTGAACGTTAAGGCCCAATTTTTACAGTAAATTATATTTTTTCAGTGATAACCATTTGTTAGGTGTTTGTTTTTATGGACTTAACCATTCAATTACTTATATTTTTCGAATGGGAAGTCGTTGTGTATGTTATTGTCACCCGATCGTTGGAACACCCTATAGAACCAGCTGAGAGTGGGCAAGCAGGGGAGGTCGGCGTTAGCCACGCCCCTCCTCGTTTGTCTTATAGTGGTGACAAGGGGCGGCTGGGAGAAAAAAACATCACTGCGCCGTCTCTTTCTGTTCCACCTGTGTTCTCGAACTTACGGGATATTTCATCTAATCTAGAACATTCTCGATCCCCAGCTGACCCTATATAAGCAACACGCCGGGCAGTAAGTGAGTCAGTCAGTTAGTCAGAGTTCTTGGCGAGCAGTGTAAGAGTGCAGTTTACGACGAGAAGACTGTGTACGTGCATCGGAGTATTGTATGTAATTACGAATGCAAGTGAATTTGTAACGGACGAACTGGTGAATCGTAATTGTGTGCATTACGTAATTCTGTGTAATTGGCAAGTGTTTAACTGTAAGTCGAAAGAAATAAAGAACATTTTTGAGTGGTGAAATTGGACTTTTCATTTCACGAGCCCACAAAGTCACATTATTTTATTTTTCTTTGTCATACAAAGAGATGTGAATTTCAGTGACATGTAATGCAATGACGACTCGTTCTCTTGGAGGATTTGCTTATTGCTTAAAACCTACTGTATTCTCTCAATTCTGTCCTACCTGTAAGTAACAACACAACTTCTGTGAAATTATATTTTGATTGGAATTAATTATATAAGAGAATAACGTTTCTAGGAATGGTGTGTACAACAGGGAGCAGAGAAAAGTATATAAATACACCTTTTCTCAGAAGAATCCTGCTGGAGTCATTTTATAATGATATAATAATAATAAAAGTTAAAAATTATCAACGATGTTTATAAGTGGATTAGCAGTACTCAGTATAATATTTTACAATTTTATTAAATAGTGGGAGGACTGTGTAATATAAGTGAAATTCTGCGAAAGCGCAAGATAATGAAAACTATATATATATATATATATATATATATATATAGATATAATTTCAACGCATAATCTTATAATTAAGAAAATGTTAAAGTTAATCTTTGAGAGATTTTACGAATACTTCCTCCGTTGTGTTAGTGTGTTATATCGTAATCCAATAACCTATGCAGCAGAAGGTTTAGATGCAGCATTGAATTCCTTCCTGGTACTTTCGCTAGCGATGCCGGAGCACTGCATTGACTCTGCATAATTAATTCATCCCTTTCTTTGCGCAAGACAATGTAGTAATACACGTGTCTATTCTTTGGAACCCTCTCTCAAACAAAAGTGAACACTACAAATGCTTCCTTTTCATTCATGGAAAATGGTAGATATACAGTAGAATACACATTTTTTCCTTAAGTGCTGTTCCGTTATTCTCGCTCGTAACCTACTGCCACTTCTACTGCTCTTTAACTTCAAATGTGCCAGTTTGTTTGATAAATTGGCTGTCGTGCTGCTGAAAATTAGACCGGCAGGCGAAACGGGCGAGGGATCCGATCTCAAAACTTAGGCGAACCAATTTTCCTTTCGTCTCAACGGTTTTAAAACGGAATCCTTTGTCAGTTGTTGAGCACCGAAACGGTGTGCATTGATGATATGAGCCATCGCTTAACAACGGCTGTTGACGTGAGGCAACATTAATCATTCCTCCAAATATAATGAGGAGACACATTTTAGCTCTTCATCGTCTAACTTATGTTCTCTCCCTTAGATTCATTCGTGATAGAAAATAGGATTTAATGAAGCAGTAATTCAAGTGCTCTGGAGGAAGTAATAAGCAATTTCTTCAGCATGGCTTAACAAAGTATAAGATAAATTGTATCATGCTTTGTTGCCGATACTGTTATTCTGGGTATAATAAATTGTTCTAAGTGACGCAATTTTATAATTAAGAATTATACGCAAGGCAAGTAGCGGCAGGGATGAGCAAGAAATGATAAATTAGCTCGTCAGAGTACATCACAATTTAAGTATGGACACAGTCTAAGACTCATAGTTCAAGCTTCGGTTGTGATACTCTGATATTGACTAGATGCCTACAAATTAAGAGATTTGAGCACTGTAACAAATTTATATGTCAACGCCCTCCTGAATTTAACTCAGAGGTTTCTCATATACTAACCTGATATAGGTTTAGGTTAGGTTTAAAGAATGGGGAGGGCCATAAAATTCCCCATGTACTGCAAACACTTCTGATCTATTTTGTTCCCCCTCATCTGGTCTTAAAGAATACCAGAGTACTTGATAAAAGAAGACAGCTTCTTGTGAAAGAACATTGATATTTCATGCTCAGAAAAACATCATTTTTTAAAATATTTAACATCGAGTGCTGTCACTGATTCGCAGTCACTTAACAGACGAAACGCTAATCCAACTGCTTTGTGGCATCTTATGCAGGTTGGATCAAATTGTTGACTAATCTTATAGAAATGCCCTTGCAGCTGAGAGTGTCCAGTTGTTAGACCTACTATCCAGCTGAATATGGTTCTGTCCATTTTGAGAAGCTCTATGGTCCTGCTTTTGATTATGATCTTCATAAACATCTTTGAATGCTTGTCCGGTTACAGACATCCAGTAGTCATTATGTTTCTTGTCAGTCTACTCCTGGATTGCCACTCTGACATACTAACCTGATATAACGACGGTTGCAAAAAGTGACCCTTTTCCTTAGATCATAATATAGGTTTGTACAGTCCTTAACCCTTTCCTTCTACATATATTACAAAAGCATGTCTCATAGAGCTATGCTATACTTGTTGTGAAATTCAGGGAATTAGAAATAACTTATTTTAATAAATTACAATGTGTCTGGTGTAAACCGAGTGGGATAGCGCCGCGGAAACTGTGTGTGACTCACATTCGTGAGGTCATAGGTTAGATTCCTGTGGGCTCCGCACTCTTGACATGCGTTTTCCGTGATTTCACCGTGTCACTTACACAAATGCTGTATGGTTTACATTCATACAAGGATTTCTGTAATAGCTTAGTGTAGAGGTCGCCAACGTGTGATGTGTTCTCCTTCGGTGCCCATCCTTTACCCGTTACCTTTTATCTTTTGATTAGAGCAAATGCATTAGTACAGTATCATGATTCGTAACTAAACCTTCTAGATGAAGGAGATAGTTAAAATAAATTCCAGACATAATAATTATGTCATACGTTACTACTGAGGTATAGGTGGAAACGAAGTGTATTGCGATCATCATGTAGCACAAATAGGAATGGTAAAACGATCATTTGAATAATCATAACCAGTGGGTTGTCAACGTTATTTAATCAATTCACCAAGGACATTCAGTTCAAGGTGTCATTTAGTTTAGCAGTCCATGCTTAGGTATTTATTTTTTCGATAGCAGCAATTATTTTAGATACAATATCCATGCATATATAGGATAAAATATTTGGCACAAATATTGTAGCTCTACCATACCTTAAGATGTAGGTAACTCACTGCAAACTTAAAACAGATATCCTATTAGAGTGCACTGAACGTGTTTATGCATTATTATTTAAGGCAATGAGTCAATAATTCGCTGATAGAGGCAATAACATAGATACGTTATAACTTATTTATATCCCTACTCAACTGCCATTTTGATTATTAAACCAACAATAGATGGAAGTGTTAATAAGGGTTGTCTGGTCTTAGTTAAATTTGGAAGCCGCATGGAAGGTAAGCTATTGCTATGTTGGAAAATAAGGTAACTTCTGTGCACCTATGTACATTTACCTGGTGATTTCCTAATCGACTATTGGACACAATGTGACATGGGTATTTTGTGAAATATACAGCGAATTTCAATTAATAGAAAGGCTGCATTAATTTATGCTGTTAATTTCTTTTCCTAAATCTTTAGTTTTCTAATGGGTACAAATGAAAGGATCTGAATATCTTGATTAAAATTTTATAGAATTCAACGCAATTAAACCTTAATGAACTATGTTGTGATGCATTTGGTTATTCATAAAAGCTTGAAAAGAGTAAAAGTTAAGCAGTTGTATCAAATTTTCATTGCTGCTGTAGCTTGTTATCAAGATGAATGAGTTCCTGCGGATTACAGACATATGGGATAGGAAGTGTTTAAATGCAGTTAAACTATTATTATTATTATTATTATTATTATTATTATTATTATTATTATTATTATTATTATTATTATTATTATTATTATTATTATTATTATTATTATTATTATTATTATTATTATTATTATTATTATTATTATTATTATTATTATTATTATTATTATTATTATTATTATTATTATTATTATTATTATTATTATTATTATTATTATTATTATTATTATTATTATTATTATTATTATTATTATTATTATTATTATTATTATTATTATTATTATTATTATTATTATTATTATTATTATTATTATTATTATTATTATTATTATTATTATTATTATTATTATTATTATTATTATTATTATTATTATTATTATTATTATTATTATTATTATTATTATTATTATTATTATTATTATTATTATTATTATTATTATTATTATTATTATTATTATTATTATTATTATTATTATTATTATTATTATTATTATTATTATTATTATTATTATTATTATTATTATTATTATTATTATTATTATTATTATTATTATTATTATTATTATTATTATTATTATTATTATTATTATTATTATTATTATTATTATTATTATTATTATTATTATTATTATTATTATTATTATTATTATTATTATTATTATTATTATTATTATTATTATTATTATTATTATTATTATTATTATTATTATTATTATTATTATTATTATTATTATTATTAACACTCCAGTAAAGTAGTTAATAAAATTTCACACATTTCAGTAGCAAAGAGTCGATATTGCTGAGGGAGCTGGAGGAGGGTGTATATGAGTGGAAAGAGGCTGCGAGAGGCATAGGAAAGTTTTGGGTAGATAGGGAAAGTAAGAAAAATTGGGTAGGCAAGGGGCAGGGATTTGGTGGAAAGATGGAGAGAAGAGCTACATCAAGGAAGTGAAAGAGGGATGTATTAAGAATAATCACCGTATTTGAGGCGTAAGTATAAATTTATATGGAACGTCTATATTTTCAAGGAAATGTTTCACATATATAGTATAAAATGACGCAAATAATATATGATTTTCAAAACGTAAATTCATTTTCATTAAATTTGGAGTTTTATTAATGTGGATATTTCCTTTGGGTCATTGTTATCAGCATCATCGTATAAAAACCAATATTATTTCCACAATAATAAATATTTTCAAAGAAAGACAAAGCTATACAAAACTTAAATACTTTTATAAAATTTATTAACAATTCAACAAATGACAAAGTAAAATATGTGTTGAATTAACATTCTTTCTTTATCATAGAGCTTTAAGGTGGGATGCTTAGTTTTCCAGCATTATTCTAAATGTTTTATTTTGTGTTTGCAATAGTGAAAAATGTGAATATATTCAAACATATTAAAATAATTTCATATTAGGGTATGCTTAAATAGACTACACTTTAAAGAACTTACACAGTGATTTCCGACAGCTAAATGACACATTAAGGTTTAATTTCTCAAAACTACAAGGCGTATACCTGCGTTAGTGCAGAAATATAAACAGTATATTTTAAAGCAAACTGTCAGTTAAGTAAAGATTTTTACTGGTTCTGCTGGTATGAAAATTATACACACAAAACTTACTATTGTATATCTTCTAGATAGCCGTAGTACTTAAATAAGGAGCATGATTACGCAACTTCAAATACATAACATTTTATACTATATGGCACACATGGCAGTGCTAGCTGCAGATGACTTTTATCGGCACACTCAAGAGGGAACGCAAATCCGTGCTCATTAATAAGCTTTGTGCTGCCTTGACATCAAACTCTTTAATAGTAAAAGAGATATAACTACAAAGAGTACAAAAGGCATATTAGATACGATCATGTCCGAACTAAGCATAATCCCTCGCACATCCGACACCAATGCAGGGATATTCTGGACGTTTAAAAAACATCTACTCAAAGTAGGTTTCGAAAAGGATATAATGGGAAAAGCTAAAGTGGTTTATTGTTGAGCATTTTAAGAAGAAATTTTAATAACTGTCATAGTTTAATTTTATTTGGAAATTAATTGTTCTTTCACACTAGCCGTGTGTAGGACGCACTATGAAAGGGTAGAGCCAGACTGAAAAATTCAATGCCATAGCCGGGATTTGAACCACGGATCTTCTGGTTGCAGTCCAGCCGCTCTAACCAACGTGCCAACATGGCATTAAATTCTCCAACTGACTCGTGTTTCTCCCGGTAAACCACTAGGAGTTCTTATAAACACATAAGACAACTACCTTAATGGCGACTTACTATGCTGTAAGTACTTTAAGGCCCGGGCTTTATAGTTCGGACCACTATTAAGTACAATTAATGGAAATTAATTGTTCTTTCAGACTACCCCTGTGTAGGACGCACCAAGAAGAAGTAGAGCCACACGTGAAGTTCCATGCCATAGCCGGGATTTGAACCACGGATCTTCTGGTTTCCATCCAGCCGCTTTAACCATTGAGCTGCTATGGCCAACGTGCCGACATGACATTCAATTCTGCAACTGTAAGTCGCCATTAAGGTAGTTGTCTCATGTGTTTATGAGAACTCCTAGTGGTTTGCCAGGAGAACCATGAGTCAGTTGGAGAATTTAATGCCATGTTGGCACGTTGGCCATAGTAGCTCAAATGGTTAGAGCGACTGGACGGAAACCAGAAGATCCGTGGTTCAAATCCCGACTATGGCATTGAAATTTTCAGTCTGGCTTTATCCTTTCTTAATTTTATTTGCTCTATTCTGGTATTTTAAGCTGGATACCTGTTTAACAAATACGACAACAAACATGAATATTAGGATTAGAGTAAAACCTAGGATTGTGGAAAACCCTGTTGCGGTAATGAATCAAAAAGTTGCAATCCCTAACTTTATGCTACAAGAAATGCAGTTATCCTGAAGAGTTATGGTATTCCTAAACACTTAATTTAATGCAAAATATAATAGGTAATAAGCTCTTGAAGCTATTTACACTACAGCACATTATTTTAGCCAACTGCGGTATTGTACTTTAAATTATAATGCTATCTTACATTTTCTGACGTGGATTACATAATACGGTAATTCAACATGCATGCTATCTATATTTCCAGTTATTATGTTCCTTAAACCGTAATAATCATAGTACACGATCGCTTTTCTAACATAGAGTGAATTTTATAACGAACGATGTGCCGTTTCTCTTCTTGTTGGGCGGGAAAATCATTCACGAAGGGTGAGCTCATGTCGCCGCAGAGTAAAATGCGCGTCGACTCCGATGCCTCCAGGAACAGGTTAGTGAATTACGAGGGTGACTAACTATACTAATGATGTTTAATTACCAAGACATGTTTCGCTTAACTTCAGTGATGTGTTTAATGCACAAGGAAGGCTGTCGAAACCAAAACCGACTAGTTTAAGTTTGAAAGCGACAAAAAGCAAACCAAGCTTAAAATTGATGGTCTTCATATTATACACTTACTACAATAAAAAAGGAAGAACACACAAAAATATCAGTGCTCATTGAAAAATATATTGAAAACAAAGTTATATCTATAAAGTTATAAATTTATTTAATAATTTGGGAAATAGAATAAGTACTAATTATTTTATTCATATATTAAATAAAGTGAAATAGAAATTATGTACACTGTTGAGAATTACCTTTATATCGGAGGTACGAACCTGTAATAGGAGCGCATGGAAAATAACCTAGCCGCAAGAGCCATATACGCTGATAGTTATTCAAGACACTCGTCATCCGTAAGTCCAAAGTAAACTGTGATCTGTGCAAGAATGCTAAAATGGAGCCAAACAACGTGCTTAATAAAGAATGTGGAGGTAACATCAAACACAGGTAACCTGTTCCATCAGACATGTAGTAAACTATTTTTGTATCGTTGCGATTGGGAATAATTTGACTATGACATGGAAGATCATGGAAGAGTATAAAACCGAGATCTTAAACACTATACTCCTATTGCTTAAACCAGGGGAAGACAGGCAGTGGCGGTGTGACGTTAGCTCCGTCAGCTCTAACATCCAATTATGCTCCCGAACGAAAGGCAGGTTAGCGTGTGACGTCACCGCGCTGATTTCTGCTGCCCAAGAGGAAGTAAATATAAGTAGTTTGATGTGTTGGGGTTCCGACAGCGTAGGAAAGACAGGAAACGTATCGGGTATTAATAATATATACAACTTACATCTTGGGTGTTGTAATATTAATGCTGACTGCTTTAATTACACAATTGGCCACAGTTTATAAACAATTACATTTTGGCTCTGTGCTATGATAAAATATATAAAACTCCAACTCGTAGTTTATCTGAAGATCAGAAATGTTATAGCAGAATTACGCGGACATTTTCCGATAGCTTCTGTTTCGTTTTTTCTTTAACTAGATAATCAATGTCAGGACGCAATGTCTGGGAAATTTGTAATCGAAGGCTGAACGTTAGATCGTGAACCGACAAGGTGCTTCGAGGTTTGGACTTATTTATTAATTTGGACTTATTTATAAATTTAAAAATTTATTTAACTTGCTTATTTCATAGCAGAAAAAAGATTGTTCGCACACATATGTCGGGCCAAACATACACAATCTCCGCGCGGCAAGTGAATACAACCTCGGGAATCTGGTTTGGGGGACATTCTTCTAGACGTCAGCAACTCTTTCTTGTGTGTGTGTTTTTGTCCTTCAATAAAACGTCACATTGTACATTTAAAAGTCCCATTAGGTACGTGGCAGCTACATTGTTGTCATCGAGTGTGCCATACCTGACTGAACCCTCAGATTGTGCACTCAGAGTGCCATTTATATAGGCAACTTGGTACTACACGGCTCTTGCCTGTATGAAATACGTCGCAACTATCGAAGCTACCTTCCTCTGGCTTAAACCACACTTTTTGCATCAGTAATAGGGTTTTTGAAGAAACAACATACAAAAGTTGGCCTTCTTTTTATAAAATCTTGATTTCTGTTCTCTGATCCCAATGTTTACTATAATGTTTCACTTTCATACAATGTTGAATTCTTAATTATTGCTTTAGAAGGCCAAAATAAGGGTTTTTACATAAGTATTTTCCTTTTGGTGAAGATGCCAGCAGTAAAATCAAAAGTGGCAACGGAAACCTATTGAAAGCCACAAGCTGAGTTAAAACATTTACGAAAGAACATATTGCCTTGATAAGATCTATTTAATTTGAAAAAAAAAAAGAATTCGCGCACATGACTTTCTCTATCAATGAAATTTCTTATTCTGTATGTTTGGTGTACAAATATAAGACAAGTTTTCTGCCAGCATTGGGGTGTCCGCAAAAGATTTTTCTTAGCTAAGCAATGGGTAATTAGTTATATAAACATATCTAGCCATAATTAACATGTTAATATAAAAATGAAATAGTAAATTGGCCGTCACTAA
>CM060948.1:85477566-85512566 GCA_030765055.1 Mantis religiosa
CGTAACTTCACTATGTAAATTAACAGCGATAGTATTATGAATTTATTTGTTACTTATTTATTATTACTGTTATTATAGTGATAGTCAAAATTATATATTTAAATACATATTAACTGAAATAGTTATTGAAATTCATAAATAAATTTAAACCGAAGGCTCATCTCGGACAAATTTTCAATTAACGGGATTCAGATCTTCAATAATATTCATAATTCGGAAGATCTGGATTCTTATTCAGCGTCGGCAAAGCTTTAATACCTCATTAACATATTTGCTAATAACCAAAATGAACACAAATAGTACTAAACAATATAAATAACATTTTTATTACTCCTTCACTCTTCCCGTATCAATCATTTTCCTCTTATATTAAGATGTCTTTTTATTTATATAGGATGTATTTTTATTTATACCAGTTAAAAAGCGAAATTATCACGATGCTTTTTATCATACCCATTCCATTTCACACCGTATATAACACCAATCTCTGGTTTTGAGCCAAATTTCTACAGGGCAGGATACCAGATGCGAACATAAACGCTTTCCCCACTACTTTTCTCTTACACCTTTCACTAGATTCACACAAGAATTCTGGTAGGGTAACATCAATATTACTGAAAATTAAATAATATCGCAGAGGGAATATCAAACAGTACAACTGGATGTATTCAATGGAATCTTGGTAAAAATAATACAAATAATCCCTTTAACGTATATGATCTGCGTATGTTTAGAACCATGACAGAGCAACATAGAGTAACGATTTCGTATTCTGATTCAGCAAATATGGTCCGTGCTTCGGGAGCTCGGCACGGACAGTCAGAGACAAACGGAGATAAGTAGCGCTCCCGCTCAGCACAAACACCGGCAGCGCAGTCTTCAAATAACTACAACTTAGATTTTCACTTTTTTTTAGGTTTTTAGTAGGTTATGGAATTCTAACCGGCGGATGTATAACCTAAAGTGTTCGGGTCAGCATTAGTCGGTCAGTAAGTTAGTGTATTATCAGTGTGGTGCGACAAAAGTACTCTTTAAGTGCTGCTGTGACGTGTAGTGAGAATTGCTACTACTGGGAATTAGAAATGTTTTGTGTCCGGTCCCCAGCGATGAAGAGGGCGCTTCGCTATTCCGCTACGTCACTAAGGAAGGCGAGTTGGCACGAAAAATCGAAAAATGACATGTTAATGAAAAGGCAGCATGCACTTAGGGAAGACACAGGAAGAACATAGGTGAGGTGTCAGTGAAGAATTGAACAGTCAAAATATGCACTACCTTTAACCTTACACAGTCTTAGCTATGAAGGGATGGCAAAATTCTAGATCGTTCTGTCATAAACAACTATGAGGTTTAACCACAACAAACATGACAAGCACTATCTATGGCAGCCGTATATGTATTTTCGATGAAAATATTGCACGTATGAAGAATCAGTAAACCAGTCAGTAGTGCTTAAACAATAAGTGTTGGTCTCCTTTAACAATGTTATTGTGCTATATGTGCCATTCAAGGGCAGTCATGACTTAGTGGATCCCACGATTCAGCCCAGGCAATCTCACTTAACTTTGGTGCTTTTTTTTCTACAAATAAATTGATTTTTCTTAAAAGAAAAGAAAAAGAAAAAAATACACTTTTGCGTATCCACAATGAGTTAGATATTCAGGAAAAGGAAATTTAAATTTCAAATTGAAGGAAGAGTGTGGTAAAGAAGCACTCGCACTGAGTGTTTTCCATTTTTGAGAAGGAGTTTTCACAATGGATTTCAGTTGCTAGGAGTTGTCCCTCTGTATTACTGTTACAACTTTACCATGTAATGAGTGACAATTAAGAATCATTGGGAAAACAAGAAAAGGTGCAGGAAGTTGTATGCATAAATGTTTAACTTTAGGGCAATAATTATGACCTTCAGAACATCAAAATATCTTAATCTTCATAAAGAGAATACGAAATCAAGAAGTAGTTCAAACACTATGAAAATATATGGTATTACTTTATACCACGAATCCTTCTCCCAACCTGTTTACTAAATTAATTGTAAACCTCTTGAACATTAAGATAAATTTCTTTTTAAGATATAATGTTAAACCAAGTTTCCATCATATAGCCTGGCTATGTTTAGGTAAACTTTGCTAAAACTAACTATGAATAACAGTCGAGCTGTGAATTTTCTGTCTCCGGCGATTGTATTATTCCAGTAAATATTTTCGAGTCATGTTGAGTTATTATTTTATAATGTTACTAGATTTGATAAATATTTCAGAGCACTCTGTGGATACGAAGTTATTTGCTATAACCCATGTTGCGACAGCCCATAGAGGGCCAATGCCTGCCAACCCGACTGCCGGCATCATGCCCACATACGCATGGTAGAGATGGGCCATCATTCAAACGATACGGCTAGGAGATGGGCACCCCCAGCCGGAAAGTTGGCTTTGTTGACCAGAGTAGCTTACCTATCGTAATATCCTCAATTTCCTCACAATGCTGAGGGGCCACCGGTCCTATACCCGGGATTTAAAATTCGCAACCCCCGGGTTGGGACCGAAATCGGACCACTTCCGTGGCAGGGAACCATAGCATGCTACCTTAGCCTTCTACGCCACGGCGTAGGACAAGTTATTCCCTATACGCCACCTAATATCATATGCACGTTTGCCCACGAATACCGAAATAACAAATGAGTTCAAATTTTAAATTATATATCGTATAAAATGCCAGTTGTATATCAAGATGTTCAGTTTTAGACAGTGTCTTTCTTAACCATTTCTTACCAGGCAGTTGGCTTCAAATTATCAAACACTTGGAGTAAAACGGACGTTGAAAACAGCAACCAAATTTCATTGTATGTGGGATAAAAACCAGTTTATGTGTATTCTGTTAAGACCAAAAGCTCTACGAGGGTTGGGAATAGAGTCATTAGTTACCCGAGATATTCCTATTTATAGTTTCGGAACAGTTGGTCCTTCCGTTTTCTTTATTACTTGGAAAATCTGAACGTTGCATGTTTTTATGGAAAGGGAATCCAGGTCAAAGAAATAATTAAGAATAATGGGAGTTATAAAATATAATACATCTTACTAAAGTTGTTGTTCCACGTTCTTCAGCACTTGTCGTAATGAATAAATGAATGAATTCCTGTATTTTCTTAAGTGGAACATATGACCTGCTGAACCGCGCAACCTTGAGGACAGGAGGCAATGCGTTGAGGATTAGGGGTTTTCTGATTAGAGAGATTCCGGGATGAGTAATCAGCCCATCGCCGGAAGTGAAAGTCCGAGAGATGAGGTATGAGGAAAGATGATGGTGGAGCAATCGGTGGAATGCTGGATGGGGAAATCGGATGAAACGGAGAAAACCCGCCCCAACGCCATGTTGTCCAGCATAAATCTCACTTTGCGGTCACCTGGGATCAAACCCAGGCCACCTTGGTGAGAGTCAAGCGCTCTAAACACTCAGCCACGGCGCGGCCCCATAATATAATAGAGATCAGAATTTATGTTTATAAAATGCTGTCATATACTGAGAATGAGGCTCCACAGTGGTATATAAAAGCTTAGTGGCATTAGTGGATAGATACCCATTCTTGTATTACACTGTTTAGTTTTCCGGAAACTTATTATTCACAAACGAATTGCAGGCCTTAATTTGAACTTCTCTATACTGCACAAACACGGACAGATTCAGTAATTAGGCAAGCAAATATACCACTGCTTCCTCTTGGGAACTTCAAATCCTTATGAATTGCGAAAACAATGTAACTGGGGAAGGGGTGTCAGTCATAATTTAGCCATTTCCAACAAAAATAATCCCTAAATGTTTTTTGTCCGGTTCTGCATGGAACTCAGCTTTATGTGTTGATTTGCATATTTTATTCACTTGCCGGAATATATTTTAGCCACAAAATTACGTACGTCCTGTTAAAGCATGAGAATCACCAAACAACAATAAGTTAGATGGAGGGAAACAAATCTTGTGTTCCAGTAAAGAATGATGCTCTGAGACAGAAATAATAATTAGCTTAATACGTGATATGACGAAAGTGTTTTAACGTTAACACAGAGATGCGAGATCCATAAACTGTTATTTTTCTGTTATTACATTAGGAAAGAGGAAATTGATTTTAACTGAAAAGAGAAGGAAATGTAAAGCAGAAAAGCTTGAGTGCCGCGCACTTTCAGTCCCCTCATACAAGTGAAAGTGCTTCAAGGGTTGTACATGAAAATGTAATACTCAAATCAATATTGGCGGTACTCATGAAAATTAACTAAACTGCAGTCTAATCAATTTCAGATTAAGCTGCGCTTATGACTCACAACCAACACTCTTCTAGTTATGAGATGGGATAATTTGAAATCTTTATTGTTGCATTGACCTGGAAACTGTTACTGCAGTGATAAAGGTGACGTAAATCCAGTATCCATAATTATTCTCTAAACTTCGTCGACTCCAACTACTTGTTAACAGGTGGATCGTTAAAAAAAGGTACTCTATATAAGTAGGTGGGCGCGATAGCGTATATAATTCCAATTTATACATTAATTTTATTGTAAAAATTGTTATTTTACTTCAATTTAGCTTTATTATACCTTTTTAGGCTAGAGAATTGAAAACTCTGTACTTCTAAATGACGTAAATGTTATCTGTATTTACAATTCCAATCCCATTTGAAAATATATATGCTTATGCCAGCCAAGTGAGTGCTCCGTAACTTAAACGAGCAAGTTCCTTGTTGCTTCAGTTTCTCACTAAGATGTGCAAGGAAGGTAAAGCAAGAGGAGATGCAAAGTTACTGTTTGCGAGAAAAAAAGCGCGTTTGAGGAGGATTATGTTGAACCTGCACCCACGCCGTTGAGTAGGCCACGGAACCTGCCCTTTACTTGGTTGCAAGGTAAGTTACCTCATTTGTTTATTGAACTGTTGTAAATAATGTGTGCCAAACTCTGTGCTTGTGATACAGCACATCCAGAAATCCTGGGTAGAAACAAAGAAGCCTTAAGGGCAAATTCTCCACGAAATGAAAACTTGTTACCTATATGAATAAATGATGAATTGCCAATATTTTGTTGTAGGTAATCTATATCCCATCGCATCTCAGTATCTAAAATAACATAATAATACAAGATTGTTGTACTTCATCATTGTTGATTTTAAGGACCGAGCGAGGTGACGCCATGGCAATGTATACGACTTGCATTCCGAAGGTTGTGGATTGTAACTTCCCAGACTGGCCAAAATCGCTTTTTTATACTTTTTTGCGGTTTTCCTCGTCGGTAGGATAATGCAGGGTTGATAATTTTACTAAGGAATGTTCCTGTCGTCCTTGTCAGCACTACGTTCTATTTTATCCTTGTTCATCACGATACCAGTATTACAATGACCGCTTTCAACGTGTTTATGATCCCAAGTCTGTGTGCACCTCGACCGGTCGATCATCCAAAGCACTGGTTCGCTTGTTAGTTCTTGTGGTTGGACACACTAAAAAGAGAGGCGAATCCGAAGAAAATAAAAACCATATTTTCCACTTTGTCTTAGTTACATACACAATTTAAATGTTCTGCACATATTTACCAAGAAAATGCACGGGTTTCAAAACCTTCACGTACTTACGCTCCAGAAAACCTTCAACTATTTGTTCACTGGTATATTACCAACAGATTTATTTAGGTGAAGAGGTATGTTAATTCAAATGAAGTAGCCGTGTTTGCCACCTTACTGCAGTACTCGTATATCAGAAGACGAGAGAGCTCTTGTTATTTTCATTAGTGATTATAATTTATCTTAATTATATACAAATATAATTTCAATTCCATGGTCAATCCGAATACGCTTATAAAAAGCAAAGATAGCAAGCCATAAGAAAAATCGAAGAGCATACTTCCAGAAATAGCCTAAGGAATGTTTGTTAGAAAATCAGCAATGTAGTGTAAAATAATTATATTCAGTATAATAGACTAACCTAAATTGAAAATAAGGCTGTTTTGGTCACTAGTTTATTCAAGAACCCATTTGGATATTCCTGGTAGTTAAGTTCTTATTCCTGTAACTAGCCAAATTATTTGATCTCCCAGGGTTCTTACTAAGTATGGAATAAGTAATAAAAAACATGCAACACATGAGCGAACTTTAGCGCGTGAGAATTCATTGACCAAGGTAGCTGTAGCTCACAATGTAACACCGAACAGTTAACATCAGATCGCGGATATTTTATGGCCCAGATATTGCTTTTTCTCAAATATTTTTACTTTTTAACTTATACTATTGGGAATCATTAGGAAGAATATTGAAGTATGCAATAAAATTAATTAGCAGAAAGGTGTAGATTCTAAATAATTCGCGTATGTTTATAATATTCTTATTACATAGAAAAACTGAGTGTGTTACGTTTATAACTGAACATCTTATTATATTATTTATAAGTATAGCTAACAATACACCATTCAAGATTTTGTGCACTCATTCATTTGCGCTATACAAAAAGTATGAATTCCCATTTGAAACACGGTTGGGAAGAAATACTGGAATTCACTATACATTTGACCATTTTTTCGGATTCAATTTTTAAACAGGGTGTTAAACATTTAAAAACAAATAAATAAAGAAAAATGAATCAACGCGTAACAACCTTGTTGAACCTGCTAGAGTAAACTGAAATCAAGAGCGCGATCTCTCTGGAGTCAAACTCCCCTCTAATACTGATTTAGAATAGGGTAATACTTTATAAATTTAAAAAGTTCCAACTCCATTTGGGTGGAGATGGATACGCCAATACGCGCGTTAACCCCGCAGAAAATGTGTAGTGTTTAACGCCCGCTTTTACTACATACGGCACCGCAGGCGATGGTACTGATGATGCATGAGATGAAGATGGAGCACCGGTGGAATGAGATGGCGGGGGAAACCGGAGGTCCCGGAGAAAACCCGCCCCAACGTCGTGTTGTCCACGACAAATCTCACTTTGCGGTCACCTGGGATCGAACCCGGGCCGCCTTGGTGAGAGCCAAGCGGTCTAACCACTGAGCCACGGCGTGGCCTTAACCCCGCAGGGAAGACTTACCGATAACCTCGGTGGGGCCGATGGTGTCTAGCACACCATGCTACAACTATCCAGGCTAGTACCGGAGATTCTTTCAAGTGTCCCTCAAATATGTCTGGTGGGCCAGGCCAGCCAGACGTAGTCAATAACCATGTGTGTCGGGAATTACTATCCCGTCGAGACCAACCCAATTCGAGCAGCTACCATTCAGGAGGGGTTCGAATGCCGTTCTGACGTACTTCTAGTAATGTATGAAGTAAGGAGCAAACCGAAAACTTTAAACATGTTTCTTTGAAATTATTCCCCATTGTACGTAGATATAATATTGCGTATGGCTATAGATACAGTATAAGGACAAAGCGGATTTAACCCCCGCGGCCCGACTTGGCTCATTGTCCCTCTATTGCGTTCTGTAGGGAGGAGGTGAAGTAAGGAGAATAGAGCATGACCCAATCTAATGGCGGAGAGAATAATGCACTGGATCCCTAACGCAACACCCACATAATCTCCCTGCTTGTAATATTCTGTTCTTTTGACCAGAAAATCAGCGTTCCAAGAGAGAAAGGGGCGAGAGAGAGAGAGAGAGAGAGAGAGAGAGAGAGAGAGAGAGAGGGAGAGAGATGCTGAAGAAGAAATTGGAGGGAGTTGTCATCAACGGACTGGAGTGAACATACTCAAACTAGCCTCTCTGCTACTCTGTCTAAATGGAGTCTATCAGAATAATGCTAAGCAACCTAAACACGATAACAGGCTAAATAAACTACCCATTAATGATATTAGTATGAGTTGGAGTAGGAGGAAAGGTAGGAACGGAGGGAAACTTTGGCCATCGTAGACCTTGTACCTTCATCTCTGCGGGGCACCCTCGGATAGGACAGATGAGTTGAAAGGATAGCAGAAGGTCAGGTTCCTAACAGTTCGCTATTGAAGCTTCCCAACACGGGCTAGTACAGACGCCCAACTTGCAGTCTTGCACAGGGGTCTTCCACAAGAGGGCCAAAATACCCAAATGCTGCATCATTACTAGGAGCATCCAGTTTCCCTGTTATGTAGCATTACAACCGTGAAATTTCAAGAATTTGAAGGGCCAGGTGAAATGAGAAGGGGAAATGTAGGGAGAGGAAATTATGTGAACCGTCCTAACATTCGTCTAGTAACCCGTATAAACCCATGGGTAGGAAGGCTGGCAGAGGGAATCAAACCCAAAAACTCTCGTAGGCGAGTCACACGCGCAACGCCTGGTTTGGTCGACCAATAACTTACGTTAACAGATAATTCGTCATTGTCATTATCTTCGTCGTCTAAGTACTGCAAATTTATGTTGGTAGGTTCTGAAATCTCGTTGCGTGCTATTTCTTTTTTTTTTTTTTTTTCAAAAGTAGTCTTCTTGTAGTTTATCTGATGTCTCGCCCAGTTTTCCCAGTCTTGTTGTGCTCCTTGTCAATTTCTTCCTGAATAAGTCGTTGAACGTCAGTCAGTTTAAAAATATTACTTCTGTTTGCAACATAATTTAGCCCACATTAACTCAATTGGATTTTTCTGGCAGTAGTAAGGGTGGATCGCGTCTCTTACTGCTTTGAACTCTAGAGTAAATAGAGATTGCGAACCATTCATAAACAAGATATAATGTGACCAGACACGTTCTGCCAGACCAGCAGGAAGAATATTGTTTCCTCCCATCGAATTTAACAAACACCTTGGCTTATTCAAAGTACATATTTCTTTTATCACATCATAGCAAATGTTTACGTTTCAGTTCTGAGTAATTTCAAACATACGTTCGCGCATTCATGCCAACCAATAATGATATTCATTACGGTGTTAACGTCGCAATGCATTTTTGTAATATAATGGTATCTACTTTATTTATTTTTGTTAGGAAAACTATTTGAGCTAAAAATATGGGATTTTTACGGTTATATTAAATACATTACTCTCTCCTTCCTCGTGGATCAGTTTTTGCAAAATCTGAATTTTTGTCTTAGCGCGAGTAGTATTCATTAGAGATTGATTAGTTTGGTGCTCGTCACACACCACATAGGGGGGATGCAATACGACAACACCGCAGGACTCCGATTGGTTGCTCACCTAGTAGCGCTCAAACATCATTCCATTTGAAACACATAATAATCATAACTATGCTCGGAAGCTGCGACGTTTTGTACGTAAGCGACTGATATATGGCAACAAATACCAGCTACTAACACAGAGTTTCTGTTGTTGATTAGCCGTTGTTTTAGATTAGTTTACGCTAGGGTACATTAAGTCCCAGGTTCTGAGCACTAATTATAAGAATCCACTTCTTCCAAAGTACGTTTTACTGGAGCTGCAGGGGTAGTTGGAGGTGACGATGTGCTCATTATAAATTCATACAATTTTGGGGCAGAGGGATATTTAGAGTACTTTCTGAGATGCGCAGATTTGAGTGGTTAGCCTTGTGCTTAGCACTGACATTCCTGAGTCCCTTATAGTGCCACTTCCTCGAATTTCCTTGCGTTGAAGCGTTGAAAGTAAGGCTAGTCACTCTAATTATCAAACAGAGGAGTATGACGACCAGCATGACTATTGTGCTCTTAGTAATAGAAGTGTACATAACTTTTTTTAGCTCATTGCCGGCGTCTAACAGTAACGTTCTTGACTGATTTTTACGTATAGCCGAGACAGCATACAATATATTTTTGCCTTGAATTCAATAAATTGCATTGAGATAAGATAAATGTTTGTGTTAAAGTATTTGCCTTTATGTTTTTTTTTTTTTTTTTTTTTTTTTTTTTGCAAATGTGTTATTAGTTTTCTAAAAGGCTATACATATTTATTAGTATTTAATGTGTGTCTTAGTATTTGTGTTCAATCCTGTATATCCGGTGCTCATTTATTCGAAATGATATTTGCTGGCTTATACCCAAGTAAACATGCAAGCCCTTTAATAAATACACACGAATGTACGCGAACGCAATAAATATTAACATACCAGCAACTCAGATAGTGTAAAATCACAGGCGATAAAATCTTGTAGCAACACAGAATAAGTTGTGTATCATATTCCATTCGTTTTTATCACAGTTCTGAGAGAGATCATCTGGAAGGCTTTCAACTCATATTACTAGCTTTCGTAGTGACCAGAACGTCACTATAGTACATTAAGGTTTTTATTAATTTAATAATTTTGTTTCCAGATTACCCAAAGTTTTGTTAATTCGGATTACCTCAGGATCAACGTAGTCCAGATAAACGAGGTTCTTGTGTACCTATTATAGACAGGGAACCAAAATCTGCTTTCAACTTATATCTATAAGTCGGGGTCGTTTGATATACACATTTTCCCTTCGAAACTGATTGAGCTGTGTTCGAGGAAGGAGGTTGAAGTCTTGATACAAAGCACTTAGCCAAGAATTTATCTTGCTGATACACAGGAATTTCCAAGCACTAAATCCAGGAGGGCGGAAAATTAGCTATGACGTTGTAGATAACAAATCACCCCAAATTTGATATGCTCTTCTGCGCGTGCAGACCAAACACAGGATCACTTTTTACCAACCGTTAGTGACTCATGTTCGCTACTGAATGATTTCTGTGTACTGATGACCGTTTAAGTGTGGCTAACTTGGTTTTGATAAATTTAAAAAAATGATATGCTAAAGCATTCAATGGTATTACGAATTCATTAATTCTGTTATTCCGAGTGGTTTATTGGTTCATGAACTACATCATACAGACTATGATGGGTGAACGTTTAATTCAGAAATGATAGCTTTCACCAGATTTCAATTCAGAAACTTCATAATTCTAAATAATACTTTGTTTGTGCACACTCAATACACACGCGTGATATCTACACATGTATGATGCAATAGAAAGAATAAGTAATTATTTCTGTTCTTTCCCAAACGATTTAACCTTTTTGTACTATATTCCGCTGTGTGCTGTATAATGTGCTAGAAACCAATAGCGGATATTAGTGTTATTGCCAGGAGAGTAGTGTTTTGATTTACTCTTCTCTTTTCACGCCATTCATAATATTCTCTTGTTAGCCATAGTTATCGAGGACAGCTGATGGTGTGGGAAAGTTCAAGAAAAAAGAGGACAGATAACTGCAATCTGAATACATTATGACACATTCCTCCTAGCGCTCTCAGTATATGGTCAGAGACCATAAAATATGATCAAAGCTAGCTCTCTCTGTTCAAAGGTTTCAGAACCACAGAGAGAGAAAAATGAACAATGATCGGTTTGGTTAGAAATAAACATCACAGAAACAGGTACCCTCACAGGACCCAAATCGATGAAAAAGGACTATACACAAAGGAGGATACCAATTCTTTGAGTAGAGTATCAGTGACTTTACTGACACACTGTTTTAGCAACTCTGAATGCAGTACGTTTCCAAATTTGTCAAACGATTTGGAGATTTTAAAGAATAGCCAGCAAAGGAGTTGTTCTGTGGCGAATACGACACACTTCGAGAAACTTACTCAAGGGATCTGTAACGACTATCATGAATCTCGCAAAAACGCACAATATTTAAGTGTGACTATATTAACATATCCCTTTAACCACCAATATGAGAGGAAAACTTCTGTATAAATCAATAGAGTAGGCGTCACATAAATATGTGTAAAACTATATACTGTTATACATAATAGATTTGGCACTGTTTAAATTTTGCGAAATATAACATAAGAAATAAACAAAATTCTGTTGTAAAATCGCCACTAACTCAAATTCTCTGTTAATTTATTTTGAATGTACAGGACTTTAATGGACTACACCGAAATACTTTCAGAGCTAGTGGGGATATCCTGAACAAGTAATTTGAGATAGGGGATCTATGGTCTTTTGGTTCAAAGTTGGAAGTTACGGCTATAAGTTTCTGAATTGCCAGTACACCACTGAGAACACTTCAGTGCACAACACAAAGAACGAAGAGAGCACATGTCGGAGCACTCCCTCTGGCGCAATGGTTATGACATTAGCTTTCGATTCAAAAGTTATCGTGTTCGTGTCTCCTAAAGTTTTATGACTTTTTTATATTTGTCTTGTTTGTTTGGTGCTATTTTCAATATTTTGTCTAAGCTTTTAATTCTTGTATAAATGTATGTATTTTACGGAGTAATTTCACCTTGTCAGTGCAATTAATTACAATTCTTTCTAACAAAGGTTGAATTCTGATTAATGCTTTCACATGCTAAATGGGATGTGGTTTAAAGTGTGAAAAAACTGACATAAAATAAAATAGAAAGGAAATGCAACTCTTAATTCAAGGGTTATAGGAACTGCTCGAGAAACGACCTGCGTTTTCATTACAAAGTTGACAGCGGCGAAGGGACGACTGTCGTACTCTCAAAAATTCCTTGTGCATGTCGAATAACTTTACATGCTGCTATTAGCTCTTCTGAGGTAAAAGGTGTTTCTTACACCAGAGACTTGAGGTGACCCCTAGAAGGTGTAGTAGTGCTTTTACACTAGCTAATCATATTGACGTTCTTGGTTACGAATCACGACATTTATTTCTAGTAGTATTTACGTATTAAAGCACGAAGAAAAAAAAATTAAATACATATAGGAACCGAGCCATCGATCTTTGGAAGACCAGATATTGGCGTTACGGATTGGGATACCAATAGTATTAACGACAGACTACTAGAATAGGCTACACGATGCTAGAAGGAGGTAATCACTGTTTAAAGTCGCACTGGCAGGTGATTGTTTTGAGATTTCAGAGATCATTGAGGCATTAAATCTTGAGAACGTCAATTACAAGCTACTAAGAATCGATATTTCTATATCCGGGAAGCAGTTTTAAAGACAATCTAATCCAGTAATTTCACCCACCTTGTTTAAATAGCAAGATATAAGCATAGGTTTTCCAGTTAGGTTTAGCGCAATTAACTGCTTTATGTTTAACCACGGACCATGCACTGCGTATCTCAACTTGCTTATATTAGTCACGTCTACAATCACTGACATTATTTTGGTGTAGTTCATTAACATTCTCTATATTACTTCTACATGATCCCCAGTAGAATAAGGCAAAATGTAGATTTTTCATTAATGCACCAACTTCGTAAAATACCATCACACCTGACACATAAAACCTTTAAAGGTAATAGAAACGTGGTGGAAAAATGCTTATAACGCATGCAATTGTTTCTCATTTTCTTTCCCTTTTTTGGTGGATGGGTACGGCACTTCATCATAACGTTCACTTCTTTAATTAGTGGTTATTGTTCGCATTTCTCACACTTTCCAACTTCATTCCATTGAACTAATAGTTTACTCAAACTAAGTAGCTAGCTTATTTTCATTGGAAGGAGGGAATTATCATAAAATAATAATTTAAAAGCTTTTTCTGTTAGTTTAAGCGTGCCTCAACACTTAAGCAGATCTTCCATCTGTTTTCTACATCGTTTAGAAATTCTTTTAGAATCCAGAAGTGACCTTCCAAGTACAGAAAAATTAAGGAATTACTGTGCTCAGGGAGAAAAATCAATAAATAAGTTAAAGCATACAGAAGTCTCAGCGGAAATGTTTAAATGGCAAGTATTCGTCCCTAGGTCCTCCAAAGAATCACATGTACAGCGAAATCATGTGCCGGAAACTGCTTCAGCCCTTTGAAATTGCACAAAACTGGAAATTAAAATGGTGTAGCCGGCACCAAATGCATGTAGACATGTGGTACGGCCTGTCAAGCTTGCGCTTAATGACGCCGCCCATCCATCATCCGACTTTTCCCAGGTACATAGTGATACGCGCTGTAAATTAGAACCTCTGGCCCTCGCCTCGAGACTCAAAGATTAATTGTGAAACCTGATGGGCTCCAAACAAATCATTACTTGCTTTCTAATAAATGGATTCTAGACATTAATCACTTTACGTCTCAGTACAGTTGAAAATCTACTCCAGTGATTAAAATATGTAGTCTGAGTAGGTTTTCATATCCTGTCGCCTGACATTTACAGCCCGAATGGGAGTAATAAAGTTCAAAATGAGGGCTGGTGACTTATCGACACAAGTTACAGCTCCCTGTGTTATCAGCTATTACGTTTTGATTTAATTAATGATGTAATCAGTACTATCCTTTTGTCTTTTTTTCTAGCAGTGTGACAAGAGCAAGCTTCATAAACGACATTGCTGATTAGCAATTAATAATTACCTCTAGATGGCAATATCAGTGAATGTGAATAATCGCAAATTGTGATATTATTTGCGTACCCTGATGCTTATACAGAACACACGCTATCTATAGACTCATACCTGATAATAATCTGTACTCAAAGATTATTTTGATTCTTAATTTTTGACTGCTTACTACTATTCTGTTAATGTTCTGATATAAATTAACTATTGCGGTTGTAACAATTCCCACATTTATTGAAATTCCGTTCCTTGTTCATGAATATAGCTGAACTTGTGCTTGAACCAAATCTATATTTACGGTAGCTTTCATTCGCTGAGCTGCAGATCTTGGACTGAGAACGTGGCAGTAATGTAAACTTATGTGGAAGACGCCGGTATCTGGGAGAGTCTAACTACTCAAGCGCTGAGGATATTACCTAGTAACGCTTGTAGACAGTCCTAAACATCCTTTTGAGTAAAATATGTTTCATTAGCCAAGAAAATACCGTATAAGCCTCCGAAACCGAAAGAACATAGCAGTGAGGTTGTACGGCGATCTATGATTTGTACCCTTCCTCTCAAACAGAAGTAAAACAGAAACTGAAGTATTTCAGGTTAGAATTGCCTTTACCTGAAATTGATCCTATATTAGCATACTTTCTTTCTATTTATTTCATCAGCAGGTAATCGCAGTACGCTTATAGCCTTAAAATCATTACGGTAAACACCCACTCCAGGTACCAATATTTAGCTAGCCCTTATAGGTATCTGTTTTCTATACTCACGCAATTGGATTAACCACAATGTTTAGCTGGATACATTATTAAAATAAGTAGTCCCGTCCTTGTGTCCACGATGTGGAAACAAAAGGCAAAAGCTTATAATAGAAGACTAAATAATTTTTGCTGCTATTGAATGCATGGGTAAATAAGAAGGATGATGGATTTTAAGAACATATTACTTAGACACCGAAAGATGCCGGAGTTTATATTTCGGAAACGGTGGACGCTACACCAAATTGAATAACGATGTATAGTTTTATGCACCCTAAGTTCTTGAAGGATTAAATAGTTTCTACGTAATATAAAAATGAAAGAATGTGAAATAGCTTGCAAGTTTATTCACGGTACATCAAATATACACATTTTAATCTTCAGGCACAAATCAGAAATTCTTACATTCACTAAAGCCATTGAAGACAGTATTTGAGAAGATATAGCTATTACCACAATTTCTATATAAAGTAAATCTGGAGTGGGAATTTTTTCGAAAAAATTTCATATTGTGACTATAAAGATGTCCATTTCAAGTATGAAATGTGGCAGTTAACCACCTTTGAAATAGTTACGCTATTCAGAGAGAGAGAGAGAGAGAGAGAGAGAGAGAGAGAGAGAGAGAGAGGGGGGAGGGAGAGAGAGAATAAAAAGAACTTATGTTGCCAAAGAAGTCATTCTGGTAATTCTTAGTATTGGATTATTGGTGTCTACCCGTTATCTATTAAGATATTCTTCAATAACTTATCAAAGAAGTCTCAGGATAATACTTCGAGTGGTTTGCAGTTACGAGCAAAAATTTGGGTTAATCAGCGTTACTCCCTAAAGTTGTACTAAGGTTAAAGATGTGCTAACATGTGTTAAACATGTGTTAGCTAATCAATGGCTACCGCTATTTGGCATGCAGCTTCCTAACAGAAAACTTTTCTTATTTTTTTCCTTTGAAAATAAAGACATGATTGTTAAACACAATAAGTACTAAGAATATCTGCATATTATTGCTTTAATGATGCACTAAGAAGAAAATCGTATTAGATAGTTGGCATTTTAAATATTATATTTCTTTGTAGCGTAAAATAGAAATGCTAGGAATTGCCGCTGGATAAACAACATTTGTACAATAGCATTAGTAATGTATTCAGACGTAATTTTCAGATGCGAATTCTCCAGAATAACCAATTTAGCATAATTTCGTATCGTATTAGTAAGTTATTAATTTAAGAAGTTTAGGTTCAAACGCTCATTTATATACATTTTATTTGCATGGTGCATAAATATATTTGCCTATTTCTTTAGGTTAATACTAGAAACTAAGAACTTTTGAGAGTTTTAAGATATTAAAATGATTTATTTTATCTCTAGTACAATTTTTAGTAAATTTCCAGTCCGTTAAATGAAGCGACTAGCTGAAATCTGTTTGCAAACTTCTCTTAACCATAAAACAAATGTGTACTTATGCTGCTAGAAGAGGTATACAAAAACAGTAAGTAGATACTAAGGTTATCAGGATAGCTTGTACTTTATGAATTTACTCAAGAAAAAGAAATTCGAAAGTAAAATAGCAATAGCAACAACATTTATTCTAATAATAGAACTCATGGAACTAGCTTATACTTTTAAAACGATTTTCCACCAAACGAATACATAAAATAATGTTGCTATTACCAGATATCCACAATTCCTTTCATTAAAAGATTGTTAAGATGCAAGAACATTTCCACAGAACTCAATTACATTTGAATATTGCCAAATGATGACAAAAATAAGAACCTACACATGTTTGATGGTATACATTTACGCTTCACAAATATTTGTATGACAACTGTTACGGCAAAAAGTTTTTCTAACACGAAAACTTTAAAGACAATTAAGGATTAATTATAGGCTGCTATAAATTAGTGAAGCTTCAGTCAAGCGCTATGAAACTCCAACTTTGTATTGCCAATTCTTTTGCATTTATTTCCTGACTTAAAATTGAATCTCATTTTACTGGGCCACTGCCACAGCTGTTCAGCTGGTGGGCGAGATATCCTCATGAAAAATATAATTCTTTAGGGTCACCTTCTGTTCCAAGTAATGGCTGCGGATTTAAAAACTCCAGATATATTTTACATTTTAGTGTGGGTTTTTCAGAGTAGGCTTGCTTGCTTTCCAACTCGGCAAAGAAAAGTAACAAAAGCGTTTGGTAGTTGGTATTCCAGCGCTGGCGAGTGGGAAAACACAACGCTATCGCAGGGTGCACGAATTTTCAATTTGTCACTCCATTTGGTTAAAAAAACCGCGACGAAATAAACATTGCGATAACAAACGAGTTACAGAATGTCAAATCGTAGAACAGTTGTTAAAAGTGGTTCTTTAAGTTTAACAAAAATTGCAGCCCATTGTTAGCAACTAAGCTACAGAAGAGTTCGAAATATGTTATATAATCAGCTTTTCAAATAAAAAACTAATTATCCTTCTTGTTTTGATAATCTTGACGTTAGCACGTACCATCAAACAGACCTGAAGTGATCCTCAACCTATCCAGTAAGTCTATCAATTACCTTAGTGAATTAGGAAACAATTTGGTAGTATAGTGTTGAGAAGTAGGTCATATCTTGACTAGATAAATTAGGAGTTTCAATAAAATCTGATCGTTATTCACTAGAAAGGTTCTGTTTTAATTGCCGTTATGCTGAATGCCTTAAAATATTTTAGATGGCCATCTTGCTAATTAACCTTTTAAGAAACAAAGGACGTTTTTACTAAGTCATTTATAAAATTAAGCGAGAGAATACTTAACGTGATGAACAGGACTTACTACCGGACAAAAGCACTTCAGAAAACATCTATAAACCGCAGTGCTAAATCAACTTCTGTAGAACATGTGAGCGGTCGTTACAGTAAAACTGCAAACCTCATATTGTCTGAGAGGAGATACTACAGAGGAAGAGAACGTCTCAAGATCAAGTAGTACTTGAGATCCTGTCATACGAAAAAAGATTCTAGAGCTAGCTAAAGACACAAAACTCAAATACCTGTGATCGGATAAAGCGATAATACAAAAATAGTTAACTTCCATATTCCCTTAAATACTAATTCAACTTGTCGTAGAAGAGGATAAATGAATTTACATCGCACATGGTTGTGATTACTATTTTATTCATACGTCGCGCATTTGACATTTACAAATAGCAATGCAGCATATCTTCAAAACACATTTATTTGTAATATGCCTGTAAAGATGTAATTTTATCAGATAAGACATCAAATTGTCTTTGAATTGTAGTAACAGTGTGCGGCGGTTACCAGGCTGCATCGCTCAGCACTGTCGCTTACCAAATAAATCAGTTTCTTATTGAGTTCTGATTTTAGGTTATGTTGAAGTTAACTATTTTATATTATCAGGTTTGTAGCACCGCTTTGTATTCTGTAACAGTCAATTTTTCATTTATACACCGTGATTTGTCAGCTACCTAAGTTGATTTTAAGCATCATATACAAGAAAGCAATATGTTACATATTAAAAGTATTTTAACCTTAGTAAATCCTACTCAATGTGCGATTTTCCTCATATAAATCCGCCCTTGTTCCGTATTAACAAATGCATGGATAAACTTGGCAATTATAATGATTATGAATAAAAATACCTTTTTTTTATATTTTTGTGACAAATTAAATATACATCATGAATTTCCTGCGAATGACCTGTAAGTGTCTATTCATTTGGAATTCATATATTATAATGTTGCATCAATGGTAAACAATAACGGATAGACAAATCGCTGTACAAAAATGCATAAGCGCTTTAAAACACATGTATTTGACGTATTTGCTTCTGTGGCAGTTATTTTCGAGGTGTACGTTGTCGTTGCTTTAAATTTGTTACCGTATTGTCATATTTTGTACTATGACACTGAAATTGTTTCTCGGGATGCCATAGAGCGAGTATGTGATTCAGATCCAAGCACACAGCAACTCGTTTTCTCAAGATTTGACTGCTGTTTCAGTTTCGTGTATCACCATTTTATCAACATCACAAAATAAGAATGAAAATATTTGTGCAAACGATTATCTGGACCTTCACGAGGGCGATAAAACAATAAGCTTTTTGCATATACTTGTGAAACTGTAGAAATATAAAGGATGGGAACTAGAGTTGAGTAAAAACTATCAAATAAATGTAACACAAGAATTTGTTCATATAAATGCATACGGATGTACCAGAGGTCAAAATACTTAGCACCTTACAGTGATTTGTTTCGAGTTTAAAACTTGGATGTCTCTATTCTACCATCCGGTTCAACAAGATCACATCATGTCAACATGATGGATGCGGGAATATGTACGTCAAACAGGCAATATTTGCCAGGCATTGTAATATATTGTAAGATCATATTTGACAGGGACTATAAAAAATCGAATTGCAGTTTTAACAAGTTCCATAATATTCAGTAAGTCACGTGTGAGATAATTATGCATTTTAGTTGATAGAGTCAACATGAGAAATTCAATGCCATGGCCGGAATTTGAAACACGGATCTCCTGGTTTCCGTCCAGTCGCTCTTAATCTTGCAGCTATCATGGCCAACGTGCCGTCCTGACATTAAATTCTCCAGTTGACTCATACGGCTAGTGTAGAGAAATAATTAATTTCCATCAATTAATTAAATACATTTTAGTTGTTTAAGATCTTATAAATATATATTATTTATTAAAATATTAATGTTCCAATTTGCATATATTTCATATTTCTCTTATTTAGGTACACCTTTCTCAAGAGCATTTATATATTTCATAAAGTTTAAGCTCTTACTTCCTTCCAAGAGTTAGCACATTCATGCACACATATTAAAAATGTTCTGTTTTAAGCAGTATGTTTTTGAGAAATAATTTTAGCACTAAGTTTTGAGAAACAGTTGTCAGCTTATAATATATAATGCGAATGAAGTTCCGTATAGTAGGTTGATTCTCACTTTCTGAATATCATGCATAAATTTAATGAAGTCCCGTTGTATTTTTTCAAAAAAGTTCTTCCTGATTGAAGTTGTGGTTACCCATAGGTAGGGGTAGGAAGCTGCTGACTGATATTTTTTCCAGAAAGGACCTATAAAATACCTAAAAGTATGCCAAAAACTGACCTAAAGATTGAAAAAATTACCTAAAGAAGTGGTGCCTACAAATAAAAGAATTAATTTTCAATTAAATATTTAACGGGTAAGTTTGAAAATATGGTATTCAAGTGATATGCAACAAATAGAACGAGAAAAAACTAATGTAAGAAATGCTTCTTCTGTATCAGTAACCAGCAATGGACTTTCTGGGGAAAGAAACTCAAGTAGATATAGTTAAAACATTCTTGGCCTTAGCACCCCCGGGTTACAGAAGTTCAGGTTAAGCCAGCTTACTTCAGTTGGAGTTGAGGTATAACACGAGTTTCATCTCTAAATTCATCGATGAAAAGGATCGTTTGTTTTCTGAAAGTACGTTACGAAAACATTGAAGTACTTCCCTCCACATCAACGGATGTCACTGTTGCATAATTGTAGCGAGTGAAATCTTGAGAAGAAAAATAATGGGATATTTAGAGAGGGTTTGTTCGGTTTTCTGCTGGTGCTAGTGACTTGAATACACTAGAAACCGTCCACTCATCTAACTACCTGCTGTAGCGTCTTAGGAGTGCGTATTAGTTAAAATAAATTAGAATTTAGCTAGAGTTTGCTGAACACGAAAAATATAGTCAAAATAAATTAAAATTTAGAAGAAAAACACCGTTAAACGAAACAGCAATGCTATAAAATGGCATTTAATATAAAACTGATAAATACAAATTCCAAAAAAAGACTTTTAAATCAAAATTTAGCTAAGAAGATAAAAAAGGACAAATAAAATCCTCCATTTTCTGGTCAATACTGACCCATAATACAGGTTATTTCAAAATAACACCGAATGAACATATAGACGTAGTTGCTCAGCTTCTATGTGACACACATAGATAGTTTGTACCGCCAATAGAGCCACATAAAAACGCTCCAGAATGAGTGTGGATTAGGCAGTGACAGGAACAAGGGCGCATGCCTCACCCTGTCGGAGTTCGCAGGTATAGGTTACACGCCGTGCTGCGTGCAGTAGCTGTTTGTAAATATACTGGCATACTCCGCAGTATCTTGCTACTATTAATAATTTATTTGGCTTATTAAACCGCAATTAAGAAACTATTGCTTAATTATTGCTTATGAGTGTTTAACGTGTTCCAAATTTCCGTTATAGCTGTCCATGATGGCAAATAAGCTGGTGGACATATGCAACTGATACCATTTAGTGAAGTTGAGGATGGAAGCATTAAATGATAAAAAGAACACAGAACAATATCAAAGAATTGTAGATAAATTAACAAAAACTAAATGGCTTATACAATGAGACGAGCCTTTTATTTCACGTGTTTGATAAAACTAAATAAAGCATTTGCAAATGAAAAGGAATCTGTTGATATTTACAGTAAGTGGCTGAAAGTATTCTACAATTAAGATCATAGCAAAGTGCTCTGAAGTTAAATAAATAAATATTATCATTGGTGTAACTGTTTTTACAATCCATATTATTAATGAAAGGGCGCCGGGGTAGCGCGGTGGTTTCGTTCGCGGCTCCCGTTCTAAGGGTCCCGAGTTCGATTCCCGGCTCTGGGGTTGGCGATTTTAAGTCGGCCCTATCCACGCCTTCACCTCTGTCTAGCACACGTGAAGTATCCCCTATGCCCAACGTGGTTCGGAGTCCACGGTAAAAACTGTAGGTCCTCTCACCTCACCGCCAACTTCACTATCACCCTATCATCGGAGGTAATGGACACCGCCCTCTGGGTGCCTCCACCTGAGAAATGGGTCCGGTCATCACTTGGTGGGGTGAGGTTACCCCGAAGGCCAAGGTTGCCATGTGGGGAGTGTTAGTAACTAACTAACTATTATTAATGAAACTAAATTAAGCGTTCGTTCGTTGAACTCCCTTCAGCTCTTCCATCCATCAAAACCATATTCGTCATTTCGGCGTTCGTAGAGCGCTCCATATTGCTTGGTTTTGCTAAGTACGTGCAAATTCGTCCGTTTTAGGACGGAATGTGCAGTCTTACACTAAAGAGCAACCTTGCAACTGTCCGAGTCATTAGTCAACTTTTGCACAAATAACTGCCCTTTGCCCCACCAACTGTAAGGTAGGCTATGGTCACTAAGGAGAGATGTTTTTGTGGCCGGTGCGTCCCAATAACAACTTTTGGGATTCGCACACCAGTGGCTCCTGCACTGCCTAATCATAAAATCATGTAATATTTAATGTTGCATAAAATTACACATAACAGAACTTCGAAGCTGCGACACAGAAATTCGGACTAAAGTTCTAAACTACGCAAAGGCTATAATCGTTCTGTGTCGTTTTGAAACAACCTGTATATAATTTGGGCTTTACCTATGTTCAGACGCTATTGAAAAACGGGTTTTTTCCTCAACTTTCTAGTACTACTCATAAAGTCATAAGTATGCTCTATAGAGGCAATATATCTCTGAATCCCAAAATAACCGAAAAAATTTGTGAAATAATTAAGTCAATGAATATTATTTAACATATCTGTAGAACTGTTTGATATCTACCAGTACCTGCCAAATGTGACACATTATGGCTTGCAAATATGACGAAGTAATAACATACACCTATACTATATTAAAGCTGAATATCTTAGCTGCTATCATCCAGTAAAACAAGGTCACACTACATAAAGATGGATGACCCTAATTCTCCTATTTTTATGAAATACACGGGAACTTTTATACAAACTTAAAATCAGAAGTGTGCATGCAGAATGTTGCTGTAGACGGCCTTAATTACGGTAAATACGAGAATACTTTGAGAGAGGAAGCGGAGAAGGTTATTTTCCCTGGAAAAAGGATACTGCCGCTACAAGTTGGGGAAACTGTTTTTCCCATTAGATGGGATAAGTTTGGCGATTCCCCCGTCTTTACAGCCATTTACGGAGAAACAAGTTACATGAGAGAAGGAAGAGAGTGGCGAAGGCATCGTGCAAGGAGTCAGAAGTTTTATTTTTTCTGATCAGCGTACTTTGGAAAAGAAACATAAAAGTTACCATCGAGTTAGTAGTCTTAACAAGCCCAAAACTTCTCCGGAATTATCATTGTTTCCACTTTGGGTGCTTGTGGCTGCCTATAGCAGCGCAGTAGCTTTAATCATATGCACATGCTTTTGTGTTCAGTATTAAACAGAAATGTCCCTTAGTAAGCGATTAGCCCTATGGAATAAAACGTTTAAGGCCTAAAATGAGAAGCTAATATAAACAGATACGAGAACAAAGCAAAACAAGAAACAGTAAAACTCACATTTAAGGTGACTAATCGTCAAAACTTGTGCAAAAATGTTAAAAGATTATAACACGTTTTTTAACATATTATGTTTTCCTACTCACGCTTTCGTGTAAACATCCTTGTTATCCAATTGAAAATGTATGGGTTGCATCGCGATTCACATCAGCATGGTGCTCCATTTTAGGCTTTCTCACATTTATTACATATTTATATATGTTTTTCTACATTTGGTGCACATATTTTAATTACAGTTAGTATTTCTGCATATCAATATCATTTCCAAAGACTTTTGGAAAACTTACACACTTGTGCTACCAATCCTGAGATACTAATGTAAATAGCAGATTTTTCAAAATTTTGAGAATATCGTGAGCAGTATCATGTGGCACTGTTTCCCATTTCCCTTCCAGAGAGCAGAGCACCACCGGATGTTTTCTAATAAGAAATCAACAATATGGAGTATTTTGGGCAGTAAGGTTAATCTGAACGAATTTTTGAGTGCGCTTTACTCTATTGTAAGTTTTAGACTTTTTCACCATTTAAAATGCCCGTTACCATACAATTTTGAAGTTATCAGTATCACAATTCAGATTTTCGAAAATACAAGCTAACTGAAAGCTGCTCTGCGGTTATTATTTTTAGGTCAAAGGTTTTATCCCGTAAGATGACCCATATTTCATAGAAATATATTTTTTGTGCAAAAAGTGAAACTCACAACTGAATGGAAATTACCTTTAAAAGATAAATTAATTCAAGGGTGCCAATTATTTTAATTAAATAACGTAGGCAAGATTTGAATAGCTTTCAAGGATGAAGAAAATTGTACCAAGAGGGCAATTCCATTAAGGCAATTTAATTTGATATTTTCAAATATATAATGCAGGAAATCTTGATTTATAGGCGCCAAATTTTACAAATAATCCTTATATATTTAGGAGATTCGGCAAAACGTAAACAAATCTAAGTAGAGTGATTTGGGGGGTGAGGTAGTAATTAGAAAAATTTTGTCAGTAAAAGGGGAAAAGAACAGCAGAAATATAGGGAATTATTTAGGGAAAGTTAAAGAGAGATGGCTAAAAACAATTAAGAGAAAAATGTAGAGTGGGATAGGTGAAATGGCAGAAAGTGTAAAAAGGAATAGAGAGCCTCCAACACACAAAAACCTAGGGTTAGATGTATGGGGACCGAATTACTATTCAATGGTGGGCAACATGATAAGATTTTCAGGATTTAGGAATATATGGCATATTCACTATGGATTTTATAATTGTAATCTTGATTTTGTATTTCCATTTGTAGATGTAAAAGGAAATATGAGAAATAAATTACTATCAATTACTAAAATAAAAAGAAATAAAAAAGTAGAGTGCTTTGGGTTTAGAAAAAGTCATTGATATATCCGCTTAGCCATAAAACCATTTGTAAGGAGTAATTTTAAGTGAAATCTGTTATAGAATGGACATTGCTGTAATTCTCGAAAAATTTGATTTTGAAAACGAGAATTTTCCAATCATCCTTTCTGAGTAAGCCTAAGTGAATTTTGGTGCCTTTACTAAAAGCTACGTAAATTATCACTATATTTTTAGAAAGCCTTACTTCTCACATGTGAGAATGAATGTGTTAAAACCTAAAGACCCACAACTTTCTGCTGCCAAAATTGAATGACGAATAAGATATATGACAGATGCACGGTTTTAATAATCTTTGTGAAACGTTCATTTGTTAGGTACCTCTTCTGATCATAAATAATATTTTACATTCTAATATAATGCTCGTTATACATAAAGAATTAATATGCATTTTAAATGACTAATTTCAAATTTGGAATCCTGTAACAAGAAATTATTGCACAGGCATTGATTAACTTCAGTATATTATAAAAATGTTTTGTGTGTTATGGAAATTTAGTGGTATATGAATAAGTTATGGGCATATAATTATATATGTTCTTCTGTATTCATCAGAAATATTTGGAATATTTTATAATTCACAAAATCAAGATCTTCGCGTACTGGTTCAAGTAACTCTGTGGTGTCTGCAGCATTCAATAGTTCAACGTGTTATAAAAGTCTAAAGTATATGTACGTTAAAGTTTACTCTTTCTTTATCTAAATAGAACCACAGTTCAAATACGCATTGGTAGTTTTAAAAATATTACGCAACCATTAGTTTAGCAGTAAAGTATAGGCATAAAATAGAATAGCTCTAAATGATTCTACATTATATCAACCTCTGACATAACTTACTAACGGATTACATTAATATTAAACTCATTTGATATACTTTGATAGCGATTAAAATCAGGAAAGAAGAGTAAATAGCTCTATTTTTATAAATATATACGTTGTTGAAAAGTTTGAGTTGGCATACTTTTCTTATGTAGAAAATAGGTATTTATATCTGGTAGAAGTCATGTCCACTTGTATAACAATTTTTCTGTATATGGTTTGTATTCTCGTACCCGTCAGTGTTTTATTCTGCTAACACACTTGTACCTTTATAGGCAAATGTATTCGTTCTATACGTCTACCTATACATTTACTTATATATTTTGGTACAGCGACACCTTATTTTAACTTATCTGGCGTTTTAACTTGAGTGAGAGTTTAGTTTCTGCTCCAGCCAGAGTGCCGCAGCCGTAAACAGTATTAGACAGTCCGCACTCAGCAAAGTTGTCATCTTCTTTTTCTTCTCTTTTTTGTTTGTTTTGTTTTTTGTTTTGCTTATCAATCCAGGCGGTACGCACCACGAGTCACCATGATTCCATTATTGAACACCCACTCTTGCTAAATTCTCATTGAATAGATAGTAATTTATGAAAAGTTATCTCCTTACCTGGTATGAAGCTTCCTTAGCTTCAAGGTGTGTCTGCTATTTAAAGAGGCAAAGTAACGCCGAGTGAAGAAATTAAACAAAGATTAGTGAGTAAACTACCAACAACACTAATCTAATCCTGTTCGTTTTTAATTATCTGGAAACAGAGGACACAATGTGTTTCATTAATCTCTAGAGACTTGCACAAGAATCGTCATTAGGGACACTCTTGTAAATAATCGGTTTCCGCGCGTATTGCCCAAGCCTCAGGAGGTTGATTGTGGACAATCGGAGACTCAAGCAGTTTTCTCTCCCAGCGGAAATACTTGATGCCTATCGTTAAGCAAAGAATAGTCTGTACGTTTTCCTTCTCTTCACACATAGAACTGTATGGAGCTTAAACTAACCGCTGAATAAAAATCATTCTTGCTGTCAGTACGTCTCTGGTGCATAAAAATGCATCACTCCATCGAGTACGTGACAACTTCTGTGGTGTGCCGTAAGCAGTGAGATTGAAAGTAAGATTGGAGAAGTCATATGTTCGACTCCTAAGCAAGTTTACTGTTCAGAAAAATAATCTGTCTTTGTGCACTTCACGAGTCTACATGACAATGAAGTGCAAAGAGATAGAATACTTAACTCAAGCACGACAGTGGTGTGACAGCTAAAAATTGACAAACTCACAATATATTTAATTTAATAAAACATATAGCAAGATATAGTATAGATTTGAAAAGCTACCTTGCAGTACAAAATAGTACAGTTCGAAATTGTTAATATGCATCTATCCTAATATGTATTTGAGACATGCCTGTTCTTTCTCCTGTGTTATAACCCTACACTAACACTGTAATCATTCTCAACATATTCATTATTTAACATTGTATATTTAGGGACTTTTTGCTGGCTAGTTTTGTTCACTTTTTGTTAGGCCGTGAAATATTTATTTCTACCGCTCTGTATAACTAATAAAAGATATACTGATAATAGTGAGATATATTAGGGCATCCACCTGATATGCAGTGCCTCAGTAGGCCAAAATAAATATTATATAATTTCGAATAGGTTATATAGCTGACAAAATAACTTAATGTACCATGCAATTGGAAATTACCACTGGAGTAGGTATATATAAACAAAATACTTCTTTCTTCTGGCATGTTTATACAAATTGAATATGAGATCAGAAAACTCAAGTACGGTATCCCTGCTAGTTAGTATCAGTGTACAAATCACGGAAGTTCGATTATAACACTACAGGAATGATAGAGGATGTAAAAACGTACCTTTTATTTTCTTTCAGAGAACTTTGACAGTTGTACCATTTTTCCGCTAGATGGCGTTAAAGGAGATGTTGCTGGACTTGCGTGAAGCTATAGAAGTTTCTTTAGAACTTTCAGGATGGACAGAGGAGGTAAAACAAGCATCTGCTGTACCTCATGCAATAAAAAAAGCTACTCACAAGTGTCATTCAGAACTTTGAAGTTACCTTCTGTTATCTGAGTGCAAAGCGGATGTGAGGAAATGTTGTTTAGAGTGTCTATTAAATCTGTCTTCCATTTAATTAAACTCAACCAATCTTTGATTTTTATGGTAAGTTATAAATGAGAGACAATACTAAAGCTTCAGTGATTATGTTACGAACTTGTGACTCGCTTCTCATTTCTTCGAAGTTTATTTTTTTCCCTTTTGTAATTTACGTCCTCCAACGTTAGGTCATATCGGACGATGAATGGAATGGATGAAATGATGCTCAAATTAGTCCAGGGTCCATGGAGCTTAAGAGTTACCCGACATTCGTCTTACAGGATAAGGGAAACCCCCGGAAAAAACCGTATCCAGGTAACTCACCCTGACCCAGATTCGAACTCGGGACCGCTTGAACGTGAGGCAGACATGCTACCACCACGCTACCAAGGCGCGCACGTCTTTTAAGTTTAGCTTCTCATTACAGGACTGGGTGTGATGAGCAGAAGCTTATAAAGATGCACGTATGTCAATTCCCCTTGCTCAACCTCCCCATGTGAATGGAGAGAGTATTGAGGAGGGCGTGTTTGTGACGCTATATCCGGAAACGTTAGGGACCCCCAAGCATTGAGGTTACTGAAGCAACATTTAGCGTCTCTTCATATTATTTTAGTTTAACTCACTCCACACAAGTGCAACAAATCGCTTAATGGGCGCAGAACGAATATTATTCTGTTACTTGAATTATATTGGACCTGGTTGTAGGTGTTATGTATATAGAAAAGTACAACATATAGTTTAAAACGTCAATTTTAATAATTTCAAATAGGTAAAACTCTGAAGGATACACCTACCGCTAAAATGCATTTAAATGCTCCGTAAACTTCAGTGAAGAAATGAAATTCTAGGTAGCTTTAAATTGTACTCATTAAAACATGTGTAAAATTATACCTAGGCATAACTAAAATGAATGAAAAGAAGACGAATGTAGGATTGTGAAGGCAGTCAAATTAAATGATATACAGTTATTTTATGAAAGAAATATACCCATTATTAAATAAAACAGATTCACGTGAATTATAAGTGAAAATTACACATTATAGGAAGAACAATATATAAACATGTTATGGAATGTCTCTCAATACGCTGGTATATACTCATCTCACGCCATATATTGACGAATATTTAAGGCTGATCAATTAATAATAATCAAAAGTCACAGTGTGGGGTTTTCAAACTAAACAGTTTTGGAATGTCAGTGCAAGTTAATTCACTGATAGAGAATGTAGAACTCATCTAAAGCATTTAAAACTAGCTTAAAACTACATATTTTATTATAAGAATATTGTCTCTAACCACACTTGACATGGTGACAGTTTTCTAAACAGTGTTTCCCTTTCTATGTTTCTCTTTCGGTTGGAGCAAGTCATTGGTTGAATTTGTTTGTTAGTGCTTTATTTAAACTTAATTTATCTTGTTATACAACTTATATTGCGACTTTTTCCTGTTTTCATTGTTACCTCATAAAGTCATATCACTTCGCTAATGTGATCTCTATTTCAAATTCTTACTCGTACTTCAATTTTTTTTTTTCGCGACGCACAGTGTAACGGAATATCATAGTAAGAAGTAGCATTTACTTCTGGGCGTTTCGTCTGGTGGATAGTGGAACCGAAGACCTTAGTAGCAGCATTCACTGCACATGGCAGTAGTCACTATAATCCCTCTCGGAGAACGTCAGTAGTTCACTCACTGCAAACACGCGGGCTCATGTATCCACTTGAATTTTCCAGATACCCTGTTAGAATATTCTGAAGGCGGGAGAAGGGGACTGCCCAGAAAATCTAGTTATCTATAGAAAGCCTTTCTGATATTTTGGCTGGGCGAGAGGCCTATGGCATCTGTTCATCACTTCAAATATCCTGTGCCAACATCACAATAAGCTTAGGCCAGAGAAACAATACTGCTTTCTAAAATTTTACTTTATAAAACTTGAAAAAGTCCAGTATAGTTAATACAATAAATAGCTTGACGGTGAGAGATCGTAAAATAATAAGAGAGGATTTATATCAAGCTAAAATGTGTTGCAGTGGACCGCCCATGCGATTTCATGTGAGCTCATATAATTTTATCTACTCTAGGTCTGGAAAACCTTAAGATTTTTATGACAAAAACATGCTTTCATGAGCATAAAACACAATATTTGATAACATTAATCTATAAACAGTTTAGATAAATTTAAAATTATAATTTTATGGCATCCTTATCATCTTTACATTTCAGAACCTCAGATCTCAAATTTTATGAAAAGCGTTTTTAACGCAATGATACCTGCACCTTTACCACCAAATTATAATTTAACTTCGCTTAAAGAATTTTTGTTCTCCTTTAAGTGAGGTGTTGCAGCCTTATTTTCTGGTTTAATCAATTGTAGTAATTTTTGCCTTGCTATTTTGCTATTTTAGTGGAACTGGAACGTATGTTTAAATGTTAATTTCACGTGCTCACTTTCATGAAATGAGAAAACAAGTACAGAGCTGAATTTGTGGGCAGAATTTAACAGTTTGTTTACACAAGTAGAACGCATGACCTGGTTTACAGTAATGTAGTCACTGGCTCAATTACAGAGCCTGTAGCGTTATTTGTTGTGCTAATAGCAAAACAAGATGAATAGGTGACGCTAAAAATCTCAGATTTTTAATCACAAACATACATTTACCAATAAATATCACCGGTGTTTGCTTAAAAACGTGATGTTAAAATCACATGATATTCACTAGCCTATATCATTTGTTGGTTGGTGTACAAAATATTACAATGAAATTTTATTTAACCATTTACTAAAGATTAATCTAGACAAACCTTCCTAGAAAGAAGCTATAACATTTCATTATGATCCAAAACGTATAGTCAGCAATACCATTTTGGGAGATAGGTGCTATACTTTGTCCTTAAAATTCCACATTCCTTCCAGAAATTGTGAAGCATTCAAAAACCAACATGATTTCAAGAGAATGACGAAGTATTAATAATATGAAGCATTAATAAAAATTGTATTGGAAATTGCTCAGGTATACTACAGCAGCGATATTTCAAATAAAACGTGTATTGTAGGGTTTCACATTTTTGTACACGTTTTGGCCTATTCCATGGGATTATCAATTCCTCAACAGTTATAGAAAATTCCTTTTGAATGAAGAGGACTTCACATGTCATGCCCAGAAAGCTTAAATATGCAATACGTTCTTCAAGTATACATCTTTAATAAGTGATAGTGTAATCCACATTTTAAGGGTATTTTGGAGAACATTAGAAATTTCAGAGATCATTCTATATATGTAGAAAGTAGTTGCAGGTGCAAGAGTTTCTTAAACATTTTGGTCACATCTTTGGAGGTTGCTAAGCTTAAATTATCAGGTTTGGTGTATATTGCATTTTAGTTTTTGAGATATACTGCGTTCGCGAGCACAAGCACACACGCACACACACAAGTAGCTTTTTAAAAAACTGCTTTTTGAATTCAGGAAACTCCAAGACATATATTTTGATGAAACCTCGGACTCAAATATTTAGTGGAACGTAATACCTCTTTTACTTATTATACGCAAACGCCATATAAAATTGAAAAAATAAACTTTTGTCAGTAAATAAGTGTATCGTTTTGAGCGTAAATTTTTCAGCACATAACTTGCATAGGAAACTAAAGCTATATGTGCCTTCTAAAACTAAAAATGGTTATATTCTGGTAAATTCGGTGCTATTTCACTTTTTAAGATACTGAACAAAATTCATTTGCCACTTAACTAAGATTAAAACTTACATGCAATTTATATCAAAGTGAGTTTAAAGATTCAGAACTATTGAATCTCTTGTATTCATGCCACATTTCTGTAAATATTTTCAGTTTCAATCCAGTATAATATTTACATAGGTTAGGGATTCGTATTAATGGTTTGAAATACGAGTTCCTGTTCCATTGATCTGGAAAGAAAGGTATTAAATTATCTTCATTAATTCATTTCTGTTTAATAGGTACACATAGACATTAGTACTGAATTGGATTATTTACGAGAAATAATAGCGACAGTCATTATAATAGCAAAAATGACGATAACATAATAAGTCCGAATTTTTCCTCTAAAGTGAACAGTATGTGCAACATAGTGACTTAAGAAACCACCCTACTTAGTCTCTTCTAGACTGGTTCAATATACTTGAGCTGGTTAAATTAGCTTTATATTTGAAGACTGCACTATAATTTTCCCCCAGTTCCTCAACGAATTTTACCATGAATTATTAATTATGAAAAGTTTATACAAACCTGCATATAAGGGTTGTTTACAAAGAGTGAGAGAAACAGAAAGAGTGGGCGGCCAAGTTACCCTAGCCTTCTTGAGTGCTTGAGTAAAAAATTCTAAGCTTAGCAAGTCAAAACTGAAGGTAAAACAAATTAAACTTCTTACAAAGTTTCTCGCCAAGTTGGCGAATGTTTTGGTTGCTTTTACCTTGCAACATCAATATAAATTATATATTGGTCATTGAATATGGACACACATTTGCAAATGCTTAAATCGTAATCCTGGCTAAGCCTTAAATCACGTGCAACACTGGAGACACAAGATGTTTGAAAATTACATCATTTAAAGCCATAAGACGTTAAAAGAATACATTCTGGATTATAAATGGATGACATGTATGTTAGAATTGCCTCCTAATCGGGGAACGCCATGAGGTGTAGAAGAACATCCACATGATCTGTGTGCAGTGGTTGCTTAGGGTGAAGTGTTAACTGTGAGAAGATTTTACAAGCTACGAAGTCTGATTAATACATAAATGCGATGTATTCGTCAATTAGAACGATAACTGAGAAGCAAATACCATTTTTGTTTAATTTTTGTCTCAATATTGCAGTATACGACGTCAATATAACTTTGTTTATTCTAAGTAACAAAATGCAAAACCGCTAAGAAAACAATTGAGTCAAGGCAAAAGAAACAACAGTTTGGCTGTTTTATTACCTACTTTTCGATATCAGAGCGTAGTTAAAAAACAAATAAAAATAAAATAATCTCAGGAACTCGCTGCTAATTATTTTGTAAGGCCATGAACAGCACGTAAATATTCTTATATTGTCAGTCTTAGAGCTACTACGGCCCCCCCCCCCCCCCCCCCCGTGCTTTTGCAGTCATTGCCTAAAGTTAGTCAAATGTGTGATACGGGTAATATTTTTAATTCTAAGCTAAACATAAATGTTTAGCTTAGGTGAAATGTTATTATCTGTACCAATTTTGGTCGAAATTGTTGCATAGGTATAGAAGCCCCTAAACAACTCACGCACTCACATGTAACCCGACCTTCAAATGTATATTAAGATGATAAAGGCAATAAATTAATCTACTTCTTAAGGCAATATGCACTCCAATCCTTAAGATTTTGGCTCCCAAAAATATAAAATTTTATTTGATACAAATTTTAATTTATATTATATTATGATGTAACAATGACTGAGTGAACTGAAGTGACAGTGACATCCCTCACCACTCGGTATTAGGTATGACTTCATGTCTGAAGAACGCAGTATGAGGGGTCCCCCCCCCATTTTGAAAATTAAAAGTTGTTAGTTTTATTAACTACATTTACTTAAGGTGTGAATTAAAATCAAAACACTTTTCATGAATACTTATTTACGCAATCGATTTTATGCCCCACTCTATATATTGGATTTTTGTATTACATTTACAATACATTAAACCAGGGGGTCAAATGTTAAGCAACAGATGGGAGGTAGAAATCACTTCCTTCCACCCGCTGCAACAGAATGACCCACTTACCCGTGGTTACTGCGTTCCTGTGATGGCATTGCGGTGACATCCTTATATACATGGAAACAAAGGTGTGGACATTCACCCGCCTCTGACTACTAGGCCTGTCCAGCTTTGCGTTGGCTGTTGGGGCAAATAATACGTATTGGAGAAGCGAGCACGTGCTTTATGCTTGGGCATCCCTGAGCTAAACATAAAAAAAGAATTTTTCTACTATTTCCTTTTAATTAAACCTAAAGAGCTTGTTTCTGTTTTGGTTTCTTACCTCTAAATTTCGTGAAAAATATATGATGAACATAAAAATTGACAATTAAAGCCCACTACAAATTCAAAATTTTTCTCGCATTGCAGCTGAAATTTCGCAGTGGCGTCATAAAAGGCGCGCACATTTACTCCTCATTTGACATGAGTTTAACTGCCCAGTACACCCAAGCTTAACTGTCGAGTACACTCCCTACTGTAAGCGACAGCGTGAACTTTCCAATGTCTGCAGTTAGATTTGTCAATCTATGAAATTTGTAATAATAATGGAGATCTGCATCTGGACTGAAGAGTGACAGTTATACCATTTTCATTACATTATCAGTTCTGTTCCGTTAAGGTTTACAATTAATGTAAAGCTGCACCTCCAACATTAAAAATGCATGCCCAAAAGGTTTTAAAAATAGAGCTGCAATTCTGAATGTACAGGAAAGCAAATTTCCTTTGGAAGAAGAGACGGCTACCAAATAATTGCAGTTCTCGAAATGTATACTAAAATATTAATCAGTTTGAAAAACACCTTTCAATGTATATTTTCCTGAATTCTTCTGGTTATATGTACTTAGTTACTCAGAATATGCCTATAAGCCAGTGATGGTGGAAGTGGGGTTGTAGTGGTGATAGTAGTATTAGCAATATTTAGCCCACGTTCCTACTACATGTGACACCATCGGCGATGCACACTGATTATATATAATGAAATGGTAGTAAATAGGGAAAGAAGTCTGATAAGAAAAAATTATAGAACTAAGTTTAAGGAAAACGTCGCGGGGCTTGTCAGTTGAGAGGAGAAGAAAAGCCTGAGAAAAAGACACCTGGGCGGTGAATATCGTCCTGGAGGGATTTGAACCGCAGACATATTATTCGAGTCAGTTCCTTAACCACCTCGTGCATAATGGAAAGTAAATTACTTCTTTAAACTACGGTACAATCCACAAATAAAAAAGGTTTCCAGAATGACATAAGTTAGAGCATAGTAAATAAAACTTTCTAAACATTTTCCGAAGACATCGCGCTACAGCATGAGATTTGTGACATAAAAATAATGTACTGCTATAAGCTAGCCAAGGAATATCTTTCAGTTACTGTAATTTGTGATAAACAGACAACCAAACATTTAGCTCAGCTACCAACTGAAAGCTTTCAGCATAAAAATAAAGGCATAAAAACTCTTAGGACTTTATAAAATGGTACGGAATGCATAAAAAGGACCATACAGCTCATGTAGACACATGCTGCAATTTTATATTTGTATTACAGTAATGAATGGCTGACAATTAACAGTTTTAATCTCTGCGATTCTTTAAGTGTGAGCCACATTTCAATTAGCGGGCGCTGCAGGAAGTACTTTATAACCAAACGAGTTATTCAATTC
>CM060948.1:85515066-85562566 GCA_030765055.1 Mantis religiosa
CATTAAACAGATACACGCCAAAGTGGCGGAATGGACCCAGCTGACTTGTACATTACTGGAAACCCACCACATCAATAATTTCCCTCCTTACTCTAATATAAGCTATCTGCTCACGGGGATGAGGATTGTCCATATAGCTTCCCGTAAGTATGCCAACGTTGTTTTATGTATGTTTTAACACGTTTATTATAGTTTTTACAATCTTTATAAAACTCTATGCTTTAAGTTCCAAGAACATTTCGTTTCATAATCCTAACAAGAGTCAGAGAGGCCAGAGAACACATAGAAAAATGTATTTAAGATCTTAATCGACTTAATAAGAACGATTTAGTAACCCGAGCTATGAAATTCCCTTGTTCTTGTATTTTACTGAGAGAGATAATAACACAGGTTAACATTAGTATAATACTTAAATCCATATGATTATGTGTACTTCATTTTCAGAACTACCGATCATTACCCACTTTAACAACAGAATATAGTTTTAATGTAAAACAGTTAATTCAATACACTTTCACAAATACAAGAGTTACAAATCCGCTAAAACAATATCAGGAAAAGCCTCTTTAGCCATTGTTTTTAAAGACTTAAAAAACCTTAAATTTTAATTTTTATGCTGTTTATACTAAGCGCTTTTACTCGTACATAATGTTCCATATAATGAAGATGTCATCAATCATTTTAAATTTTGTTACCCACTTTCCAGCAGTCAAAGATTTAAGACTATCACAAAAATTCTGGCACCGTTAATAGCTACTTATTGTTTACTTCAAATTGAAAATTCAACTGTAAAAATGGAAATGAGTAACTTTAAAGTTCTTAAAATTAGTTTAAATCTATAACTGGTGCAAATAAGTGTGTGATTCTTCTGAAACTCAGATAAATATAATTTTATAAATATCCTCATCATTTATTAAATTACTTTGTGTGGATATTTCGCATAAAACTGTAGAATTACTTTTTCAAGTTTAAGAGGCTCAAACTAAATTTAAAATATTCAAAACTTATTTAAGTATATTTTCTTTGGTGGACTCCTTTAGGATGTGCTACGGAATATCATGAACCATTTTAAAGACATTAAATGGTAATTTATATATTACCTAAAGAAGCCCAATTTTCTTCGCTTTATTTTATTATTTACTATTATCATTGACACTTAAATTCAGTGCAAACAAAATATTTTGACGATATTCATAATGTTTATGTATCAAGTGTAGAAGAACTTTAAGTTATGCCATCTGTCAGTAATCCCATTTTTACAGCAATCCTTTTTCCTCCTGGGGACTGTGAGGTCAAAAGTGTTGAGAAGCAGAATGTAACACAGGAGCTGGTACCGTTCTTGTCGACATGAACGTGTTCCACTCTAATGAGACAGGTGCTCAAGTGCAACGAATAGGAAATAACTACATGACACCGAGTACGTTCGAACTCCGAAATCTACTTTAACACTTTTAATTATTAAACTCATTCTAGGCAGAGCATATTTTTTCCACTTGCCTAGTTTGCAAACCCACTTAAGGTCTAATATCCTGTCCCCTTCCTGATAGGCATGTTGGTTAACGACTGGACTGTCCAAGCATAAATTTCAATTTCATTACCAATTCATCAACTCATCAGTCACGAGGCAGCAACCACTTCCTGTAATTGTATCACTGCTGCTGTTATTCCCGCGAAAAAATCACCATTCTATCGATTACACAATTACGGGAGCGTCGCGCGCCTTCGCTTGTTTCATAGATGAGTTTTATGTTTTCCACGCGTTTCCTCTCTCCACCAATATACCATCTTACAGTGAAATTTGATCCACCAAGTTTTGTACGACTGTTGTTGCCTCTATGTAACTTCTAAGAGTACTGACGTCAATATATGAATTCCGAAATAAATTTTGTCAATATTAATGTAACCAGCATATGTGTACATATCTACAGGTCAATTGCCCATTACGGCATATTCCATCTCAAAGTTCCTAGACCACGTAGAAAACCGACAGAATATCACTTGTATGTGTGTGAACCAGATCATTTGCTATCCAAGTGTCTTTACAATGATACTAATTTTTTTCGATGTAAGGAAAACCCCATCAATGATTTTGATTTTCTCTCTCACATATTGAAGAGGTCTTCTAGATTATATGATATCCTTGCCCCCTAAATAAAAAACCCAATTCCTGAGCTTAGAGATTACACTGCAATGTTATCCAAAAGTTCACGACATGGTGTAGGCAAACCACTGTCTGGCAAGTTCGTGGTAAGCCTGTGAGTATACCTAACCTGTTAACGCACTGAAACTACACCGCATTGGTTGGAATGGATGTGGCGTATGGGGTGATATGTAGGAAGCGTTAGAATTTAGGAGGTAATCTGCAATCTGCAAAACCTAGTTCAACTTGTTCTAGGAAAACCTACTTGTTTCGATTTTTCCTTCTCCCTTTGAAGTAAATTTGGAGTACTTTTCATGCAATACTTAAATACGCATTCCACTCAAAACCCCTTCTATCTTAGGAATACAAGTGAACAAGAATCATCAGAATTTCATGAGGCAACTGTAGATTTGCCACACTTGGTATCATTATCCTCATCCCTCCTTCCGACTTATTCTGTGGAGGTGGTCGGACTCTACGCAACCATTGTTAACAGAATAGAAGCTTTTTTGAAGGAAGAAGAAGAAAATTGGATATGGATTGAACCTCGTGTAAAATATAGATAATAATCATTCCGCAGAAACGTTAAAAATAAGGCCCGGTGATATTTCAGATACTCGTGACAGTTGTTGTATATTTTTCTTTTAAGGTAAGTACACACCAATTACCTTTAATTAACAAGTTAAGGACACTTTTGAGTCCTCGAAATTGTTTGTCATCCAACTACTAAGGGCATTATCTGATAATGCAAACCTGTGAACCTCCTGTGCCGAGGAGATGGAGGGAAGTAATCCTGATATATTGTCAACTGGAGAGGAATTGGCTGAGCTGCGGGTGTGAACTTTGATATGAATGCATGAGATGCAGTGACGCTGAAAGGGGAGCAGTAATATGCAGTAATATCGAGATATAAAGCCGCTCACAAAACGCTATCTCTATGTGCAAAAATAGATATAAAATAGCGAAAAACTGCATCTCGCTTGAAACTTTCTGTGAAGAAGCAAATGAAATAAAATTCATATAGCAGAAAACCGAGAGGAACCGTTTCCTAGAATTTCTGGCTAAGGACTGAATTGCAACTTTCATATGACCTGTTTATGGGTGTGTGCGTTTCATGTCATCTCCCTTTAAGCACATTTTTTGTTCACATATAAAAATACTTTTTGTGTGCGTATTTTCAAATTGAACAAAGCCTCAATATTTCACCAAACTTACGCTTAATACCCTTTCTGCTTTTACGCAGGTTCTACTTTGTGTGTGTGTGTGTGTGTGTGTGTGTGTGTGTGTGTGTGTGTGTGTGTGTGTGTGTGTGTGTTTTATGACACAACTTAGGTGACAATAGAAATCAGTAGGGCTCGGATTTTTAGCTAAAGAAATATTTTACATAAAAATGCATATCCCCTAAATTTTATATAAATAAATATGACCCAATATTCATAAAATAGCATAAACGAAAACTTTTTTAAAATAATGTTCACACATTTAGATAAAATCACACAACAGCAGCATAATTATTTTTTACAAGTCACTATCCACTTCTTTCATGCTCAATTACACATGTCAACCGACGCAATTTGTTATTAATTATTGGAAGAACTGATATGTCAGCCACAGTATCCCCTCAGTTTGAAGAAAATATTAACACCCTGCTTTCCTTAGTAACATGAGCTCGAAAGATAAAAAGCGGATATTCCTCCACTGCCATACGCTTGAAATACGACAAAACCTGTTATTATCGCTTCACACTCCGGCTCGTATATAAACTGATGCTTGTCAAACTGTATGGTCAATTGGTCATTTGTGAATCCGCAACGTTATACAACCTTGTAGTTGTGTTGGGAAGTTACATATCGACAGCTTTAACCTCACAGTGGATTAAACACGTCCAGGATGTAAAGTAGTGTAAGTTATCGAGTGAAACAATATGCTGCGGAATTTAAGGATATTTTCAGTTTTTATGGTAAAATCCTGTATTGAGCAATGTGGTAAAGCTATAACGGCAGACCTACTTTTGTAAGTTATACAGCATTTTAGTGGTGACAAATATAAGGCAGCTGTTTTGCACTTTATAAAAAAGCAATTTTTTATTAATGATCGAGTTGCAAGTACTTCAGCAGGGCCCTTTAAATTTTCAGTATATTGTGAGGATTTGTGCAGAGCATTAGTTTCAGCGGACATACCCATCTAGAAAGTGAACCATCCCCAATTTAAAACATTCCTGATATGATATAGAAATATTGACACACCTGAAGAATAAACTTTGAGAAAACGTTACCTTCCCAAGTGCTACAAAGAAACTGTGAGATATATATGCAATATTTGTGCTAATGAAAAAATATGACTGGCCATAGATGAAACTACCAAATCTACTGGCAGGAAAATTGTAATTGTTGTTATAGATGTATTCAAAAATTGTTCTGAAATTTCAAATTCGTCTTTTTTACTGACCTGCCAAGACATACCTGCTGCAAACCATGTGACTGTTGCCAGATTATTTAATGAAACAATGCAGATATGTTGACCAAATAGCGTGCGATATGACAATGTTTTGTTATTTCTGAATGATGCTGCACCATATAGAAGCAGACACAAGCAGCATTTGCAGTTATCCTAAGTGATTCATGTTACATATATTGTGCATAGATTGCATAGAATAAGAGGAAATCATGGTCATATTTCCTCACATTGACAAATTGATTTATAATTGGAAACGAGTGTTAATCAAATCACCTAAAAGGATTGACATTTTTATGGACAAACATCCTAACACTTCGCTGTCTCCTGCGCCTGTGGTGATTCGCTGGGGAACATGGTTGGCCACAGTTCAGTTACGCAGAAAACCTGGGTGGTTGTGGTGCTGTCATAACTAAACCTAATTGTAAATATACCAGTTAAATTTAAATTATTCAATAACTTTTAAGTGACACTGTGTCACTTAGAATAAATTTCATCAAATCTGCGTTTTCTCGATAAATCCATAAAGAAATTTGAAGCAGCAGGATTGCTTTTGAGAGAAACAGTTCAAGTAGTTCAGGATGCGGAAAAAATGAATGTTCTTTCTGCCCCTGCAGCAAAAAATTAAAAACAAAATTGCATAGAAGTGTTGGCAAATGTTAGTGGATGTAACATAGTGTGCAAAATTTCAAATGTGATCAACATGAAATTATTTATGTGAGTGTGAGTGATATTTCAACTTATCATTACGCTAGACTTACTTCTTGTGAAGTCGAGCGTTGATTTTCGAAATTCTAGACACTTCATGACAACTGCCAATATATCGGGATGGAAGATTTGAGGAAGAATGTAGTCGTATACTGTAACTTTACAGTGCTTCGTGATCACTTCCAGGAATGATGTACGGTGAGTACCACGTACGTTTCTATTAGATCAGGCCATTCAGATCTTCAAGAAAATATTATATTTGTATTGGCATATACATTTTTACTTTTTGGCACGCCTTTTTATCCTGCTTAGTACCCAACAAATAAATATTTCCCAAGGTTTCAGCACCTAAAAATCCGAGCCCTAGCAATCGGTGTTCATTGCTAGCGTCTTAATGGAATTCTGGTTTACTACGCCTCAATTCCTTAAGTATGGAAATGTGATACTATTCCATAAGTTGGTCTAAGGAACCATTAGAATGGAATGTGCACTTTCTCTTACCTGACCTCCTGAAAGTGAGCATGCATGTATAGACCAGGTAGGAGTGCGAACTGAAGTACACAGTGCGTTTCGTGAATGGTCAGACCGCAGATCGCGTGCATGCATACTCCACGTATTGTCTATTAGACTGAAAACTTTTCTCTTCCAAGATTTCCGAGGTAGTTACTCATGAGGATAGTAATAGCCACTATAACGGCACTAACCTTGTTATAAGTTGCGTTGAAAGCGGTATGCATCTGCATTAAAACTGTTATCTTACAAGTGGCTACAGTTAATGAATTTAAACCTCGTAACGGGGAATGCCAGCAGTGTATCAAATCCTATGAACAGAGGTTTCTAAAATTTTAAGTTTCTGTAACACGTCTTAGGGCATCTTTGGATAACCTCTAAATGATTCCCCAATTTCGCAATTTTTTCTGTTACAATTTTTATTTCCGTTTCTTAGATTTGTCGTTTAGCGATCCCCAAACTTACATCTCAACATTTCTGTACCTGGAACTGAAATACCAGAAAATGTAACCTAAAACTGACTACACACCATATACATGATTTTGTTTTCTCCGCAAATACCGTAAATAATAAAATTATTGTCAGGTTATGAATTCTGCGACAGGCCGCTCAAAGGCCCAATAAAATGCAATGCCATTCAAACACAACACATATTTCCTGTTCACCTTTGATAATGCGCAATGAACAAATGTAGCTCATACATTTCCAACTTAAAACTGACCGATATAGCACACCTGACCCTTGGGCGGGTCATTCACCGCTGGTACACTGCAAAAAATACAGAGATCACTGACCACATCTCTGCACCATATTCAACTTTATGTCCGGTATCCAAGATTGAAGATTGCATATAAGAAGTTATTAGGGTAAAATTAGTGTGCATTTTTAAATAAAACAGATTTTTTAAGAATAACGCGGCGCTTTAGCCATTCCTTTTTTATCCTATTTCTTGTATACAGGTACAATTTCCAACTAAAGAGTGTTCCTATTTTCCTGATGTGCCCTCTGTTTCCATCATGTCCAAAATGGTGGTCATACATACTATATGTAATAGTGTTTGCTATGGTGTAGCTATACATAACATGTATAGTTGAACTTGAGAAAAGTTGGAATAATAGGGATATGTCAACAAAAGATAAATTAAACATTAAACTGTGCTGCTAATTACGAATGGTACAACATAACGTCAGGCAAAATTTTAAAGTAGAGTTTACCGGTTTAAGAATTACATGAAGTTAAATACATATACGTAAAATGTTCACTTCTGTAATGATTTCTGTAATGGCTTCGATGTAGTCTGATTTTCTGACGAGTCCGCCTCTTCGCTGTGAATCTTTCTATTTTTGTAACATCATTATCTCGATTTGTGTAGCTTTTTTGCCGCTCAACGTATCTAATAATGTTTACTACAGCTATAACTTCATCGTTATGAGAAACGCTCCGATGCCCATCAGTTAGTCCTTCAACTGTATCTTCAAATGCGTTAACATGGTAGCTGACAGGAGTGAGGATTTCCTCCCGCCAGGTTTTGATAATGATCCTCACCTTCGTCTAACTTCCGATTTCTTGCAAAATTGCATACACACAGTTAGGGACCCGTTTCTTAAAGATACAATGGATGGCTTATACTGCTCTGTCTATATTTTCCGTTTTCATAAGGCCAATGATAATGACTTCTTATTTACTCCAAAAATTGCTATTCGGACTCCTTAGAGTGTGATTGATTTTAGCATATGAAAATTATTTATAGCAATTATTCATATATCTCACTATTATTTCTTTAGAAAATTTTAATATTACTGGTTAATAGCACGATATCATAGGGAACGTATGATACGCGAAGGTCGGATAAATGAGACTATTGAAAACACATGTAATATAGTACATATTAATACATTTGAAAGTATTACTGATTTCACTGTACAACTTGAACCATTAAGAATATATTTAATAAATACAGTATAATTATTTCTGAAACATGTGCCCGCAATTTAATTCTAAGCTAATGCTCCAACATGCATTTTAAGATAACATCTAAAGGGCTATGCAAACGGTAAAGACTAAGACACAGATGTTAAGATAAACAATATGTAATAATTGCGTGAAACGCTGAAGGATATCGCTTAAAAGAAACAAAAATTGCTATAAAGCACAAGGATAAATCATTTGGAAAAAAAGAAAGAAACCTTAGTCCAAGCACCGATTTTAGGGATATATGAAGACAGAATTTCTCAGACCACAGTTATAATGCCAGTATATTTTATTTAATAGTATTTCAAAAATACATTTTCAAATATATAGCAGGCACAACCAACTCTATATTCAACATACCCATTTTAATTTATGAATACAACTATGAGTTTTATTTCCTAAGGCGTTTCACCGAAAAGCAAAATAGATGGGATTGAAGCTTATTACGAGAAGTAAATATTTGTTTAAAGAGGGTCGTAAGATATCTTGACAAATCGGGATGAATTTCAAGAATTTGAATCCAGCATCGTGCTCTCTCTATTGTTGAGTGAAAGATGCGGCGAGCCTGAATCTGTGATGCAAATCTTTTATGATTACCCAGAGAAGCATGATAATATATTTAGTTTCGCATGTGGCATAATTTCTCCATGAAATATAATGGTTTTACAGAAGGTCACGTTTACAGTAACTATGACACATTTCATTTAATTTATTCAGTAGGTAATCGCAACCCATGGCGTAATGGCCCAAAATCGACCTGAGTATGCCAACCGTATACACAAGGTAGAGATGGGCGATTATCCCACCGACACGGGGAGAAGACGTGGTCAGCATGTCGGCCCAAACGAAAAGTTGGTTTTCTGGACCAGGGTTTGCTATCTAGCTTAACTCTTCAATTTCCTCAATTTTAAGTTAGTGATAAAGTTAATTACAACACAATGCCCTTAAATTTGTCAATAAACATGAGTACCGCCTACCTAGGTATCTTATCATAAAGAACACTCAGTTTAACATATACTACCATTTACAAAGAGTAACAATAACTATGCTACTGATAGGTGCCACTGTGTACCACGCCATAGTGAAATATAAATTAGTTGTTCAATCGGCGGTTACTTTCAAGTAAAAAAAAAAAAAAAAAAAAAAAAAAAAATACATGGTGTATAATATCCACACTAATTGGTAATCCGAAACAGAATGTAGTTCGTATTAAGCATGGTTGGCAGAAATACAATATGTTTAGTAGCTAATTATTTGATAAAAGAGCTAAAACGCTTCTCTCAAAATAGTTATTAATTAATAGTGTATTATTGTATTTCCGAATACCTTATATTACTTGTACGTTATTAATACCTGAGCACTAATTTTTCTGTATACTGGTGAAGAGAGGTGTAATTAACTAGGGGCTTATATTCATCCCTGTTCTTTATTCTCCATAATGGGAATGAAATAATCACTAAGAACGGACATCACAAAGGAGAAAAACCTCTATATGTAGTACAATGCAATTTATCCCTGTCCTGTACATTTCACTCTGACCGCAACCTTTCTCGTATAAAACACACTCGTAATTCTAAGCATTCGCATGAACAGAAAAGCAGAGACATGTTAGCGCTTGGATATGCTACATCCAGAATAAACCAAGAGTCTCTTGTTTCCACATTGTCTTTTGTGTGTACTGAACCAAAATGGCTTTTTAAACTCTTGTTTCAGATTTCACATTAAACCATATACACATGTTTCGTAGCCTGTGATCTCTAATAGGTACGTAGTGGATTTATAAACATCATAAGCACATTTAAGTAAGTTTTCTCGTTCCATAAGATCGCTTACATTTCTTCTTCAGTAAGGCTATCAGGTTTCTATCTAACAGTACCGTTTCTATAATTGGCTTATTAAAAATTCCAATAAACACTTATAAACCAATGGGCAATTTTGCGTTCATGTGAACTGAAGAGGGGAGCAGAAATAACCTCTCTTATTGAATTATGCGCCTATGGTGTAAATGACAAGAGGTGGGCTGCCAATTCAATATGATCAGACATTCGAACCTGTAGAGAGAGAGAGAGGGGGGAAATATAGAGGGAGGGAGAGGGCAGATGAGAAAGGTTTGACCAGCAGAATCATAAGCAATTGCTCAGTAGGTACAGCACCTTCCGTTGTGCGAGCGGTCGCGGCTTCGATTCCCGACTGGAGATGGAATTTTTCTCCAACCAAGGTGATTTTCATCTTCCCCAGACTCTGAAAGTATGAATGAGAGTGCGAATGTGTGCGTGATCTAATGATTAAAAAATCCTAAATACCAGCAATCTAACCTATACGAGTCAACACCATCGCTAATAGGCGATATGTTCCAAAGGAGAATGGCCGCCGATATGACCGTTGCGGTTACAGGTGGGGTGGGTATAAATGGAACAAAAAATGTAATTGCTTAATTATTAGTATTAAAATTTTAACTCAAGCAGACATGTTGATAAAATCTTCGAATAACTTACTAATTTACAATGGCAAATCGTTGAAGTTGAATTCTGGAAGTGACTTATCTTAACAATGATTACATGCCGAGATAGAATTCATGGTTGATGTGGAGCGAGAGAATGCAATAAAGATCTATCGATCTTAGTCATCTTCATTTAAGTGACCATAAATGCAGTTACTTTTTTGGATAATTGAAATGAATAGAGCATACATAGAAAAGGAAAATATGCTCTGGGATCGCTCTGGGATTTTAGGGGTAGCTGGACTCCTGCGGTGATCTGCCAGTGCCAAAGAAAGAAGGCTTGGAGAGGTCGTACTTGCTTGCTGCTCGGTCGAAAAGTGAGTGAGCTCAGTCCTAGTCGTGGCCGACCGACCGAGGTGCTGGCTGGCTGTATAAAGCCAGAAGGTTTTTGCTGCGTGTCCACCCGTTACCGCAGGTAAGGTTTTATGTTTGGTTTTTTATAGGATGTGTTGTGTGTTTTTGAGGTTACAATTTACCTTCAGATTGTGGGAATAAACCTCTTCGTGGGATTGGGACCTGGTCCTTATATAGTAGCCTGAGCAGGGCGGGGCCAAGCCAAACAAGCTTGCAGCAAACATAACGGCCCGAAATTTCCTCGGGCCGCTCTCTTCGATATATATGTTGGGCGAGCTAACGTGCATAACGTGACATTTAACGCAACGTAAAATATGGCGTTCTATAGTCACATGTGATCAGAGTAATTTTTACGCATAGACGCTTAAAAGTCTCTCAAATTTGTCAGTAAAATCTTATAATTAACTAAGAAAATTTGAATAGTTAAGTTACACAAGGTGGCTGATAGTAAAAAGTTGACTTCTAACAGTGGATTACATGTGATAGTGGTATCACCAAGGTTTAGTGTGCTCATTTAAAGGAAAAACTTCATTACCGCCCTCCTGTTACACTATAAATAAAAAACAACAAAAATATAGAAGAAACTTACGATTCACATGTATAACAGTTATTGTAAATATAAAATAGAGCTTAAGACCAAAAGGGTTATATAATATTGGACCACATATTTAATAGTTTCAGATTCTTTTCCTAGGCATTTTTGGTTTTTAAAACGTTGAATACGTTTTATTTGACTTATAATTTAAAATAGTGTAACTTGGAACTTTTTACAGAAAACTATAAGCTCAAAGCAAGAATAAAAGTTGTCTGTAAATTCGTAAATTAATAAAAGTATTCCTTATCTTGTAGACGTACTTAGAGGACTTCAAGGGTAAGTTTTAGACGAACCTTGAATTGTAAAAGGTGGGCTAAATGGAACATTTTATAATAAAGCTGTGGTAGGCACTTTCGGAGTAATTCTGTACTGCTCCTTACCATTTATTCAATCAGAATTAACCTAAATGTAGTATTTGATCTAAGGACAAGGAAATTACTATTGTTTCACTGATGCTATGTTTCTCTCCCTTTTTAGGGGTACAACTACTGCACATTTTCATATAATCCATGATCCACATTAATTAAAATTATTGCGTGTTAATGTATCTTCAAAAAATCAATGTGCAAGACATTGTTTTTGGTGTTAAGGATGAGCTCATGTTGTGCTCGCCAAACTCATTCTGTACACCGACTTACTGGGGATCTCGGGCTTCCTGTGCAACTGTTCTAATCGAGGTTAACATGAAAAACGGTGGGAAGACATCAAGTTCTCCAAGTACTTTTAAGTTGCAGGCCTCATAGTTAACAATTATTATGTCAACCTGAAGATAATTATTCTTTTAAACTTTCTAAAAGCAGCAATAAATCCTTCAGTCTAATTCCAGCTTTCCCAGCTTATCCCGCACCGACACAGTTTGAGGAATATTGAACTACCACCAAAATTTTCTGTTAGTGTGCCTAGGGATTATATAAACAAAATCTTTTTGCATGATCTCAAGAAAGTAATCCATTGTTGCGTGGTCTTGGGAATAAGGTGGCCAAGCAACAATACCTGCTTTTGCCTATTTATATTCCATGATAATGATCTAGATCTATATTTATAGCTAGTCTCAGACATGGGATAGCTCTACCATGAGGGAACCACATCAGTTTACGTAGTAGCTCAGATGAAACATTGGTGTAATGCCTTATACAGGAACGTTGCTATGTACACGAAAATGGCGCATGTGTAATACACTATTACACTTCAATGTTGTTTTACAAATTCACCCAATTTAATTAAAGGATATGTACAGAATAGAACTCGGTATACTCTATGCTTCATGTTCAATCTCGTGGTATACATGGATTAAATTATCCTTCCCGTAATTCTCTCTTGTAGAAAACCAGCAGGTATGCTGGGGCCAAACTCCACATGTAATCTTGGCACCGCCTGTGAAAATATGCTATCCCTACTAGGAGGAGAGCGTTAAATAAACTCCAGTGAGTTGTGGGATCGCATTATAGCCGGGAAAGAGAAAACATCGGCGCCAAGCGAAACAGTGGCTGAGGCCAACAAGAAGAGCAGAAAATTCACAAAGGAGGGAAGGAAGGAAGAGAGAGAAGAATGGAAATCGTATCAAAAGGTTTCAAATGGGGTGGAAATACACTGGATCCTTATTACGACGGAAGAAGCAGTTTTTATGCGTATCAAATAGCACCGGCAGGAGAATCAATGACAGTTCCATGATGTATTACTTTGCCTGAAACAGAAATGGGCGTTTCCGTTAGATGAATTTGTAGCAGTGAAAATAAGGTCATTAGTACTTCACACATTTCTCTTGGAAACTACATTAAACGGAAGTTGTTACCACTTTGTGCTCCACGTTAACACCTTCGGAACAATCACTTTGAAATGTGTAGTTTAGTTTTTGTCATTTGTTTTACCTGGGAGAGGGCAAAAATTCAATTTCATATAAAACTTCTACATCGAAATTTCATCAGAAGTAGGCGATGCTCTTAAAACGATTAAAACTCACAATAAAGCATTCTATAAGTAAAGTTCTCTTTGTGCCAGATTAGAATAACCGAAGTGAGTAGACCAGAAAACACGAGCTAGTATTATGTTAAGTTTCCCCATAGAAAGAGAAAGCAAATGCTTTATAAGAGCATGGGTTGAAACCACAATGCCTCGATTAACAGCATTCAAGTTATTTAGACTAACTTCAATCGTAAATCACATTATGATCCAATGCTACATAAAACAGGGGTCTAGTATTTCAAGGGAGTATAAACTGCGCAAGTTGTAAAAATGTCCACTTTAATTTTCTGTACAGCCTTCTAAATTGCATCTCCCTCTTTAATATCATATATGGCTTATAACTATAGATAAAATACTCATATTCTAAATATGTTTTTAAAAATGGTAGTGTATCTGCCACTTTATACTCTTAAGAACTATGTAGTGTAGAAATCAAGAGTGCAGACTTAGACTTTAAACTCATCCTTTCTGAGAAGGTTGTCTCTACCAATTACTATCGCTTCTGAGTTGGATACTTCAGTTTGTACTAAAAATGTTATTTTTATATATGGTGATTTTTTCTCTTTCATAATCGTTACTTTGAATGTGTATTCTGTGAGTAAGATCTTCTGATGTAAATGATTCGTTTTCAGGAAGTATTGAAGATAGCTATATTAAAATTTGATGTGATAATTTTACCAATGTGGGTTTTTGATCAAACTTGGTTTACATAACTATTTTTATGTTTAAAATTAATTGCTTATTCATTTTAATACCAAAGTTGTGTAACTAAGAATGTGCCACAACTTCCCCAATAAACTACATTGTCATAAAATAGTATTAAAGCTATGCTTGCAGCTACATTCATTTAAATGTTTAGATTGAAATTTCAAACAATTTGAGGTAATGAATGATTGAACTAGTTCATTTAGGACTGGCAGGACGGGACATTGTTAAAACGTGGTTATGTATGAGCATTGCATTCCCTGAAATCCTTCTTGTCTATATATTAAGCATTAAATTTTCATATCAGCCACCTCTATATATAAAATAAAACGGCGCTTCCCTTATTTGAAACCAAAGTCAGTGATAATATGTTCATGTAGAATGAGAAGTATAAATAAAGAAACAGTTTAATATGTTAAATAGTAATTAAATTTAATATCAAATAAATACATAATTATACACAATAATTATTCACTATTTAGTTTTAATAATAAATTAACAATTCACTTCATTTAGCAATTACCCCTACACTAACCAGGCTAAAACAAGATAGTATAAACTTACTTTGTTCAATTAGGCAGTATTTGCGCAGTAGAAGTAATGGAATTCCACAAAAAAGGGGGGAGAGAAAGCCATATGATTTACGTATCATAAATTTTACAATGAATATAATATTATTTCTACCATGGAAATAAAAGGTTCTTCAATCCGCATCCACTTAACCCATCTAAGAAAGAAATGATTTTTTATTGTTCCAATTTATACCCCCTTTGACTGCAATATTCCTATCGGCGGCCGTTCTCCTCTGGAATATATCGCCATGGTGTTATCTCGTACACGTTGGGTTGCTGGTACTTTACAATCTTTTTTTATTATTCATTAAATCACGTCCACATTTGCACACTCATTCATACTTCCAGACCTTGGCTGAAGGAAAGTCCCCAGCATAGCCGGAAATCGAACCCGGGATCTCTCGCACGGCAGGCAGATGCCTTAACGACTGAGCTACGGGTCCAGCTAAATAAACGTTTACCTATCGTTAGGATATGGTGGTGGTATGACCGAAACGTTCCTTAAAATTCTACTTAAGTTATAAATATTGGCAACTATATTTTCAAAAACAAGTATAAATCTTCCATATTGGATTCAAATTAAACATATATGAATTTCCCCCACTTTATTTCTTTACTTATATATTTAGCGACCACAGTAAAATAAAGGAAGTTTGTGGAGAAGGCAATGCCATCAGCTCCGAAGTTTTAAAGGCAATGAAGACGTATAAACATAAGACAACCGATGTAGGAATGATTTCTACATGAAAGTTTTAATATTGCAAGACTTATTGCAACTCTATTTTCAAATGCTTTTTATATCATTGTTATTATCAGGCGAAGGAGTTCCTAAGAGTTAAAGCAACTACTTTACAGTGATAAATGGTCCCAATGTAAAACTTCAAAACAACTGCTGTATTCCTATACCTGGCGTCTGCAAAACACGTACTTAACTGTATAACACTGAAATGCAGCTAATATGTATAGAACAAGCACAGTTGTAGAATGAAAAATTTTCAGCCTAGACAAACAATTTGGTCTGTAGTAAAATAGTTTTCACGATTCCAGTTAACTGTCAGAAGTTCACTATGTTATATCCAATGCCAGCAGGAGGCACTTTAGCTGCGGATCGGGTTTTTTGTGAAAAAAGTTGGGCTGGCCCGCCATCTAATGCACTTGTTTGAAAAATAATATATACTAACTCACGAGACATTTTCAGGGTTATCTCATGGTTTATGCGTTCCTTGTAAACGATTTTGAACACCAGAGAACTTGGATGAATAAATCATTAATTGATCCTTCGCCTTGATTCATTGTCCTACATTTTTTAAACGACATAAAATAAGATTTCATTACCACTAACATTGGAAAATCCTCTCTACCTTGAAACTCCTTATTCTACTCTGAATGAAGGAAATTCTCCAAGATGGAAGTGCAAAATCAGCGCTGCACAGTAAAAAGGCGGGGCAAAAAAGGGCGATGTAAGTTCTACGGCCCCTAGAAGTTTACGAGAAGGTATATGACATGGTCTGAATATATACAGATTATATGCTATTCATGTGCAGTTATAGTGTAAATAATGATATACAAGGTGTTCATTTTTATTCGTTATTTCCCGCCCTCCGATTCAACAAGAATGACATCATAGTTGACTGGTGAGTCTATCTTGAAATCATAGTGCCCTCTATGGAGAAGAAGCGGTACTTTTTGCGGAACAGCAAGCAAATTACAGAGCTCTGAGTGTGGTTGCGTTGGTAACTAATACATCCAGCCTGGGAATGAAGACAGAGCACCGCGTCTTCATTGTTGAATGCTACTTTTGTACCGGCATTAAAATTGGTGCGACATATAAATATAATTTAAACCACTGCATAGATGAGTTTATGCAACGCTATCCAGCATTTTGACAAGTCCCTCGGAGCGAATGTTGTCAAAAGTGTCCAGGTACCATCAAATTGACATACTTTTGTTTGCAACATAAACGCCTTACGTTTTATAAGTATACGATATAAATAGTTTGCTATTCTCACACTTAATTGAAATAGCTATTAATGTCGGTATCCTTGTGACCTTTAAACTAATAGGTGCCTTAAACATTTCCAAAATAGAGGATCAGTTTCTCGCAAAAAGAGAGACACTGGACACTATAAAGTGACTGGTCCCAATCTAGAAGCAATAAATAATATTATGACGGAAAGGCCTAAAGCATACCTTCTAGCAATACACACAGTGTTTGAGGGGAAGAGAAAAAGGAAATATAAGATAATGGACACATAAACTTCTGTACTAGATATATTTTCTTTTTTAGTCTTGGATAAAGCTTTGTAATATTGTAACACTAATTTATTTTTCATTCCTAGAACACATTCTGCTAATTTTCTGGTTTGTAAGGAAGTTACATTGTGAGGAAACCAAGGGTAATAGAAAAGAATTGAGATCAAATTTAAATATTTATGTCATTTGACAGGTTTACAATATGTATATGTGTTTACTATAACAGAATAACAGATATTCAGTAGGAAATAAGTGTTCATTGACCTATCATATCATATATTCCTCATGGTATACTTTTATGGCTACATAATTAACTTTCAAGTGCAGTACATTGCATTGCAGTATATAGTTTTTTTAAACACTTATCATATCTATGCACCGGGCGTAATTACGCACCTTTATATTATGAGGGCAGACCCACCTCTACCTACCAGTAGAGGGAGGCCTCAAAGCTGCTGTCAGCACATCAAATACGATTGCAAGCGCTAGGGGAATCGTATATAAACTCGATCCCTCAGCGATGCTATTGATGACGTCAAATTTTGCGCAGTAAAATCACAGATAAAAATGAACACCGTGTATTTCAAATCCCACAGGACTTCAACACCTTGAAGAAATTTTGTCCTATAAAAGAGGCGCTCTGAAACTTATGGTTCGGACACAGAGATTTCCTGAAAATGGTAAAGTTACAATGATAACCATTAGGCACAATTCTTTAGATGGTGCTCCGTACAGTTTAATGCACGCGGTGTAAGGACGATAAAGTAAAGAAACTAATGTAACTTTAGCCACAAAATGTATAAAATTAAATAACGAGATATGAAAAAGAGCTTCATTTTAAAGTATGTAAGCCTAATGAATACAAAAACAGTTAAGAATCAATATTAAAGCACTCTTTCGCATTAGTTTAGGCTATTAATATATTCACTGTTTAATTTGAATGAGATCGTAGATTCATTCAGGCCGAAGAGCGTTCATTATGTCCCAAAACCGCAAGGAATGATGGCATTTTAATGAACATACGCAGTACCATACTCAAGAATCACCGATTGGAGGTATATGAGTTTGCTGTCATTGCAATAAACGTACTTAAGTCATTTAAAATACATTTGAAACAAAAGTTTGTGTTTAACAAAGCTTTCCTCGCAGTGCCTGTCGGCGAGTTTCTCCAAGGTTTCATAAAACTAGATGAAAATGCATTCGTTATTTTACACCGCAGTCGAATGAGCCATCTGAATAGGTAATTGCAAGTGAAACTCCATCAAGGAAATCCATTTTCTGGAGAAGTGTCTGCGGTTTTTAGGATTGTTATAGTGTTTCCCTCAGAAGAACAAAACTATTATACGGGAGTATTGCGTTTCACTCCTGAGACTAAACGACATCCCCTCTGAAAAAACACGAGATTTTCCATTTCATTACTATTATGCACCTTCACACCAGTCCCATACCGTTGTTGCGAAACTGCGTGATCTTGTCTTCCAAGGAATTCTTCCTCTATCATATTCGCAGGAATTGTCTTGCAGCATTGGTTTTTCATCTTAAACATGAAGAAGTAATGGATTAAACAAAAGCTAAAGTCAATTAGCACAACGAGGTTGTGTCCAAAGGACATTTATTTTCCGAAACGTTACTTTGCTTAATGGAAATTGTATAACAATCTCTTTAAATCTTTTTGTTTTCGTCAGTATGATAACTTACCTTCGTAAATGAAGTACAGAACGTATTATTGAATTTTATATGGAAAATTTACCTATACATATTTTGGGGTGGTTATACTTAAGCTTACATTGAAGACCTTTATCAACACTTTAGTCCAATAATGTTCAAAAATATACGATTTTGTTATTACATTCTGACCAACCGTGCCATTGTGTCTTAAAAGTATCTCTGTATTCACAGATATATGCACGTTATTCTTTATAAGTGATTTAAATATCCACTAAATTGTGAAACAAATGCAGCATTTTTTTCACGGAGATAACCCACGATATCAATTACGCGTTGGTTTATTACATCTGTAATACTCAGAATGTGTAACTTCCTCAAAAAAGCGCATTGAGACAAAATAGCAGTACACGTGACTACATATGCACATATAATCACCTTTGGAGGGCTTCGTTCATAAGTATATCCATGACTCCGAGGTTTAACGACCTAACAATGTATCATTCAATTATATAAAATTGATAAGGGCGCCGGGGTAGCGCGGTGGTTTCGTTCGCGGCTCCCGTTCTAAGGGTCCCGAGTTCGATTCCCGGCTCTGGGGTTGGCGATTTTAAGTCGGCCCTATCCACGCCTTCACCTCTGTCTAGCACACGTGAAGTATCCCCTATGCCCAACGTGGTTCGGAGTCCACGGTAAAAACTGTAGGTCCTCTCACCTCACCGCCATCTTCACTATCACCCTATCATCGGAGGTAATGGACACCGCCCTCTGGGTGCCTCCACCTGAGAAATGGGTCCGGTCATCACTTGGTGGGGTGAGGTTACCCCGAAGGCCAAGGTTGCCATGTGGGGAGTGTTAGTAACTAACTAACTATAAAATTGATAAAAATATTTGGAATGTGTTTACTCAATAATTAATTAAATATATGTATAAAATTTGCAAATAAATTCTTATTCATTATTTAACTTCTTTTAAAATTGCATATCAAATTGAAACCAGAGACAGAAACAGTCAAAGTATACACATTTTAAACTCCTGTGCAGTAAAGCTTTCAGTAAGCTTTATCAATTATGAAGCCTCTGCTGCCACATATTTTAATATCTCTAAATGAACTTCTGTAGTGTTGCCAAATCACATATTTTATATTATACATAGAAAGCGTCTTCAATTTAATTTGAAGTATAAAACGATGCCCATTAAAATTGGTTTAGAAAAATCTCATTGCACTGGCCAATGATGTGCTTCGGACTTAAAACATGATTGCAATAAGCAATTGTGTCGTATATTATGACCAATAGTTGTATCTGCTGTATCGATATTGCACAAAATACGAAGTTAACGAAGTTAATGAAGTTTGCATCAGAGGTCATGAGTGAAGTCTGGGAGTGTATCCAAAATATCAAGTTAGCTGTGTGAAAATTATAGCCAGCTATCTGAGTAGGTAAACAGGTTGTGGTGCTGTGGTTTCGCTGTATTTGGTATGTGAATCAGACAGGGAATACATGCAAGTGAAAACAAATCAGGCATAAGTGAGGGCGTCAAAACAGATGCACAGATGGCACTTTATAGCAGAGAATTACCCTCCCCCAATGGCCGGAATATTAATTGATATATGTTTGCAATAAACAGAAGGGATAGCTACCATAGAAGTGTTATAAAAACCAACATTTCCATATTCTTAAACGATCTCTATTTATTCATCAACATAATTTTGTCCGCTTCAAAGTAATCCTTCTAAGATATAATGTACCTATGGCAGCAGCGCTTTTTTCAACCTTGAAAGCACTTTTTGAACTCACTTTTCGTTATGTTGTTTAACTCCTTTAGCCATTCCATTTTATTCCATCAGGGTGACAAAGCGACGTCCTATGATGGTTCTCATTAGTCTCGGAAATAGAAAAGTGTCACAAGAAGCCATGTCCGTCGAATACGGTGGCTGAGGCAAAATAATGATTTTGTTTTTCGACAAAAAAGAAAATCACGACAAGCATTGAGGTGTGTGCTGAAGCATGAGAGTAATGCAAGTGGTTTTGCCATAATTCTAGTGAAACCTCTCTGGTAGTGATTCAAAGACGTTCCAGAATCATCTTTACTTGTCCCACACTGTGAGTAACTCATGTGCGAGAGTGTTCAAAACGTTCCTCTTCACAGGCTTCTCGACTGTTTCTCAAACGTTTCTATCGCTCGTAATACTTGTCTTATATAACGTAGTTTCGCCAAAAGCCACAATCAGCATTTCAAGTACGGCGCTGCACTTTGCATAATGTAATGCAAAGTAAAAATTCAACGAGCACTCAAACACTTGTTAACTGTCAGTAATAAACCAAATATTCAAAACAGCCGAACATCCAAACACGTATCAGGCGCATGTGTTAAAAAAGCTTTGAAGATAAGGTGCATAAAGCTGCGAAATTAAAAATTCCTCTTAAGTTTGATTACACTTCGTTTATACCAACCTTTCACAACTACAAAACATAAAACCCCGTTATATTACACAAACACAGAAAGAGGGAGAAAAATGTGTCTGAATTAACGTTAGAGGTTCAAGGTATAATACCTCTTACCGTGATTTGCACAGCATGATAAGCCCAATTATTTTTTTAGAAAACGCGGAAATTCTTACTTCAAATAAAAAAAAAAAAAAAACGTAACCCATGGCGTAACAACCCTAAGTGGGCCTGAACCTACCAACCCAACTGCCAGCCTCACGCCCACTTACGTACGGCAGAGGTGGGCGATCATCCAACCGATACGGGGAGGAGATGTGGTCGGCATCTTGGCATCCCCAAGCCGGAATGTTGGTTTCCATAACCAGGGCCGCTTACCCATCGTAAGCTCCTCACTTTTCTCACGATGTTGAGTGGGCACCGGTCCTATACCCAAGACCTGAAATCTCCACCACATGGGTGAGACCGAACCCGGGCCGATTTCAGTGGCCAGGGACCAAGGCATGCAGCCTTAGCCCGCTACGCCACGGTGCAGGACTGTTACTTCAGGTAGTTTTTAGAAAAGCATAATAAGAAAGTATTTATATCCGAGAAAACAATAAACAAGAAATGCCTGAAGTTATGCCATGAAGGCAAACTTCATAACACACATTTCTCTGCAGTACAGTATGAGTTGAGGTTTGATTAGGGGGACCATGGCGAATGTAATTTTTGGTACACTAGCGTTAAAACATCCGGGCCAAAGCTTCTTATTAACACCAAAACTACTAGAAACAGTAAACCATTTTACTAGATACCTTGAACGTGATCGAGCATCACGGTCATTCTTATGAGGAGATAGTTGTAAGGTAATGTGTTCTCCTCCTAGTTACAGTTTGGAGCCTCATATGTGCAAAAGACGTCTACGAAAATACAGCAACCGTATAGAAATTTGGAGCACGTGACGTGCACTAAACAGCCTGGAAAGAGTTGATCTTTATTTCTAGATGTGGTTAGTTTCCCTTCTCACACAAGGAAAATATTTTTGAAATCGCCTGCAGCACTTAAGAACCCTTAGAGCGGCTCACCCTGGAATTCAAAGCCTGTTGTGACCAGATGGGTTACTCGACTGCTTGCTGTGCTAAATACTAAGAGATTACTGCGATATTAAATGTTTTTGATAAACAAAAGACTCAAATAAAATGAAGAATCAATTTGTTTTAGAACAGCTACTAGGTAATATTCAGTGCATTGAAAATAATTTCGGACAGCTGTAAAGAAGTAGAGAGTCAAATACGCAAAAGCGGAAGCGACCAGAATTATAGCGGAATTATCAACAGACAAGAGTTGATTTGATCGAATACTTCGACAGATGCAGCAAATACTAAATCTCATTAATCAGTATCATGTCGGTTATTCTACTCTTTGTAGCATTTGAGATAAACTAGAAAGTTCTAGACATAATATTAATTCATATAAAAATAGCGCTTCAACTGGATAAAATTCGTCCCAATTCTCTCATGCTACCTAGAGAGAAGCTTTTCCCAATACAGATCATGTTTGGAGGAGAATAGAACATCTTTTACATATACAACTCAAAAATCTATATTGTTACTCATTGTAATAAGCAGACATCGGAGCCCATACACCTTTAAAGGGACATGAAGTTTACGAGTCTCGCAGTATATAACTGCTGACGTCAGTCGCGGGGACAGCACGCAGGGATAGTCCGGTTCGCAACGCGTAGCTTTAGATTCATTACAACTACTGCTCGCCACGCAGGTAGATTTGCCTTCCAGGGAATGCAACATTTTTGACATATTGTGTTGATAGCATTACTTTCACACAAATTATTTGACAATCTCCATTTTATAAATCAAAAGTTTTGGGTATCATCAACAACCATTAAACAGCTTAAAGAATGTGCTTTCGAGCTGTCTAAAAGCAGTCGAAGAGCTGTCTGCAAAAATTAACAATATAGAAAATGCACCACCTACAAAACGAACAAAACCTGAATGGCCCAGTGTTCAACACAAAAATACTGGATTTTCCAATGCTGCGTAATATAAGAAATAAACAAAGTCTCGGACAAACATAGGAAAATTATTTGTACTACTCATTTGCACCATTAACATCATGTAACGCTGAACGGACTTTATTCCAATATTTTTATATTGTTTCAGTGAAATGCACAGAATATTCACATTCGACAATTTACGAATGAACATGGTTGTTCACTGTAATTCCCGCATCGAAAGCAATGAGAAGGATAACATGTATCCGTACCGGAGTGTACACACACACAGCGCATTAGTATGTTTGTTGACATCGGACGTTTGTTGATGTGTTTACCTTTTATAGTACCTGTGCGTGTACATTGATTGCTAAGGTGAACGGCATCTGGTGTCTTGTAATAAGGAATATGCATTGATATAAAGTATAAACATTTCATTATTATCTATTAATTTATTCTGTGTTTTGTTGATGTTAATGCTTATTTTACATAATTTTCAACCATATCTCTGGAAAAATATGAATTTATTTGTGTAATTTGTGAATAAATGTGCAATATATTTATGAGGCTGTGTCCACCATTTCACTAGTTTGGTAGGTTGCCGTTGTCGTTGTCGTTGACCTTGGCTGTACATACAACAAGCGAAACAACCGACTTCTTTTATTTTTAAGAAACTATAGGTAGCGTCCCTTCGTTTCTGCATACTAACGAGTTACAGTTTTTGTAACTAAATCCCCGGAACTTATGCAACATCAACGCTTTTGTAACTTCCAAGAATGGGGCAATAAGATAATTCCCTTAGATATTTTTGAAAACATGTAGAACTGAATCCAAGTGACAGATGACTGCTGATAAACTCATGAAATTGTAATTGCGATGTTTAATGTCTTACAGGATGAATATAAATAACGCTAAACTACGTTTATCAAAACATACGTAGAAGCTGAACTGTACGAATCTAAAGTGACTGAATTTTTGGGAGGGAGTAAAATAAACGTGGGGTGCTGGATTTAAGCCTTTGAGCCCTGGCATACACTAGTGCTTTATGATAACTTGATAACGCTATGTACACCGATACAGATTCCTCATAGAAGTTTTATTAACAGGAATTTGCATGCCGTTACAGTCTTTGTCTATTTGACTAATCTGACGGAATATTTTGATGAATTCCTTTCGTGCGTGATAAAGTCACGGTTCCGATTTTTTTAATTTATTATTTGGCTGATCAGTAGTACTGCTATACAAGCCATTGATAAATTATATAAGTATTGCATACAAATAAACAACTGAGGAATTACTGTCCTCTAACACATACAATAGGTGATTAATATATAATATAAACAGAAAACAATTAAGAACACATTTAAATGAAAGATAATACAAGACAAATTATATAACAGGATAACTATCATATACAATAACATTAAATAAGATGGATAAAAATTGAAAAGGAGGTTAGATATGCGAGACCAGATCATGATCAGTGGTGTTATGAGAAAAATAGAGGATATACTTTGAATTAGTGAGAAAAGTCGCTATCTTCTGAATCAGTGAGTAGGATGTCTTGAGGCAGTTATCTTTTCAATCTGGTCCTTTCGAAGTTTCGTCGTCCAATGTCATAGGTTACAGCGCCTGGTACTTCGGATAATCTAACGAAGAATGTCTTTGATATCAGTTTGAAGTACAGATGTATGGGAAGAATACCAAGTTGCTGATGGAGTTGATCATTTTTAATGAACCACGGAGCCTTTGTAATACTGCGGAGAAATTTGTTTTGTATAACCTGAAGTCGAGGAATGTGAGTTTGCTGCCTGCACCCCATACAGGAGCAGCGTAAGAAATTATGGGGCGTATAAGAGTCTTGTAGATCAATATTGAGCACTCCAGACCAAGCTGTGATTTCTTCTGTAGCAATGGATACAGTTTTTTAATTATAGAAATGGCTATAGTGGAAATATAAGATGTATGCGAATTCTAGGTTAATTTGGTGTCAAGCATTACGCCTAAATATTTGACTGGTGTTTCTGGAAGCTTCCATGTTAGTTGTTTTACCTACACATACAATGGGGGTGGATTTTGATAAGATCTTAAGGAGAATATTTTCGTTTCCGTTTTAGTAGTACTTAATAATACTCGCCACATTTAGAACCACTTAAACAACATATTTAATGATATTTGTAGCCTGTTGATTGCAGTACTTAAGACTGGATTCAAATAGAAAATAACGGTGTCACCGGCATACATAGCTGTGGATATGGGATTGTATTTTGAAGGTCGTACATGAATATATTGAATAATAGTGGTGCCAGAATTGATTCTTGTGGAACTCCTGATGCTATTGGTCGAATATCGGTTGCCATTTACATGCCGTTTGATTGTTCCGATTTAGTTCCTGCGAGGAAAGTAAATGGCGAGAGAGCTGATCAGATTCTTTCTTTTTATATACACACATAAAAGATAGATTTCAATTGCTGCAACTTGATGGGAAGCTATAACGTAGTTACCATTACCCATGAAACGGTGCTCGTATGATCTGATTTTTGAAAATGGATAATTGTAGTAGTGAATACTCGTATTCCGGGTGTCAGTTCCTACAGTTTTGGCGCCATGGGTGTATAAATATCATTTGTGGTATTTTAGCAATATTTGGGGCTGTATAGACTGATTTCATGTACAATGAACAAAGGATCTTGGACGTCCCCGTGATACATCGGTAGTGCTTTTGCCTTCAAAACGAACAGACACACGTATATACCTATACTACATGCCCTAGTACTGATAGAAGAATTGTCTTCCTACTGGAGGTTGTGAAACGTAAAGAGAAGTGCTTAAATAGCAACTGAAAGTTGCATGGGTCCTGTAAATCACCCAAAAATTACCATAAATAAATCTTAATCAGTAACGTGGCAATCACATTATTACACTCTAGCAATGCTGTCTTTTGGAGACGGAGGTAGATAATACAGCGGCCGTGTTATAGCCTTTGGTCTTTAGGTCATTTGTTCCATGGTTTTTTTTTTTTTTTTTTTTTTTTTTTTGGTAAATGCTGCTTCCATGTCTTATAAAAACTTGAAGTTAAGGAGACAGGATTAACGGCGTTCATATCAAGAATTGCGTTTTTATATTGCACACTAGCATATCTCCATTACTCCTCAATTGTTTTGAATGTGCAAGTTTTGACCGGCTAATTCAACCATATGAAATGTGCATTGTAGACTCCAGTTCCATTTAGAGCCCAGCAACCGGTCAATTATTGTGCTTACTAGTTCAATACAACTATATTTGTGTCTACACTATCGTAATGGAATATCTAAGTCAACGCCGTTAGCAAATGTTTCAAAACAATAGGAATATCCCAGCCGATCTGAAGTACTAGAAATGAGGACGCAATAAAGTTTTCTATTCCTCAAGATAAAAGCTCTTGTATTCCTGGGATGTATGCCTCAGCGCTTCTTCCTTCACAACGAGTTGGTTATCTTATTTATGTCATCTAACTTTTTCTTGATGGTTATAGCCCTTCAGACTCACTTAGCTGGAGGGTTGCTATGATTTAGCTTCTGGCGAGTACAAGAAAAAGGAATTCTCCTTTAGCGGGTATTTTATGTGCTCTATCTTGGGACGCAGTTTTCGTGCAACCGCAGGATAAATGGTACTTGGTGATGAAAGGATTTAAGATGCGAAAAGGCGACCGTGCGATCTATTTAAAGCAAGCAAGGAAAATCTGTTTACGTTCAAAATAAAGCGAAGGCCTAAAACATTGCCCTCAGGTTATGTTTCTTCATCCATATTTGAGAACAAAGGAAGTGAGGTGGGGGCACACAAAAAGCCGTGTCACTAATTTAACATTAACAGCAAATATTCTTATAATTTCTTTATCCAATACCAAAGCATTTCACTGAAAAATGATTTAAATGTGTTCTTATCTTCTAGAAATATGTAAACGATCAGGGTTACTGAGAAAGGCATATAAAACATACGCTCAATATTACAGAATGCGACCAAGTAAGTTTTAATAAGCTGTATTCTGACATTACTGCAAACTTTTAAAGTAATTGTTTCAAAATATATATCCTTAGTTAGCTCTTTGATTCTTAACGAAGCCACAGAATATGTTTGCCCCGTACTATAAGACTTAATACCGCTAACTGGCTAGAAAGCATGAGATCACCATGTAACTATGACAATCCTGCGTTGCTGCCTTCTTTCGTAATAGAGGCTTTGCTCACAAGCACATCTGGTTATAAATACACCAAGTACAAATCAAAATAACATTATACATTATTAGGAATAATTTGAAGTTATTAAAAAAAACTTCGTAAGGTATTATTTCTTTATCTACTTCTTATGTACAATATGTAAGAGAAGTACAGTATTCCCATCCAAAAATTTAATCTCAAGGGTTCTAATGAAGTACCTAACTATTTGAGATACCTGAATAAAAAAGCTACAAACAGTCAGTTTGCATGTGTGTCCTGGAACAGCATAAACGTAAACTGAAGTTCTCGGTAAATACCAAACTTGGTATTTCCTTCAAAAGGTGTTACGCGAGATTTTCACTATCATCACCTTTCAATCTACGGCTTAGGGGGAAACTTTTTATTTTCCTTTTATTTTTCCTTAAATACCTCATACTACTATTATTTATGTGGAGGGAACGCTTATCTTGAGTTCTCGCTGAATAGCCTGTGTAATCCCCTTCATTCAAACGAAAATTTTATATGACGATTATGCCGTAAGCGACGGGAAAAACAATCTGTACCTAACTCTGCATCTATTAACACAATTTTTTTTTAAAAAAATGTTCTTGTGGTATATAGTATTTCTGAGATTCCCTTAATAATGATTTGAATTCGTTAATAATTGGTAATATCCCGTCGCTGTTCAAATGTTTCTCGCGAAGTCCCGGAATTAGGATGGAATTTTAAGGCCAGCAAACACCATACAGCGTTTAGATATGTGAATATATCTTTGGATTTCCTTATGCTTTTGCCCCTTCAACTAAATTTATAGTAAAATCATCTTTTTCAAATGGTTATCCCGAATAACAGGAATTACAAAAATAAACATGGATTTGTAAGAACAGTGTGCTAAAACTATTTGTAAATATACAATAGGGGTACAGAGGGTTATGTAAATGTAATATTATCAATAACTTTTCAAAGTAATAGTAATAGCTTTCTCAAAATAGCAATAACTTCTTTCTAACCCTCTTCAGAACAAATACACTCCATATATTCTTATGGGACACATTCTTAAAAACAGAGAAAAGAGGGAGAGATAATACGATCTCTATGTCCACTTCGCCCCCTCTCGCTTTAGGGATGTGGAAAGCAAACGTTTATTTAATGTTTAGCATGTGCTCGACTATTACAAAAAATTATCCTTTTATATGCAGCACATTTACAATCTCGACTTTTCTTTGAAATATGCAATGTATACTTAACAAGAAAGGTAGAAATACGCTTGGCTTATGTAAAGAGCTTGCTCACAATCTCTGATAGCTTGGATTGTTAGCATAGACTATTTGTCTGTGGGGAGGGGATGGCCAAAAGTCCAATATTCCTTAAGAGGGGTTACAGATTACTAAGCAAAGCTACTTTGGTTCTATAGAGCCTTTTTAACTTTGTACTGGTTTTTAAATCATGCCGTATAGAAATTTAAATATTGCCTATGAGCCTAAATTCGCATACAATTACAGTTAAAACAATACCTATTGCCAAAAAGAAGGTCCTCAGGAATCCTTAAATAACACATTAATTTCGTTATAGTAGAGAAAAGAGAAAGAATGGTTTAGATACGTATGAAGCGCCTATTAAAAAGTGATTCTTTGGGTTATACCTGTTAAAAATAATTTCATTTGCCAGTGCTTTCTTATTTGAAGTCTATTCCATACAATAAACTTGCACATAAAAATACAGGACTGTTTTGTATCACTGCTTATTCATAACACGATAAAAGATAAAAGCAGTTATGTTGACATAATTGTGAAATTGTTAATCGATATTCACTTTCTGTATAAGTTTAAGAAAAAAATGCTTCATGTTTAACACTTATTTCTATCTAGATGGTAACCTAATTAAAATTAAAATTCTACAATACACTAATATAGGTATTGTTGAAGAACTTAATTAAATAGAAAGTCTAATTTTTAAAAAATTAGTGTATCCTCTGTAGCAATTATTTTAAGACAAGACAAAATTATAAAAAATCATCTCTGTAACTAATTTAAAAATACTCTACGAATTTTCTGCAAAAATACAAATGTATCGTCCTTAGATTATAGCTTTTACAATTTTACAGAAGGGGATCCATAAAATCGTCAACCTAACAGCAAAAAATAAAATAACTATGTACAGAAATAGAAAGCAAACTCAGGTGACTACTTTTCCCACCCTGGCTACTTTGCGCTTCTGTGGAAAATTTGACGTATTTAAATTAATACTTAAAACATCCAGTGCGTAAATTACACAAAAAGACTTTAAAAATGAATAGAATGCGTAGCAAAGCCGACTGAATGCGTAGAGTACCATTGCTGCTGAAGCAATGATTTTATCTGACATGGTATTGCGTCAAACACATGCAGGGATCAATTAGCATCCATTGTCCACAGGTTAATTGGTTCAGCTTTTGCTATTGGGGGAAAACTGTTCCCACTTATGTATCCGTTTGTTTATTTCTGCTTCTCTATGCTTCATTTTAATTATTTTTTCTTAAAATTCTGTAGGAGTATTGTTTCCATACATCAATTCTTTGAGAAAACTGGCAGCATGGATCCAAATCTTGAGATAGCTTTAGAAAATAATTTGAAATTTTATACGTAATACTAAGGTTCTATAGGCCTGGAATATGACCTTTCCAGATTTTCTTTAAAAATTATGTTTCATCTATTATCAGTGTCCACAGTTTGTGACACCCTAAGCAGTAGAACGGGAGTGACTTAAAAATCGAGTCTATTAAGTACATATTGTACCCTCAAGCCATTCTAATACCGATGATGCGCCCGCCTCGGTGGCGTGGTGGTAGAGTGTCTGCCTCACGTTTAAGAGGTCCCGAGTTCGAATCTCGGTCAGGTTGAGTTACCTGGATAAGGTTTTTTCCGGGATTTTCCCTTATCCTGAAAGACGAATGTCGGGTAACTCTAAGCTGTATGGACCCTGGACTCATTTGAGCATCATTTCACCCATTCCATTCATCGTCTGATATGACTTAACGTTGGAGGACGTAAATTACAAAAAAAAACTATGATCAGCCTTTTATAGGCCTATATTTCATTTATAAACTTTTAAATGCATGCCTTATTAAACGCAAAATAATTATTTTTATCTCCAAGGGGAATACCCTTTCTAAATAACATCAGGAATTCCTCAAGCCTATAGAAAAATTTAAACCAAGCTGCCGAATATCTTAGCCATTCAATTGTTTGTATAGAAATGAGTCAATAAAGGAGAACTTCTTTGTTATTACCAGGCATAGTAATCCACGATAAGCTAGTTTAAAATTAGCTGCTCTATAACCATTACCAATATAGAGAATATACACAATGCCCAAGGGTCACTAATGGGTAGCAAAACAGGCCCTACTGAATGCTGTCTGCAAACGCTAACAGACTGAACGAAGGATAGTGCTGATAGGGCTGGAATTGAGACATATAACACATAACGTGAGATGAAATTTGAAATCTTCCAGAATACGTTAGCGAAATGGCTGAGCTGAATTACTTCGACAGCTCAGCGACAGAACGTTAACACCGAAAATCGGATGCCCATTCTTGAGTTTCTGACGTAGCACTATAGTTCTTAAGTCTATTAGGTTGTCATTTTTACCGCGAAATTCACCACTGTGAAAGAATGATTTACACACTTTCCTTATTTCAAGTTTTATTCGTCCACTGTTTGAAGTATCAAAACGATCAAATTCGGTAATGTTTAATATATACATTATTTTTCTCATCAATATTAAAATGTACTGTGCAATAAGTACGCCCATATAATGATTAGTTTCTCATTTTATACCATTGTTTAGAAATCTAAGATATTTCATAAAGTGAGATTTAAATTACATTTATGCGGATCCTGTTATTATAAGGTATTCTGTCTTTCTACTCCACAATTTTCGGCACATTATTTTTCCGAACTGTAACTGTATAATGTTTCACTTTAGGGGAATCTCAGCTCTTATTTTCCATTGAACTAAGACAAGCATTTTGTTCTCTATACTGAGTGTAATCGCTCCTTAAAACCGTGATCACGCCAGAACGCTTTCCAAGTTTTCTTCGTTACTTGAGCACTGGGCGTTCTGCTGTTCCATTTCCACCCAGAATTGGCCGGCCATTCGGTAAAACGAGAACGGAGCAAAGAAGAAAGGCAATTCCTTGGGGAATATCGATAAAGGGGAGGAATGGAAGGCAGATGAGATACGGATGCGTGGACTCCGGACAGAGATTGAAGACAATAAAGAACGGGCTACACTGTAGAAAGGGATTTGGAACAAAATGTTACATAAAGAAAAAGTGCTGAAAGAGTAGCCTCAACTTACGTTTTGTTACTTTATCCTTGGCTTCTGTTACAGTGAGAAGGAGAGCAAGATGCAGGTTTGCGCGCAAATTATCACTTCCTCGAATGAAATTCACTTTTGTTCAACGTCTTGCTTTAGAATGACTGAGCAACCAATTCTGTTAGGTTGTCATAGAGGCTTCTTGGAATACTTGAGTGTCAACTTGCGTAACTCTTGGAATATAAACCAAAAGAAATGAATTAAAGGGAACGAAAGGGATTCATTATTCCTAACTCAGCCAACTTCGAGGATATTAGACTTTTTGCATTATATAATTCATTTGAAAGATCCAGATTCGAATATGCTTCACTAGTATGGACTCATTATACCGCTAAATTTATTAAACTTATCGAAGTTATTCAATACAAATTTCTAAGGTATGTGTTTTTCAAAACTATTCATTACTTTCCTAAGTTCATATCATATAATTCATTGCTTCATTTATTCGACTTTAGAAGTCTATCACGTAGGATAAATTGTCAGTTGCTGCTTTTCCTTTACAAATTACTTCATAATACGATTGATGACCCTAACCAAAGAAAATTAATACGTTTTCACGTTCCAAATGTTGCACCCAATAAATTTCGTGATATTTTTCTGGCTCAGAAGGGTAATATTGATTCCTGTAAATATTCACCTATGCATAGAATGCAGTCATTATGCAACAAATTACATCCCGTAAACATTGATATATTTAGTATGAAAATTAGAAACTTTGCCTTATCCTGTGATTATTTATTACCAAAAGTATAATGATTGACACACTGTACATGTGAACCAATCTTACCAACTTGCTTGTGTTTGTGTTTTCTTATCATTTATTCTCTAATTAATTTTGTGTTGTTTTTTATACATTCTGTTCATAGTGTAACTCCGCAGTGAACATTGTGATTGGGGAAACCTGTAATGTTCACATTCAATAAATGAATGAATGAATGAACGAGTGAATCAATGAATGAATGAATCAATGAATCAATGAATCAATGAATCAGTCGGTCGGTCGGTCGGTCAGTCAGTCAGTCAGTCAGTCAGTCAGTCAGTCAGTCAGTCAGTCAGTCAGTCAGTCAGTCAGTCAGTCAGTCAGTCAGTCAGTCAGTCAGTCAGTCAGTCAGCCCACCAGTCAGTCAGTCAGTCAGTCAGTCAGTCAGTCAGTCAGTCAGTCAGCCAGCCAGCCAGCCAGCCAGCCAGCCAGCCAGCCAGCCAGCCAGCCAGCCAGCCAGCCAGCCAGCCAGCCAGCCAGCCAGCCAGCCAGCCAGCCAGCCAGCCAGCCAGCCAGCCAGCCAGCCAGCCAGCCAGCCAGCCAGCCAGCCAGCCAGCCAGCCAGTCAGTCAGTCAGTCAGTCAGTCAGTCAGTCAGTCAGTCAGTCAGTCAGTCAGTCAGTCAGTCAGTCAGTCAGTCAGTCAGTCAGTCAGTCAGTCAGCCAGCCAGCCAGCCAGCCAGCCAGCCAGCCAGCCACCCAGCCAGCCAGCCAGCCAGCCAGCCAGCCAGCCAGTCAGCCAGCCAGCCAGCCAGCCAGCCAGCCAGCCAGCCAGCCAGTCATTCAGTCAGTCAATCAGTCAGTCAGTCAGTCAGTCAGTCAGTCAGTCAGTCAGTCAGTCAGTCAGTCAGTCAGTCAGTCAACAAACAAATAAATGCATAAATGAATGAATGAATGAATAAGTAAAATGATACATATGTTTAATGTTTATATATTACAGCTTTATTACTGTAATATGTATGAGAGCATACAGGGAATGAGAGCATAGCTTAATTGTATTTCTTTTTACTTCAGTGTATGCTCAATCACACCCACTTCAATCGAAAAGCTTTCAAATATTTTATAAAATTAGTGTGCCATATATTTTCCAACTTATTGAAACAGTACGCATGCTTGAGATGAATCATTTATCGAAATACAATAAAAATGTGGATTCCTAAATAGTTTCATGGTATAGGTGCTACTCGTAAGTACTCGATACCAGGAGGTGGATTTCTTCGAATGTTATCCCCTAAAAGTTTTATAGTAAGGACCTTCAGACGCTATACTATCAGAATGGAACTCGAATTTATTGCCTCAGGCAGCTTTGGCATTTAAATTTATTGCCATTTTAAAGACACAGGTACTCAGTCACTATTTGTTCACGTTTGAAACACACTAAATAGAATCATATTTAACAGATAGTATTAAATACAACAAATTTCAATTTTATAGAAATTTTGAATACTGGTTAATCAATGTTTGTGAGTTGCATTATTCCATATCAAGTATTTTAAATTTTATAAATATATTGATATTATAGAAATAATAAATACAATAAGACTCTCCTGTTCATTGAGGAACAAGTTTTTACTACAAATTTGCCTTGGGAGTCTATCAACGTTTTAGGATATTTCCTATATCACCATCAACGTAGAGTAGTAAACTTTGCTTACTTTAGCAATAGCTTAAGAACGACAAAAAAGTTTTCTTTAAGTATAACAGGTTCCGTTGATATCTATGATTCTCCTACCATTTGAATATAAGTGTTCCGTTTATCTTCATAAATAATTTTAAGCTTTTAAATCTGGTTCTTGAGAAATACATTCTCAAACACGAAGAGAATAAATGTGGAGAATATATAACATGTATTAATGTGTTTATACAATCTAAATAAGCTCTAGAATAATAATGAATTTTACAAAAAACATTCACTGAGCAGTGTTTAATATGTATTCAGGATTACAGTGTGGCATCATATAGAAGTTATATACAAACTCTACCTAGTAAAGATAACCAAAAATGCCAGTTCTTCATGACTACGACCCTGGAATTAATGCCCAAAATAGTTATGAAGTATACATGGAAAATGCTATAAAGCTTGAAAATATGCCAATAAATATGCACTTTTGCAAAATCATTTATATATCTTTAAAATTAGCCGCAAGAAACTTAATATCTATAATATTTTTCAATATATCCAAAGAGAGATGAAATTGGACATACATTTTTTGCTGAGAAGCAGAAGTCTCCGATTTACTACACAATAGAGACGACGAATTCGAACTCACAACTGCTACGTGACGGAGATATTTAAGTATGAAACAATGCCTTAAGATGGATTTTTATATCTTGAGGTCTTTTCTCTGTATAAAAGCGTGATAGTGGTACATATTTAAACAATACTGACTGATTCACAGTAAAAGGCAATTCATCTACGTTAGTTGGAGTGTTACATCATTTATATCACGAAATTTACATGTTCGTTGATTTCCAGGATGTTCTGATATTATATTACTCACTATGATCTTTAGTATTTTCTCCAAACTGCCGAAAGCAGTATTTAAGTTGGATATAGCTATAAAATGGTTCGAGTTACTTAATTAAGACTAGGCCTACTGTTTATAAAAACGAAGCCGGGAAAAGTGCGCAGACAGAAAACAAGATAAGCTCCCAGTTTTCTATTAACCAATAACTTTTTGCATGTACAAATGAATGTAGCATCACTAAGGTCTAAAGAGTTAATCTCTTTATGTGACTCAGATACTGTGCATAGTACCTACAGCATCAACCCACTTTCCCCATATTGTTAATATTGGTTCATGAGGAAGCGGAACTTATGGATCTAAGTATCTCAATAACTGAGCGCTCAATCGGCCTTAAAAATTTTTTTACTAACTGTCACTAACGGATATAGTAAAATAAATTCTCTACTTAACTGTTCACATATGCGATGGAGTGCAGGTGCGAGACACCTTAAATTTGTTACATTAGGGAAAATACCATTTAATGTGAGTTCTATTTATCTTATCATTTTTAATTTACCAATAGCAATTTCAAAGAACCAATTACTGATTGAGCTACTGTTTGCTTGAGTATAACCTCTAAATTTATCTCATTAAGACAATATGCTGCTGTTTGTTCCTGGTTGTAAGAGCTACAACTATTACATTTACAATAAATGTACCTTCAAATTCTGTTTCGAGACCCAAATAAACTCACTTTCTAGGTTTTTTTCCCATATTCTTGATGCAACATTGTCGTATAAACGGCTTACTTGAGTTTTTCGTAGTACGCTTTCGTCAGGTATATTTATGAACAAAGGTTCACAAGTTAGCATTTGTAAGTTAGCAAATAAGTATATAAGGTGCTAAAAATGCGTCACATAAGTTGGAAGGAAAGTGATGTAGATTGTTCCCTGAACGTTTCCATGAGCCTATAGCGTAGGCTGCTTTCTTTACCTTTTTGAATTTTTGCCACTAATTACTTATATCTTGAGTTGACATGTTGGGTAACTTCAGAGTATCCTTCACTTCTTGCATTTTGTCTCCACGTGCTCTAATTATATTGGCTTGATTGGGAAGAGACAGTAACTAACACAGGCTATGCATTAAAATACGCAGCTGCCCACTATCTCAATATAACAGCTCGGGACTTTCCCAACATGTTTGCCAGCGGCTCAGTTCGGCGTTGCAACATTTCTAATGTATTACTTCATAGAGCGTTGAGGCGTACTGACCTTCAGGTGACCAGCACTGCCTTCGTCCCCTACCGGGTCTTATCTGGTGAGATATTAGTATGTTGTCATACAGTAAGTTAAGAAACACAAATAGAGCGTTTGGAAGCTGCGTGTGTCCATACGATATGTTTTCTCGCGCCTGTCTATGTATGACACATTGCTGTCCAGAAGACATGATTATATCTGAACAGATATACATAGACTGGACTCACCGTGTCTGTACGATAAGCTCAGGTAAACATCTCTGTGTTGCGAATTTTTTCCAATACAACTTCTCGCTTTGCCATTTAGTAGCATGGAAATAAAGAGGTATTATGCAATAAATACAGTATAATGATAAAATTAATACGTTTTTATCAGAAAAACCAGTATATACATTTATGTGCAACATCAAATTGAGTTTAATAAGCTTATAAGCTGACGATAACAGCACACAAACTTACCAGCATTGTCATAATGAAGAAGGGAGAGAAAGTATGTAAATGCATGAACTTAGGGTCTCTACTCATGACGCCTATTCTAACCAACATATTTCATAATTTCAGCATTTGTTCTTTGAAGATGGACATTATATATATATATATATATATATATATATATATGATTGTATTTATTTGTACTCATCATCGCCTTTGATATAGGGCTTTAATAATTTAAGTCACCATTGATTTTCAGAACAATGAAAGTGTTAATGCACTTAAATACAACTTTTTATAGGGAAAATAATTAAACTGTTTAGAATTACAGGAGTGAACATTAATTAATCTTACCTGTTTATCACAGGGTTTTTTAGGTATAAATCAATTTTAATTTTTGGAAAATTTGATACAGTGGCTCAAGAAATTTTATTTCCTCTTATAAGATGTTGTAATGAAAACTTAAAATACTGTTCTGAAATGTTATCAGTTTTATAAGTTAATCATTTCAGTGTTACGGTTAAGAGAAAGACAATTGGAGAGAGGGGAAGAGAGAATCCTAAATAATTAAGTATAAAATATCCATAGCTCGCACTAAAAATAATTTTGGTGATCTAATTTGGAAGAAAATAATGATCAAATAAACCGTAAACATCAAGTACACGAAAATATAATCACATTTATCTAGTGAATTATAACGGCATAAATACTACGCCTAAACCCTTGCTTAAAGTATAAACGTTCAAGTCTAAGTTTTAAATTTACTCTACAGTAGTACTGTTTATGTAGGGATCCACACAAATTCTATTTAGCCTTCGATCTCTGTCCAAAGATATGCAGTATTAACATTGGAAGGTAAAGTAGAAGCCTTCCTTGTGTGCTATCGACATCTTTGTGTACTTAGGGGATAGTGGCATGTATAAACTCATTTCCAGCAACAATGACGTCACGGTCGTTTTGGCCCTGCTACAGCGAACAGACGCCTTTCCTTATTGGATCGTCCAAACCTTTCGTAAAAGGTGATCACCACACTCTTCGGGTTGCGGTCAATTTCTCCGTGCCTCGGCATCGCTATCTACGTACATTGTATCCAGTTCCGGAAATGGGGCGAATCAGTGACGTAGTGCCCAAGATAAGGCAGAGAGCTGCCTCAAGTAAACGCCATGTAGTGCACAAAGACGATGGAGTTCCCGAATGGCTTAGGAATGAGATTCACTTGTGCTAGGGACAAAAATAATGTCAAGAGGTTGGAACTATCATACTCGAGAATATTCCTATCACCCTATCACCACCACCAACCTCAGAAAGTTTCACTACTTTTTCCATCCTGTGAACCATTTTTACACACGTTCTTCATAATGAATATTACTACTATTTTGTGGTTGTCTTCTAGTGGTAGCGATGGTAGAGTGCCTTCTTACCCAGCGGAACGCATGGTTTCGATTCCCGGTATTGGCGATGTCCCACTTGGAGACCTGCTCTGGGATCACTCGTCTCATGAGTTCCCTGGGGGCTAATGAAAGGGCTATTTGAGGAAAAACTAGTCGCTACAGGTAGCGAAGACTACATTTATTGGCTAGGAGGGACTAGTGGTGCTATTTACACTCCACCCTCCAATGCTGCACCCCCATGGTATCCGCAGCGGTTGGGCTGTAGTCCTTGTTACGGCGTCGGACTGTTGCGCCTCTAAAATTAGCTTGTTTATTTTTTGTATTTTTGAGGGCTACAGAAGTCTACTAAAAAGAGTCTACTCCAGTCAACCATTTTCAACACAAACCTGTGGTTCTGCCGTAGGTAATCCGTTATCTCTATAGAAAACTACAATTATCACACATTCGAATTTGTGACGTAAACGCGTAGGCATCAAGCGCTGCTTATGCTCAAAGTGCTTCAGTTCATAAGTGTCAAAAGTCCCTTTCGTTCCAAATTCGTTACAACCTCTTTCTTGTCCGTCATTTATTTTATTTTCTGTTTTCTTTGTTGAACTAGAAACGATATAAATCAATGAGCTTATTTTCTATTCTAAACCATGCATCATTATTATTTAATTGATTAAGGATATATACTGTAGATAAAAGATTAAAAGTCATATTTACGCACACAGTATATTTTGGAAAAGATCATGTAAGCTATATGTGCGCGAAGACAGTAGAATAAAACATTCTCCTTTAAAAACAGCACTTTCAAGATTAACTTGAACCAATATAAACCAACTATTGTGGGTTTATTTTGGTCGTTAATTTTTGATTATACATTTTTATATTAACCAAGCACAACCGGCTGTTGGCATTTTACATCTGCTATATTAAAGCGTAACTAGTATATACAGTTCAGATTCTATCACTACTGACTGTAACAAATCCCCCAAACAACCAGCGCAGTAAAATTCCATATTGATAAAACTACTTTTAATTAAAATTTCAGAACAAGCAAAGTGCATTAGATGGTCATAGCTATACACACCATATACATCGGCAAGGGAAGTGAAAGAAAGCTAATGTCTATTGTCATCCTAAAAAAGCTCTTAATTCATTTGTTGGTCAACGAACGGGATGATCCTGCAGTAGCGTATGCGACTCGTATTCGGGAGGTTAGATTCTAGGTGAACGTTCAAGCTGTGTTTTTGGAAAATAAATTAATATTTTGTTTGTTAACGCCGATGTCAATTGTCAGGATTATAATGGTAGCACCGGTGATGTGGAATTTCGTTCCGCAGGAGCTCTTTTACACGCCAATGTTTATTGACATGGTGCGGTCGCATTTAAGCACATTTATAAACGATCTAAACGGGCCAGGTCTAAGCAATAAAATGCCCAAATCAATATGGTTTTTCGTAGTATCTCCGGTTCAGTAGATTGATTTTGAGATGATTACTTTTCTACTAGAGTTTTTCTGTACCACCCATTTCCTTCATGATCACAAGTTTCAGGGTTGAAGGATTAGGTGACGTTCGGCGTGTGGAGGTTGGTGGTACGCTTTCTGAAGAATTCTCCATGGCGTCGGTAGGGCTTAGAACGGATCGGCCCTTTGTGCGTGACTTCCTTTAAGGTACATCCGGGCATTACGGTTTAAGAACAACCTTTTTGCCTTGGGATGCGTTAAGGACTTCTGAACGTGTCTCACGGATCTAGTCGCCCTTCTGGTCTTTACTTCGTCCGTGCCTCCAAGGGATTGTGCTCGAAACATAAAAGGGCCTCAATGGTTTAAATGCTGTCTAGTGCTCCAATTTCAGTGTTCACTGCCTGACATGTTCTTTTCTTTATATCTGTTGACCACTGTTGAACATTCTAATTCTGGAAGCAGATATTTTAATCTTCAAAGAGCCACTAAGTTGCACCCATTGACCACTTCTCAAAATTAGGGAAACGCGAAAACAGATATTTGAACAAGAACAGACTTAGGTAGTGGAACTGCTCCCAGTCGATTAAATACAGTCCTGGGTTTTAATAAGTCCAAATTCTATTTCTAGAGGTCTTGAAACTCCTTCCCTCTGATGTTCACAAGATTCAGATTAAACATCGTTATCTGCCAATATGTTATGATTTTAAGCATTAGCATCTCATAACTGTTTACTTGCAATTTTAAGTACATGGTAGAAGTAAAATTTCATGTTGTGTAGCATTTCTTACTGCAAATAATTTATGTGCTCTATTTTTATTATAAACAGCGTTTACTAGAAAAATGAGGGATGGGACGTCCATACCTTCGGTATCTCGATGCTCTCGATGCTCCGTGGTATTTGTAACTCTGATATTTCTAGACAAAAACCTTCGATCCCTTTTCCATACTTTTACAATTTGAGTTTTCCATTATTGAAAGTTGTTGCATTTAATTTTATCCTAAATAAATGAAAGCAGTCGATGCTTTACGTTACTGAATGACTAGCCTACTCACGGCTAGTCTGGAAGAAACGATTATTTCTATCACTTTACGTTATTGTCTCGCACTTGTTCCCAAGGAGTGCTGGAATGTAGTTATTAACAGATCTTGAATGCAATTCTCGTGAGGTGCATGAATGCAACATTGCATAGGCCCTTGTGTCGAAACGAGTACATAGAAAATAACATGAGAAGTACTACAGGTTCTCATATAACATGCAGCGTTAACAGAGTTGGGAATGGAACTGATTTGGCGGACGCACTTTCTACAATAGCCAGGTTTGGCAACACTTTCTCGACCATTGCATATTATGTAACTGCTCTTATGAACAAATTCTGGGGATCTAACACTAAAGTATAACATAGTGGATGGAAATATTTTAAATTTTCCTTCCATCTGTTGGTTTGTGTTTCATAACTCAACTTCCGATCACGGCCGTGCCATAGAGGTACACCGTAGACTAATTTCCACACTATTTTATTTTATCGATATACAACAGTGGCGTTGAATAAAACCTGCGTGAAGTATGGAAATATTTTGAAGTACACTGCACTAATAAAATTACATCAGTATTATCACCCGAACGTCGGAACTCCCTATAGAACCGGCCGGCTGTAGGGCCAGGCGGGAAGCATTGAGGCCACGCTTACCTATTTGTCCCGTGTCACTAACTGAAGGGATGATTAGGAGAGCGGCGCGAGCCCTGTACCGTCTCTTTCCCATCTCACCAGACGTCTCGAAACCTCGGGATAATTTTGCACGCCACGAACCTTCCAGAAACGGCGATCTTCCCTATATAAGGCCTGTAGTTGGCGAGTCAGTTCAATTTTTGGCGAGCAGCCGTGAGGAGCGCCCAGTGAGCGAACGGCCCGGAAGACTGTGTGCGTGCATCAGAGGAGTTGTGCGTAATTGCGAGTGCACAGTGGACCTCTGACAGAAGAACTGGTGAATTGTAATTGTGTGCGCTACGTAATTCTGTGTAATTGGCAACTGCTTCAACTGTAATTCTGTGGAAATAAAGAACATTTTGAGTTTGTGCAATTGGACTTTTAATTTCACGATCCCACAAAGTTACAGTATTGTCGCGAACCCGATCGCGATAGCGCGGCTTGTGTACACAAAGAGCCTGGAGATAAGGAGTATGCCGGAAGAAATAATGATTCCGCGAGATAAAAGACCTGCCAGCACCGATTGGGTTACGCTTCTGGAAGGTGAAAGAACATTCGATTCCTGTTTGGTCCAGCAATATCTCAAATTTACGAAATTGGTATTTAAGGACGTGACGGCTCGCAAAGAGTTAGTTGTGAAACAGTGTTGTGAATTGAGAGACAGCCAGCTGTGTTGTTGTAACGAGAGCTAAGGATGTAATCTGCTGTCACAGTTTGTTATTGTGATCGACCTTGGTAGACTGATGATGTATGTAACGTAATGCTGCTGTAATCGATAAGAGTATTTCTACGAAAATAAAGGATATTTTTAATTTCTGCAACTCGGCTTTTTAATTCTACGCCATCAGCGAGACTGGGACGTCACGGTGCCACTGTTATTGCTGACCTACCGTTCGTCGACACGCGACACCACTAGGATGACGCCAGCAACCTTAATGTTCGGCCGAAAGTGACGCCTCCCTTGACTTGGCTTTTGGGAGCCCACTGGAAGCGAAACATCCAGCTACCGAGTATGTGGAAAACCTCGTGGTCCATCGCCACGACAGGCATGAGATGGCTCGCCAGAACATCCAGATGGCAAGGTCCTGCAAGGTGATCTGGTCTGGCTGTACCACCCTATCCGGACCAAGGGACGCTGCCCGAAACTTCAACAACTATGGCAAGGACCATACCGGGTGGTAAAGAGGATTAACGACGTTGTCTGCCGCGGAGACAGATGTTGGTGGTACAGCTGTATCGTCTGGCCCACTACGATGGTGCTGTTCGGGACGACCAGCCTTGAGGAGGGAGCAGTGTCGCCAGGCATTGTATTCTGCCGGCCCGTGCCTATGCGAACGCCGAGAGAGAGAGAGAGAGAGAGAGAGAGAGAGAGAGAGAGAGAGAGAGAGAGAGAGAGAGAGAGAGAGAGAGAGAGAGAGAGAGAGAGAGAAGCGGGGAGTGAAAGAGATCGATAGCGCCGAAGCCATGCCCACAGAGCGTAAGAACGCTTGTTATGTGCCGAGAGAGAAAGAGCCAGAGAGATGTCTGGACAGTTCCCTCCCCTTCGGCTGCCATCGTGAAAGACCGTGATGCTTCGGAAACTTTCGATAAAAAATAGCTCGGTTATAAATAAGGGACAAGGGGGTTTGCTGGTTAGTTGGTGCAGCGGAGCTGCTAATGGATGAATGAAGTTGCAGATGTCAATGTGGACATTTGAATTGTACCGGGTTAAAGTTTAGAAATAACAATTGTATAGTGATTTGAAAGTGAATTCTTTTGTTAATTTAGGAATGGTAAAGCCACGGGAGACTGTGTTGGTGTACGTTACGTCATCCTGCTACTCCCAGGGCTGTACAAAACGAATTTTTGCTTGAAATAAGGAGTATTATGCCTGGTTAAAAACGGGGCGCAAGAACCAATGCTCATTTTCAAAAAAAATTTGACGAATTTCTCTGCAAAAATGTTTTTCTATGTATTTCGGTTTTCAGAACGATACCAGAACGATACAGTTCTCCATCTCTGTTACGTTAATAGCTTGTGAAAGTTAGGCATATAAACAAACAAATGTATTAATATAAATTCATTCAGACAAGGGCTATAATAGGCAAAAGTCACACAGAAGCCAGCAACTGAATTATGTTTCATTGCAGGTTATTTGTAATATATAACCTCTACGTACTATTTCAGTTTTTAATGAGTTATTGGAATATTTATGTGCATGTCTGGATGCGGCAGTTAATGTGGTTACAAATGATCTGACCGGAATATGCGATTAGCCTTCTTTATAAAACACACAAGGAATATCCTCTCATATTGCACACTTGTGATTTTTAACAATCATCTGTGCTGGAGCAGAAGTCATTCCTCTTAATGGTAAAATCGATATTCAATTTCAAAAGGCGTCAGTTTTCCAAGGATATTTGGCCACTCTTCTCTTCCTCAATTTTCACTACCAAAGTGAAGAATATCCAGCTAATGAAGAGAGGGGTTTTCTCGTCACATAGGCTAGCGTCTCTGTGGCTCTTCCTACACGAGATGGGAGGAACTAAACCATCTATAAAAATGCCGGAAAGGAGAAAAGTAGACTCCACCGGGGACCTTCTTAAGTAAAAGCGTGAAAAATAGAATGGCAAGTGCTTTGGTTGAAAAGAGAAAGTGAACAAAATTAGCATAGAATTCGATGGAGGAAAACCAACCTAACATTTCGTGGCTTCCCTAGGCCCTTCTGCTAATAAAATACACCAAAGTCGAAGGTTTGATTTGACTCAGTGCTAGGGTTTACCTAAAGCTAAGAATGATTTAAAATATAGAGCATAAAATATAAAAGTATTAAATGTATAAACGTGCTTTAGTATCCTTGGATGAACATGCTGCATGTTTATTGAAGCAAAAGGGGTTTCCTACAAATATTAAATGTCATTTATTAACATTTATGTAGAAACTTCCACATTTAAAAACTGACATCCCTGTAAAAGTGACAGTAAATTTAGCTCTTTCATACTAATTGAACTTATTATCAAAAAGGAATCTTATTTATAATAGTTTAAATTCCATTTTTTCCAAAAGAGATGTTTTTCAAAAGACTTTAAAATGGCATTACAAGACCATTTATACTTGTCTTACTTTGCTTTATAATTCTTGCTGAAATATTTATTTATTTAAATATTTATTTAAATATTCATTCATTCATTCATTCATTCATTCATTCATTTATTTCACTTATACCCCGCCTTTAACTTCTATCGGGCGTTCTCCTTTGGAACTTGACGAAGGTGTTAACTCGTATTCGTTGGGTTTTTATTTTAATCATTAGCTCACACCCACATTCACACTGTCATTCATACCTCCGACTCTGGGAAAGATGAGGAATTACCTTGGTCGAAGAGAGATCCCCAACCCCACCGCCCGGTATGGAACCCGGCACCACTAGCACGGCAGGCAGGTGCTCTACCGACTGAGCTACGGGGCCAGCCTAAAATAGTTTTGTTACCTATCAAACAAACATTTCGGATATGTTCTTGTAGGCTAGAACATGAGGTATTAAACAACGTCATAGATCAATGTTCTCTGTACCTTTTACTTAGTTGAATGAGAAAGGTTTGGATATTTAGTTTTGGGCTATGTGCTCTTTTTTCTCTAAGGTATCTTGTCGTTTTACATTGGGAGGCACCTTTTTAAAGGATTCTATAATCTCTTTAAACTTGTATTTTGTGCTGCGGATCTGGTGTAAACAAAAACTTCCAAACTTCTTAAGATGTCTCTGATTACTTTGTTGCCGCAAATAATTTGATATAGCCATGTATAATACGTTAAGTGCAATACATTTGCGACGATAAGTTAACTATCTTCAGAATAAGCTGGGTAACATCTTTAGAGTTTTCTAAACTTCTAAGCATTGCTCTCTAATCACGGAAGTGTGACCAAAGTATAGTCAAGCACTATAGGTATCTGCAGTAAACGAAGGATTACATCGAACATTTACTGAGGTATTCTGATTTTGTTCAGCCTCTAACTGTCACTTCAGCAAGTTTACTTTGCTAGAGTCATCTATTTCAACGTCTCAGTGTTGTTTCATTTAGTTTTCACTGTCAATTAAACGTTTTTGTAACGCGGTAACTTAATGAAATAAGCTTGAATTCCAGCCTCTGTAGAGTAGACGGTAGCATGTCCGCCTCACGTTCAAGAGATCCCGAGTTCGAATCTCGGTCAGGGTGAGTTACCTGGATAAGGTTTTCTCCGGTGTTTTCCTTTAGCCTTAAAGACAAATGTCGGGTAACTCTAAGCTCTATGGACCCCGGGCTCATTTAAGCATTATTTCACCATTTCATTCATCGTCCGATATAACTTGACTTTGGAAGACGTACATTACAAAAAATAAAAGCTCGAAATAGCGTCTTCTGTATGATCGTTCATCCCCTGGAGAGTCGAACGGAATACCTCCTTAATTCCTCTCGGTAGCATACCTCCCCATTATAACAGTTGCTACAAACACAATCGGAATATAGCGCTTATGTCACTCCGGAAGCTAACTCACTAATCCTCCCTCAGCCACCGCTCATTCGCGAAAACCTAGCTTATAGAGCCACCGGTTAGAGTTCCCAAAGTTCTAGTGACATAATGAAGATTCTGGTTATCTCACGGTGGCGATCCAATGTTTACATTGGATGAGGGTGCTACTTATCTTGTTTATGTCTGTGACTTCCCGACACCTAAGTCATTAGTTTATGTGTTAAGAAGTGTTTTAATTTCAGTTTACTATTCAGTTTACTATATATATGGTAGTTACACTTTACTTTGTAGTAGTTTACTTTATCTATATCTAGATGGTTAATGTATACCTCACGTGTCACAAAGAAGCAGAAAAGTGGTGCAGTTGCATTTAGAGCAGATCAATGAGAGCGATGATGACTCTCATTCAGAGGATTCTTATGTTCCTGAAGAAGATCACGTATTAGATTCAGATCATTAGAGATTCGGAAATAGATTTTCAGCATATCGTAGATTAAAGAGGGCGGTAGTTAACTCTATTCGGAATAAGGAAAGTGATGACACAAAAATTGACAGTATTTATCATGGCAAGATGTACTATTTATATAATGCCATAATATCTGGAGTAGATGCTCCAGGCATGAAGTGTAGCAACAAGGAGATGTCCACTTGTAATATTTTACTTTCTAATATCATTGGGCTGCACTAATTCCTATGTTATATATCTCCGCAAAGGTAAGATGTAATGATTTGAGTTCATAAAGAGCATAGGAATAAATTTAACCAGAGAGCATATGCAGAGAAGGCTCCAGATTCCAAATTTATTGTCTGATATCAGGAAAATAATTTTGGACATTCTGGCATTAGAATTATTCCCCAGCAAAAAGAGTAAGAAACGGCATGGGAACGTCGCTACTGTCCCATCACGCTGAACAGAATATCGGCATACAATTGTGTGTTGTACGATAATATGTAAAATATGTGTGGAAAGTATGTAATGGTTTAACTTATTTGAATAGAGGTCAATATATCTCTCAAAACAAATGCCGGCTTAAGGGGCTATTTTATTTGAAAACGTAATATAAAATTTTGTGACTTTTACGTAAGTATAATCAACTTCAGAAAGTATTTCATGTGAAAGACCAACATTTAATTTTGTATTTTTTGCATATTTTATAGCAAACTAGTTTTAAACAGAATAAAAATATGTGTACTAATATTTCCGTAAAGTTATTTATCTTCTATACTCATTACGGTGCACCTAAAATGTAAAATTTGATAATGTTAGTCTCACAGACTGATGTTACCTCAAGCGCCAATTTTTCAGGTTACCAACTAAGGGTTAAGCAAACTTCGAGCACAACCACGTTTATAACACCGAGGATTTGGAGAGGCGTTAATTCCCTGGACCACTGAACGTTGTATAGGAAGGAACAGGTTTGAGGGAATTGCTGCATATTCTAAAACGCAGTCCAGTGTTGGCTCTGGATATGCAGAGCGTAAGAGGTAAATGATTTGGCAAATGGTGGGTTAGCTGCAGTGATAATGCATTTACCATCAAATAGTTGACGGTACTCGTAGCTTTGTACGTGTGCATGCACAAACGCACGGGGTTTGGTGCCGTCTGCGGTTCCATCAACTGCACCGATTTTCACCACCTCTGCCATCCGACAAAGTGTCTGTCATATAGGTAAATGCGTGTTTTATTACGTGACTCATGAGAGCCAGCCGTTATAAATGACGCAATTTGAGCGTGGCACGCTCTTCACATTCTTCACTTAATTTCACTGCGGTGGCTATGTCAGATGTCAGGCTCTGTGTAATTACAGCAATTATCTCAAAACAGCGTTGTACAAACAGGACGACCGACGCGTTCTAAATATGTAGAGTGCCTGTTAGCAGTTTGCATATTTGATCAGAAAAAGCGAACACCTGCATTCGAAATTTGTTCGATGTACTTGAAACGACCACAATTAATAATCGCAGGCGATGGTAAAGCCTTTAATGACCAAGCTTCAAACATTGCAGCTAACGTTAATTTTAAGTCTGCTAGGGAGCGAATATGGACACTGTGATATCAAAAGTTGAAGATACTCTTTTACATCCCAGATATTAAACCCATTTTCATAATTAGTGCACTCGCATAAGTTACACATTTCCTACGCTGCAGGTATTTCACAAAACAAACAACATTACATAAACACTTTGTGTGC
>CM060948.1:85567566-85602566 GCA_030765055.1 Mantis religiosa
TAGTCTTTAAGCTTATCAACATACGTAGGAGGCGAAAACGTTTCAAAACTCGTTAAGTTTTCCAAAATATCATTTTGTACAAATAAGTCACTGTTTTTCAGCACAGTTTCCAAGACATCCTGAAAGACACAAGCTTATAATTATTCTTGAGTAAAATAAAATGTACGCCCCAAGAAGTACATCGTATGTTTCCGCCATGTTCATATTGAGAAAGCATCAATGAACTATGGAAACTTTCAACCTTTTTGCTGTGTAGTATTATCTATCTAAACTTGCAGCTTTATTCATACTTAGAAAAATGACTCAGACTGAAGAATGTAGTACCATAGTCAGGATTTCAACCACGAACTTCCCGTCTCCTTCCGGTTTCCCTAACCACGAAGCACCAATGGAAACATTACATTAAATTCTCCAACTGATTCGAAAATTTTTCCACTGAGATCTCATAGTAAACCGTAATGGTATACCTTTATTTATACACTATGTTGTTTGCATATTATAAATTAAAAGTCATTATGTTCCAGTTTTTATTGCAGCTTTCCCTCCATAAAACCCTCGTTGTGAAGGAATAGATAAAGTTGCATATGAGCCTTTCAGAACCTAAAGATTAGTGTAGATTTAAATGCATATATTTAGCTTAGAAGAAATGGGCACTTCTGATATACATTTGATTCTATCTACAAATCAGGTTTTGCTACTATTAGGCAACATATATGCCAGGTAATCAAACTTTCTCGTCTTACACTTAAGCACACATTCTTCATGCGTTAAAACAGTTGCGGAACGGAATGGGCAATTCCAGTTAAACAAGGCAGTGGCGAGAGCCAACTTGGTTTTGCCCCAAACGACGAGGGTCAGTTCTAAGGCTTAAACTAGCATGTGTAATCCGTTATAATAAACAAGAAACAACGTAGATAACCAAAACAGGCCTTAGAATGATGTCTACTTATGTTTTAGAAACAACAAATCCACTTTTTAAATTTGAGATTGGTTGAGAAACTTTTATTTGACTTGTTACTTTTCCATAGCTACAGAAGTTTGTTTCACTTTCTCTAATGTGTACTTAGAGCATGTAGGGAAAGAATTGCATTCCAGGCAAAATTTCGAATCTGAGATTTCCGTGGAAATAGAACAGAATACTATCTGTATATACATCGTGTGTGCATGTCCCAGTAACACTAGTCATCTCATCACTAGCACTTGGAAAGCAATGGATAAATGATCTTGTTGCTTCGTTTGAATACAAACCTTTAATGACGTCTTCGGCTGAGGTGGGAGAGAGACACAATTATTGCTCCCATCAGGTTGAAAATAGTAAGTGTATTTCTCTATGCTCTCTGGTACCAAAATGTCAGATGCCCCTTTAAGGAATACAAGGGATGTGTTTATAAATAGGCTACTGATTTTTGAAGCAGTTTGCTTCAAGCTATCTGCCCTCAAACGTTTAGATCCGTCGCAGGAAATGTAAAAATGTGGCGTCGATATGGAAGCAACCTCTGCAAACGTACCGTCGAGTGAATAAATGACTTAAGTGTGACAATGCTATCGACTACGCAATAGATAACGCTTCATTTAACACATTAAGTGTTAACATATGCAAATATACCGTGCAAAAAATGTATAATACACTGCCTACTGTATGTCATATTTATTTTAATTATACGATAAGTACAATACAATGTTGACAGAATTATACATTTATATACATTTTAATACGCGTACTTTCAAAAGCATAGCTCGTATCTTTATGTATACAAACCTCCATACGATGTAGATGGTTACAAGCAGTTGCTAATGTTCTGCTTCACTTTCTTTGGCCACAGCAAAATGTACGTAGTTATATGCACAACTACGATATGCCTAAACCTTGACGTCCACGCAAAGATAAAATACAGCTCATACAGTCCATACAAAGATAAAATATTAAGTAGTTAGTAGTGATAACCCTAGATTAAGCAAGTGGATTAACGATAATCCTGCCACCATAGTGGATTAGAGCGCTAGTGTCGCTTTTAATCCGGTGGTGGATTAGCGAACTATGGCGCGAAAGTTTGAAATGGTGGCAGGATTATCGTTAATCCACTTGCTTAATCTAGGGTTATCCTAAAAGTCACGTGACAATATGGATTAAAAATTCAATTGTCTTTTTGGGATAGGTTTGTGATTAAATGTCACGTGAGTTTAGCAGAAGGAATAGAGCGGTGACCAGTTTGACGTCCAAGGAGCAAAAGGATGAAAATGAGCCGTGAACGTAATTAAAAAAGGAAGGGGGAAGTGACGTGTAAGGTTTTGATTGGTTAAAATAAGAATGTTTTTGATTGGTTGAAAAGGTTAAAGGTAGAGATTTGATTGGTAGGAATAAAAGCATTTCTGATTGGTTAGAAAAAGCTGGAGGAAAGAAGAATGGGGAAGTAAAATATATAAAAGGAGAGGTGGAAACGATTATGTTCAAAGATGATTTTGATAGCGATTGCGTTGATAATAAGCGTCACAGCTGGCGCAGAGGATAGCTGCGTTAGTTTTGGGAGATGTGGGTTTATGTTAAATGACCAAACGGGACATTTGGAAAATTTGACAAGATGCGATAAGGACTACGAATTGTTGTCTAACTGTACCTGCGCTTACCGTAAGGGTACTGGATGTAGGTTTGGATCTGATTTTATTAATATGGGGACACTGAAGAACGTGTATAATTGTTTAAAACCGATAACTAGATGTCAAAGCGGGCGGAATTGTGGAGGGATGATGTATGGGGGTGTAAAGTTTGGACAACTTCAATGTCCGGAGGGGTACGTAGTAAATTCGCAATGCGGTTGTGAAAAGGGTAAGATAAGGAAGGAAGAAGGTTGCAAATTTTATAAAAAGCCAGTGCGCATGTATACAAGCGACAACAGTTCGATTTTGGTGGAGATGGTGGATTGTAGTTTATTGGCGGACACAGTTGATTTACCAGAGGGTTTGGAATTAGACTGGAAACTAACGCCGGAGGAAAGCGAGCTTGTAATGGCATATAGTGTAGTAAATGAGATGAATTCCTACTTTTCTGATAATTTTGTTTACATATTTGGAGAATGCGGGAATGGAGAGTGGCAGTTAAACTTAGGTGGGGGTAGAAAATTAAGCGGGAGGGTAAAACGTGCCTCAAGGTGGTCTGCGGAGGGTAATTTGAGAATAAATTCAGAATGTGAAGGAAATGGTGGGACTGCGGGTAGGGTGTCGGTGAACAGTATAAGGAAAGCGGCTTCCGAGAGGTGTAAGAAAGAAATAAATGGAGTTAAACAAAAGATGAGAAAAGAATGCGATAATAAGACGAGAGAAAAAAGAAGGGAGGTGGATGCAGCGAAAAAGGAAAAGGAAGAGTGTGAAGGAAGGGCAGCACGAATAAAGGAAACGATGGAAAGAATTAAACAAGAATTGGAAGATAAGAAGAAAAACGTGACGAAGCAGCAGGAATTGGTAAATAGAATAAAAGGAAATGTGGCTAAACTGAACAATGACTTTGAGGCATTAAAGCAGATGATTGCAAACTTGGAGAGCGCATGTACGCGTGGAGTGGATGAATTTCCTAATTATGAAGGAAATTATGATGAAGAAGCGATTCCCGAGGAGGAGGAGGAGGTAGCGGAAGCTGAGGGAGGGGAGGAAGAGCTGTTGGGATACGAGACGAAGTAGAACACAGGAGAAGGTAGCTGAAAAAAATGCATAATACATTATAAACGAAAAACAGCTTATTACGACAGTTGTGGTAGTTTTAAATACATCTTTTTGTTTTTTATGACTGATATAAAAATATGAGGAAAAGGAGAGGATTCCTACTTTGGTAAAAAATGAATAAAGGTAAATGAAGGACACACAAAATAAGTTTTTCAATATATATTAAAATAAAAGTATTATTTTTTCATTTAAATGTCTGTACATTGGATGACTATACTGAATAAACAATAATAAAAAGTGTTTAATATATATATTGAGAAAACATACTATTTTAAATATTTAAAAGCAGATAACTTAAGCATGTATACTTAGAAAAAAGAAAAGAGAATAAAATGCAAAATACACTAAAACAAAACTTTAGATAAATAAAACGCTTTATGATTACATTTTAAAACAAATTAGGGTATGTAACCTGAACAGCGAGTGCAAGAATAGATGTTTTTTCTGTCTAAATATTTGTATTCAATGCATATATTTTTGAGCACACAAAAGCGCCGTGCCTGGCATTCCAAACACGTAGGAGAGTATGCATTAAAGCCTTTAGGTCCATGCCAGACAGTGTACGGTTTGTATAATTTTTTAACCAATTCTTTGTTTTTTACGCTTTTTGCTGCCACTGAGCATGAAGTGCAGTTATCACAACTCATGTCTTTAAGGTTTGAAGCACTTATATTACATTAAAAGAAAATTTAAGTAAGAGAAAATATTGTACATACCTTTTGGAAATAGCAAAAAAAAAATCACTAAAACTAATAAACTACGCACTACACTAGGAGTTTTTTTTTTTTGGTGAATGAAACACATTTAAGACAGAAGGCGCTGTTTCTTCACGTGGGCGTACTTCCGTTTTGGTTGTGGCGACAGGGGCACCAGCTCAGCTATACGTTTTTGTGTAGCAGGTCTTTTATTCCCAAAGCGCATAGATGGAGATACAGGTATCAGAAGAGGTATGGCCAGATCACTGACTAGGTCTTCGTCTAGATTTATGCTGAGAAACTGCTCGTCGAAGTCGTCTTGGAAGCAGTCTGCGTGAACACACCATCCGTTGCTGTATTGCAATTGCAAATTTTGTGGGGATGTAGTGTTGAATGACGCCAACAGATTTCTTTTGGTGCCGCGCCTGTTAAAACTGTAAGGGCGACAGGAGAGGAGAGGAATTAGAGACTGAAAAGAAGGTGAACGCGAAGAAATGTGCTCTGATTTTGAAGGGGAGGGAGCGGTCTGTTGTGGGGTTATAGGCGTGAACAGCTGACGAGGAGATGGAACCTCTAGATGGGATGCAGTAGGCGAAACTGAGTTGGGAAAATGACTTTTGAGATGTGTGGGAAAAGAAGAGGTGGAAGGGTGAATTTCGTGCAGGGAAATGGGTGTGGAAGTCTTGATGGGACGGAATGGTGGTAAAGGGGAGTAAGAAATGAAACAGGAAGCTGCAGAGTAGCACGCAGGACTGACCTTACTTGTTGACGTCAAACTCGGCACTACCGAAGATGGTGACCCATTCCACGACAGTGATGAGGACGCAAGAGACCCAGAAGAAGACACGTCACTACTCGACGACAGCACGATGGTCGCAGATGGAGCAGGTGAAGCACTTCCAGCTGCCGGGTGACTGTCACTGTATGGAGATGTTGATCTTGGCGGAGTAGGCGGTGTTGGGTTTAAGTGAAGCACTACTCCACTGTCACTAGGTAGTGAACGCGAAATGAGCAGTGTGCTCAGTTCGCTTGAATTCAACACTGCTCCACTGTCGGTTGCGGCTGAATTAGGCTCCACCTCCAGAGACGACGACGAGACTTGAGGGTTGGAAACTGAAGTTTCGTTTGCATGAACGTTCACCTCGAATGATGACGACGCCAAGACTTCAGGATTGGAGTTTTGGCTAGTGTCTACCTCCAAAGTTGACGAAGCCGAGGTGTCAAAAGAAGGCTGGTTTGAATTAGGGTGCACCTCCAAAGATGACGGCGGCGTCGAAGGTTCGCTAAAATGCTGTGGAAACTGGCTTGGTGCCGTGGAACGGAAGGCTTGCAGAAAAGGCGGAAGAGAATATATGAATGTACTAGAAGAATGAACCTCCGAACGTTGCACGATACGGTCAATAACTATACGCCCAGAAGGCGAAAAAAAAAAGTTTCCCTAACAACCTCGTTGACCGATGTAGTTTGGTGATGCTCCATGTTAGCTGGTGAAACTAAGACTGGGAGTGGAATTTGCAAGTTAGAAATTTAAAAGGACTGAATACCGAGGAGTGGGGACTTCCGTTACAGTATGGCCGCCGCGATTAAAGTTCTGGAAAAGTCACGCGGAAGTGTTAAATCGCCTGAGAAAGGAACTTTAATTAGCACGAAAATCTTTAAATGTGGTTTTGTGGTAGACGGTCGGGAATTTAACTGCATATCGAAACCGGATGAACTGGCGCCCGAGTGGCGAGACCGGAAGCTGCGGCGAAAGGCACCCGATTGCAACTTGGGAAGTTGTGGTGAGATAACCCGCTGGGATTTTTAATTGGACTTTTAACAGAGTTCACAAACGGAAGTTGTGGCAACGATAAGCACACTATAAAAGTTCAGGAGCGATAAGCTGTTGCCGAAGTTAATTTTTTGCTGTGAAATACTTGAGAAGCGAAATAATAGCTTTGCGTTTTGAAACAAATTCGTATATTTCTGTAAAAGTGATTATTGCTGACATACTAATTGATCGGTATATGTAACCATAGCACTGAATTTGCGGGCGCGTGATTGACTTTGGTAGTTGCATTATCTTTAGAAGAAAAAACAAGGTGTTAAACAAGTAGCCGTGCAGAACATTAGCATTTTAGAAAAGGGAACGTTGCCGTTGCGCGAACATGGACATCAAACTAGAGAACGTGGAAGAGCAGGATGAGGTAAGTGGCGATTCTACCTTGCAGCCTACGTTTGCAGTTTTGGTGCAAAGGGGCAGGGAATCCAAAAAGTTATATTCAGGGTATAACGAAACAGACATATCCGTGACGCCTATGCCTTTGGGAGCAGATCCTGGGAGGTGGGTGCTTACAATGTTTGATGAGCTTGTAAAGTTTGCTAAGACAGAGCTTCTGAAGAACGAACCCGGGTACTTAGGGATATCCATATCGGATTCGAAACAATCTTCCAAAGCATTTAATATGAGCGTTCGAAGGTCAGATCAAGTGAATGCCGAGGCAGTTCTTAAATCTATAGAGAGAGTCATGCAAAGCAACGCGGAATTTTTGATGGGAGGGCCTCTGAAAATTACTTGCGTTTGGACCAGAGAGGTTGCGGGTTCGTGCTTCAAACCGTGCGAGGAATGTAGGAGGAACAAGGGAATAGTAGAAATTTCAAACAACAAGGACACGTTGTGCGTTCCAAGGGCGGTTGTCGTGTGCAAGGCAAAAGTGGATGGTGACATCAATTATAACACAATTCGAAGGAGTGAGTTCTTGCAGAAACAGAGAGCTGTAGAGCTATGCGAGGTGTTAGGAAAGACCAACGGCAGGTTTACTGTAGAAGACGTGAAACGTTTAGACGAAATGCTGAAGGAATATGCCTTCACGGTCTTTGCAGACCATTCGGGAAAGAACGTGCTATATAAATCGAGAAAACAGAGTGAAAAACACATCGATCTTATGCTGCACGACGGACATTGTAACGCTATAGTAAACTTGAACGCAGCTTTAAAATGTAAATGGTACTGCCGAGAATGCTGCTTTGTTTCTAAGAATAAGAAGGAATACCATCGCTGCGACGAAAAATGTGCGAAATGCCACCAGGTATGCCGTGTTAGCTCTTACGATTACGTACGCTGTAATGAGTGCCATCGCGATTTTAAGGGGCAGGTTTGCTTTGACAATCACAAGAAAAAAGGCGCGTTCTACCCGAGTGGCATGTCTGTGTGCGATGTGGAAAAGGTCTGTCTTTCTTGCAATAAATTATTGAACTTAAGACACCGCAAGACAGCCCACCAGTGCGGCGAAATATTTTGCAGTCATTGCAAGATACACGCAGACCCAAACCATCAATGCTACATACAGCCGTATTGTCCTAAGAGCACTCGAAGCGATTTTGTGTTTATGTTCATTGATTTCGAATGCACGCAAGAGACTCCATATTTGGAAAAGCGGGACACGTTTCAACACGTTCCAAATCTTTGCGTGCTGTACCAGGCTTGCCCCTTGTGCATAGACGACCAGCACAAGATGACGTACTGCACGCGGTGTGGCGTGAAAGAATGGGTGTTTGACGATAAACCAGTGTCGCAGCTGTTTGCTCACATCACTCAACCTACGTTTGCAAGTTGTGACGTGATCATCTTGGCTCACAACATGCGCTCGTATGACGGGCAATTTCTATTACGTCATATGGTGAGCGAACTTAAATGGACGCCCGAGCTTATTATGAACGGGAACAAGATATACAAGATGAAGTTTGGCAACGTTACTTTTCTTGACTCATTAAACTTCATTCCCATGCCACTGTCTCGCTTTTCAAAGACGTTCCAGTTAAAGGAATGTAAAGGGTATTTTCCTTATCTGTTTAACACTAAAGCCAACGAAGACTACGTGGGGCCTTTGCCAGAGCAGAAGTACTTCTGCCCGGATGGCATGTCCGTTGAGGGTCGAATGGCTTTCGAGAAGTGGCATCAAGAGATGACGTCATCGCAGTACGTGTTTATAATGAAGGAGGAGATGATCAAGTACTGCAAGATGGACGTGTTTCTCTTGAGTCAAGGAGTAGCAAAATTTCGAAGAGAATTCCTCGAAGAGAATGGCATCGATCCTTTTAGAGAATGCGTGACCATCGCGCAAGCGTGCATGTGCGTATACAGAAAACGATTTATGCCCAAGAACGCCATCGCTCTGCTACCTCCGGGCGGTTACCGTCTGGCCGATAAGCATTCGCGCATTGCTTGCGTCTGGTTATCGTGGGTGGAAAACCAAGAGAACGTTATCATTCAGAGTGCTGTTCGAGGAAGAGAGGTGAAGCTTTTGGGGCACAAGGTGGACGGATATCGACAGGAAGCCAATATTGTCTACCTCTTCCACGGGTGTTTCTTTCACGGGTGTAAGCGTTGTTTTCCGAACCGACACGCCGTCATTTACTCCACGGGAAACGAGACCATGGCCTCTAGACTTGAAAGCACAGAGAGGGTCACGCAGCTGTTGAAGGAGGGGGGCTATGACGTCATAGAGATGTGGGAATGCGACTTCCACGCCATGGCGCGGAGGGACGCCGAACTGGCAGAATTTGTCAAGACCTTTCCCATTCCCGAGCCTCTCAACCCGAGAGACGCCTTCTTTGGAGGCCGGACCAATTGTACAAAGACCTACTGCGAGGCCAAGGGCGACCTGACAATGTTCTATGTCGACATCTGCTCTCTGTATCCGATGGTGAATAAGACGAAGGCATACCCTGTAGGGCACCCGAAGATCCACTTGGATCGCTTTCCCGATCTGAAGGACGTACAGGGCGGCCTCATCAAGTGCACGGTGCTCCCCGCGGAAGGACTGTATCACCCCGTACTCCCTGTGCGCGTCAACGGCAAACTCATGTTTCCACTATGCCGCGCATGCGCGGAGGAGGAGAACCAAGAAGACTGCCTCCACGACGAGCAGCAAAGGTGTCTGACGGGCACTTGGGTGATCGATGAAGTTAAGGTCGCACTCGAAGAAGGTTATCGCCTCGTGAAAGTGTTCGAGATGTGGGAGTATCAGATGGTGCGATACGACCCCGTCTCCGGACAGAAGGGTCTCTTTGAGGACTACGTGAACCAATTTCTCAAAATCAAGACGGAAGCTAGCGGTTTTCCCTCCCACTGCGACACCCCCGCCAAGAAAGAGCAGTACGTGAGGCAATTCCTCGAAAGAGAGGGCGTGCAACTGGATCCGAACGCCATCGAACCCAATCCCGGAAGGCGAGAGCTCGCCAAACTGATGCTTAATTCCTTCTGGGGAAAGTACGGACAGCGGGACAATCTGTCCACTTGCGAGCTGGTCAAGGAGTATTCGAGAATGCTGGAACTATTAAACGACCCGGGAATCGAAGTGCAGACTTACCTACCCGTTACCGACGACCTCATGTATGTGGTGTGGAGGTACGGCGGGGAGAGCCCCAGAGCGAACCCCACCTCGAACGTCGTCATTGCCGCCTACACGACCGCGCACGCTCGGCTCGTGTTGTACTCCTATCTGAGGAAACTGGGCGACCGGGTGTGCTACTTCGACACGGACTCCGTCATCGCGACCCGCGTACCCGGGGATTGGACGCCGTCCGTGGGGGCGTTCCTTGGGGACATGACCGACGAGCTCGAAAAGTTCGGCAATGGTGCCTACGTTTCCAGGTTTGCCTCCACGGGACCGAAGAGCTACTGCCTGGAAATAAAGGGGCCGAAAGGCACGCACCAAGTGTGCAAGGTTAAAGGCATCACTCTCAATTCGGGCAACCTTAGGCATGTGAATGCGGAGGTCATGCGCGACGTAGTGCTAAGGGACAACGATAAGGCCGTGGTGCTGTCGGGCACGCAGATAGCAAGGAAACCCGGGTGGACCGTGGTGACGGAGCCTTCCAGCAAGACTTTCAGAATGGTTGTCAATAAGAGAGTGCTCACGGACAACTTCGATTCCGTGCCCTACGGGTACAAGAGGCGGCGCGCCATTTAAACAACGATAAATGTGACGACATTTCCTTCCGCGTGCTCATTATCGGAACATATGGCACCCATGACGCAACCTCCGGACGATATTAGGAAATTTAATTTTCCGAGCACTATGCTCGTTGCGGGGCCGTCGCGCTGCGGTAAATCCACTTTTGTAAAGGCGCTCATTTGCAACGCGGAGGAGATGTTCGACAAAGTTCCTAAAAGGGTCCTGTGGTGTCACCCTCCCGAATACTCGCCCAAATTAAGGCGCATGCCCATACGCTGCGAGATGCATGCGGGTGTGCCGGAGCTATCGGACGTGGGGGAGGATCACCTCGTCATTCTGGACGATATGATGTTTGACTGCGACCGCCTCTCCGTGTCCAATTTCTTCACCAGAGACTCGCATCACAAGCGTTTCGGAGTCATATACATTCTGCAGAACGTCTTTCCTCAGGGTAACAAGTTCAGAACGATATCGTTAAATTCAAACTACATCGTGGCGTTCAAGAACAACAGGGCCAAAATGCAAATAGAAAGGCTGTGCCAGCAAATCGAACCCAGGAACTCTAGGTTCCTATTAGAGGCTTTCCAAAAGGCTACCGAGCATCCTCACGGTTATCTGGTGTTAGATTGCACGCAGTACACGCCGGATCGTTACAGGTATCGAACGGGCGTGCTGCCGGGTGAAACTCTTTCATATTTCGTGCCCAACGATTGTTAATGTTTTTAATGGGATTAAAAAATTGACAAGCGTTCATTCGCGCTCAAACATGCCTAGAGGAAGGTCGAGCGTTGCCACGCTCAGCAGTCCGCTGATAGCGAGACAACACGGAAATTTAGTGGCCTTGGCCAAGGCCAAGCCAGCTGCGCGGAAAAAGTTGCTCAAGGACGCAAGCCCCGAGCTGATCAAGGCCGTTTCCGAGTGCATGTACAACGTCTGTAAGGGTAACGTGCAGCTGCCCACAAAGTGTCTTAATCGTTTAAAAAGGCACAAAACTTGCTGGAGGAAGTTAGTCGACAAGAGGCTTCCGCTGAAGAAAAAGAAGCAAATCTTGATACAGAAAGGCGGCTTCCTACCAGCTTTTCTCTTACCGGTCCTGGCTTCGTTGGGCAGCGCGCTCGTGTCGAAGTTTGCTGGATGAAGTACGCCAGGCAAATAGTGGTTGCTCCGCAACCTAAAACAGTAGACAAACTTCACCTCATAGATAAAACCATTTCAAGACTAGCCAAGGACATCGACAGTCTCCAGCGCGAAAAGATGTCTGCCGACGAAAAGTGGCGCTTAATGAAATATAAATTGAGCAACTATCTCGATCTCGTAACACAAGTGAAACAGCCTTATCTTCGCGATAACAACGACGACGACGACGATGACGTTGAACTGTTGCACGAAGCGTCGGTAAAACAGGAGCCTAAAACCGTAAAAGTTAACCCCTTCTCGCCACTCAAGAAGAAAAGACCGACTTCTCCTTCCTCGCCCAGAAAGAAATCTAGTAGACCCAGCTATAACCTTCGCTTAAAACAGTGGAAACCTCTGTACAAGTAAGCGATGAAGGAATGGAAGATGCTGAGGCGCTTTTACGAAAATCCGGAACACCCAGCCGGCTTCGGATCGGTAAACGCACTTCGAAAAGCTACCGGCAAGTCGAAGGGACACATTGAAGCTTTTCTTCGAACCCAGGACAGTTACACGCTGCACAAACCCGTCAGAAAGCGCTTTTCTACGCGATATTATCACGTGACCAATATGGACGATCTCTGGGAGGCGGACCTCAACGTCATGAACAGTGTCAAAGAGCATAACAAACCCTATGCTTACATTCTCACCGTCATCGACGTTTTCTCCAAGTACGCTTGGGCCGTACCTCTAAAATCCAAACTTGGGTCCGAGGTAGCACAAGCATTTCGCTCCATATTTTCGGAGCGCGTTCCTAGGGTTCTGCAGACGGACAAAGGAACCGAGTTCACCAACAAAACCTTTAGGGCTTTTCTGAAGAAACACGGCGTCCGTCATTACACCACAAAGAACAATGTAAAAGCCAGCGTCGTTGAGCGCTTCAATCGCACTCTCAAGACCAAGATGTGGAAGTATTTCACGCACGCAAACACTTACAAATACGTGGTGGTACTTCCGGCCTTGCTCGAGTCGTACAACAGTTCGTATCACAGATCCATTAAGATGGCGCCCAAGGAGGTCAACGAGACCAATATCGCGCAGGTGTACCGCAACTTGTACGCAGATAGGCATGTACCCCGCACAAGGGCACCAAAGTATGACGTCGGGGACCACGTGCGCATTTCCAAAGAAAAAATGAAGTTTGACAAGGGGTACGAGCAGAACTGGACGGACGAAATATTCGTTATCGACAAGGTCGTGCGCGGTCAGCCGGTGGTATATAAACTGAAGGATCTCGCCGGAGAGGACATTGACGGCAGCTTTTACACCGAAGAGCTGCAAAAGGTGGAACTCCCTCAAACGTACAAAATAGACAAGATTTTGGAAACCAGGGGCCGCGGGCGCAACAAGCAACTTTTGGTAAAGTGGAAGGGTTACCCTTCCAAGTTTAACTCTTGGGTCCAGGCTTCGACGATCGCTTCGATATGATCAAAACCGAACCATTCTCTCTCACGCTCGTGAGCAATGCTTCCATGGATCACTTTAGCGACAACACGACTTCCAAATTTTCCAACATACTGCCCGAGCGAATAGTGCTTCAAGGGGAGTGGGAGGTGGCTCTGCAAAAGGTGAGTTATCCGGTTAAATTTTACAACGTAACCGCAGGCGACGCGCAACTCATCGGTACCAGGTACACGATGACTCAACTACCCACGCATTCCAAATTTAGCTTGCAGATGCCGCCGGGTATCGTGCACGATCCCAAAGATCTGGTGACCCGGGTAAACGCCGTCATTCAGGAACATTTGCACGTGGATAACTTCTTTGTGTACCTCGAGCGCAATAAACCGGTTAGCATCAACGAAGCCGTCACGCATGCGCAGCAACTTCCCGACACTACCTTTGATGGATACGTGGAGACCGTGGTGCGCGTTCCGATGACCGTGGTTCCCAGCGAGGTGAGCGATGCGCCGGCCAGAACGAAACCCCCAACCCGAAAACCAAACATCCAAAGACCCAAACCTACCGCCCAACCGGCTAAACCCAATCCCGCGGTCAGTTCTAAACCCACTCCGCCACCGGAGCAGCCCGACCAACCACCCACCGAACCTCTCCATCGAGTTCATAGCATGATGTTGTCCCCAGCCATGGCCAAGATGATGGGCTTTGAACCCTACACCAACATCGTTTTACAGAAGGAGGCAAAACACCCCGTAGATCCCTATATGGGGTTTCCTTACGAAATGTTCATCTACTGCAATCTGGTTGCACCGCAAGTGGTGGGCGATACATTTGCACAAGTGATTGAGAGCGTTGCAGTTGAATACGAGAAAAGCAACAACACTTACATGTCCGATGAAAAGACCTTCTTTCCTCAGAATTGGGTGCCACTCGTTCAACAAGACTTTAAGACCGTCAGCATAGATTTAAGGAACGGTTATGGCGATCTGCTACCATTTGCCGACGGCTTTTCCTCCACTATAGTTCTCACCTTCCGGCCAAAGAAACGGTAATGGACGTGCACACGGTGACTCAATACTACCTCAATCAAGCCGGCGGTGCTTTAGACCACGGGGATTTCGTTCTGTACCGCGGTAGACGCTATCAGCGCGGAAGCGGACTCTTTTCTGCCCTAGGAAGTCTCTTCAGAACCGTTCTACCCTTCTTGAAAAGCGGCGCAAAGGCTGTGGGAAAGGAGGCGCTCAAAGTGGGCGCTCACGTGCTGTCCGACGTGGCCGCCGGAGGAACAACCCCAAAGGAAGCTTTTAGAAGCAGACTTAAGGAGGCTGGGTCCAATCTGAAGCGTAAGGCAGACGAAAAAATCGATTCTATGCTAGGATCGGGCGTCAGGCGACTAAAGACAATAAAACGCCCCAAACCTACCAAGCCGAAACAGTCTAAGCTGAAACGCAGGAGGCGAAAGGTGCAGGACGTGTTCTCGTAATGGCCGAAACCGTGATCCACATGAGCTCCGAACTGGACCTCTTCAAGGACCTTCCGGTTCAAATGAACGTCGAAGAGTCTCGGTTCATATCCCTAAACCCTCAAAACACCATCATGAAAAATGCACCGATTACCTTTCATTATTCCGGAAATGCAGACGAATACCTCGACCTTTCTTACGTCGTTCTAGAGGTATTTGTTCGTATCGTTAGCGAAAAAGGAGAGGAGCTCAAGGACGACGTGCTAGTCACGTTCGTCAATAACGCCCTAAATTCACTGTTTCAACAGCTTGAGGTGTCGCTCAATAGCGTCATGGTTTCCATGCCGCAAGCCGGATATCCCTATAGAACGTATCTCGAAACCCTCCTCAATTATTCTGAAGATGCCATGAACACCAAGCTCCAATCCACCCTCTGGAAGAAGGATACCCCCGGCATCATGAACACTTTTGCGGCAAATGCCGGCTTCTTGTTTCGGCATGGATTTACCAAAGGCAGTAAGGTCGTGCAATTAATGGGACCGCTATCGAATGCTCTATTTAGACAAAACAATCTTTTGCTCAATAACGTTAGCGTCACCATCAAGCTCACCCCTTCGTCACCCCAGTTCTATTTGTTCTCCGAAGTACCCAATTTCAAGGGGTACGCCGATATTCAGTCGGCAACTCTACATCTAAAAGTGGTCAGACCGTCACCAACCATCAAACTGTCCCACCAGGCGGCGCTGGCAAAAAGCAACGCCAAGTACCATCTCAAGGACGTCAGCTTCCACGCCCTCAGTATTCCCAAAGAGGCCAGTGCAATGACTTTCAGCGACGTCTTCACGGGTCAAATTCCAAGGAGAGTGGTCGTCGCCATGGTTCTAGACAAATCCTATACTGGCGATTTCGGCAAAAACCCTTACAATTTGCAACATTTTAACATGAACATGTTTCAGCTATATGTCAACGGCCAACCCATTCCCTCTCAACCCATTCAGCCAAACTTTGAAGACGGACACTTCATGCGTTGCTTTCAAACCCTTCAGGACGGTCTCGGCATTCACTTCAGAGACGAGGGACATTCCATTTCCAGACAGGCCTACCCCGTCGGTTATACCGTCCTTGCTTTCGATCTCACTGCCGACATGAGCGCCAACGAATCTTACATCTCCGGTCAGCGCCACGGCTCCGTGTCTATAAGGGTGGGTTTTGCCAAACAGCTGACAGAACCGGTCGTTCTTCTGGTGTTGGCGGAAATACATCGTACCCTGGAAATCGACGCTAACCGATCCATCCTCATATCATGAACTCGCTTCAAATAGAGCACTTTCTCTCTACCTGTCCCTCCACGGGCCCTCACTTTTTGGGCGTCTTCGCCTGCGACACCCTACCCTCAGAAAGCACCAATAGGAAACTTCCATTCGCCTTGGTCGCTAACACTGACCCAATCTCCCTACCAGGTAAGCACTGGGTCTGCATATTTGTCTCGCAAAGTGGTCACGGAGAATATTTCGACAGTTATGGGCTAGCACCGCTCACACCTCATTTTCTAAAGTTTCTAAACGCTAGCTGCGGACCCCATTGGTCGCACAACGTCAGAAGGCTGCAAGGTCATAACAGCACCACGTGCGGTCATTACGTCATCGACTACTTATCGCATCGCTGCTCGGGATTATCCAAGGAAAAGTTTCTTTCAAAATTTAGTATTACCGATTACGCGCGCAACGACAACGTTATTCTCAACACCTACGAACATGTGTGCCTAGCACGAAGCTCAACTCGACATCAGTCGTGCCAACCTCTTAGGGTAAGTAAACGTGTACCATAAAAATTAGTTCTCAATATGACGTCACACTTGCTGCGGTTTACAACACTTCTTTTGCTTCTTTCAGAACGCACTCCGTCTCCTATAAAACGAGCGGTACAGCAACCTAACATCAGTACGTAGCAATGTCTCAGCACGACGTCAGGTAAGTTTTTTTTTTTTGAGCAGGTATATCCCCTTCCCCAGGTTTCCTATCGTTCCATGATTTAACACCTCTTATTTTTGTATGTTACAGCAATATGGAAACGCCTGCCAAGAAAACCAAGTTTGATCTCATGCCCGAAACCACCGAAGCCGACAAGAATCTTCAGGTCGACCCTGCTCCAGGCATCGCCGAAGAACCCCAACCCGGCGTGGGACCCTTGTCCCACATCTACTTCCTTAACCGCGCACAAAGCAAATTTCTGTGCGTGGGTTTCCTACCCCAACCGCCTCACCAACTGGCTGTCACCATCGCCAAGTGCGGAAAGCAACACGCCGTAGTCGTCAGTTCGTCAGAGTGGCAAAAACTCTTCGAGAATAGAAGCATCATTCATAGCGCCATAAATCAGTGCCATCTAAAGGAGTACCAGCTCAGCGACAACCTCACCCTCATCTTTAGAAACCTATTTGGCAACGCCAGCGTCGTCCTAAAGAACATGCACGGCCGCTCCGTGTCGCTCAACAAACAAGAATGGAAAGTACTGGAGGGACTGCAGCGCCTGGTTACCGACATCCTGTTTCACCAGACCAAAGAAGAAAATGACGTAAAGAATCAGATTGTGGCTTACTATAAGTACCTGAAGCACACGCATGCGTCCAATTCCCCCTTCGAAAGCATGAACTTTACACAATTTACGAAGTACATACGAAGCGCCACCTTCAGAACGTACCTAGAGATGGAGCATTTCCTGCTGCCACAGTTCGTCCAGCAACTCCCCTGAAGTTACTTACAAAAGCTCCGTCATGGGATACAGAAATTTCATCTCTGTGTACTGCCAAGGAACCAAAGTATTTAAAAATTACGAGGTTGAAGGTCATCCAAAGAAAAACGCGCCTTATGGACTCCGCTTCGTCGACGATTGCTTCGAAGGAAAAACAATCACAGTAAGATGCCACAGCTGTGAAAATAAAATTCATTACGTCTTTTCCAACATCGACTTTAAAGACATTCAGTTTCAAACATCTCCTTTTCCAAGTTCAGACTACAATACAGACCATCAGTTTCAATTTATTCCAAAGAAAGGACTCTACATCATCTTCTACGAGAATCAGTACATTCCGGTGGAAAAAATGACAAAAATGCTTATAGCCAAACGCACCTGCTATGGAAAGTGTTGCGCAGTGTATTTGGGACATTCTCCGTTTTACATCCTCACCGATCACGTACATGGAGACTGGATATTTAGCGTTAAAATAAACAGACCTCTCCAACAAGAAGAAGAAGATCCCCCTGGAACTATTCGTTACCAAAAGCACGAAGTTTTCCATTAATCAAGGAAACCTTCTCACGGTTCAAATCGCCGGATGTAACGGTGTCTGCAAGGAAACTTTCCCACGGATGTTGTTCTTCCTGTAACGGTCCACCGGATTTTCCTGTTCAACCGTCCTTTCTCCTAATCTATAAAGGCTGAACTTCCTTCTTGCTGCTCAGTTTGTGTGCTGCCGTCGTCGTGGAATGCCGGGCGAGTCTTGCAAGCCGTACCACTGCTCTTTCTGTTTTCATCGGTGCTGCAGCTGTGAAGTTCTCAGTCGTCTGGTACCCTTGTGCACCGAGTGTCAACTTGGATTCTACGAAGACCTTTCCAAGCTCAATCAACAAATCCAGGAGTTTCTGCGCAAGTACAACGCCAGACGCCTTTCATGACCTGCGGGTGCTTCTCGGTGTTGCTGAAATACATTGAAAACGCACAACGCATCCAAGTTCTCCTGCCTCGTGAACGCCAAGTGCTGCTGGAAAACGGGAGCGCCATCTTCTCTCGGTACCCTCCATCCGACGTCGACGTTGTGTGGAACGAGCTGCCCATTCACACACAGCAAGTTTGTGCTCCATACCGCAGGTGCGTACGCCACCATAACCTTCCCACCTCAACAACTCACGTCGACGGTCCAGCTCCGTTCGTTAAGAACTGCTTTCGCTGTCAAAGCTAAGCATGTCCGAGAACGCCATTCGACAACTGGATGAACTCTCCAACAGCACCGACATTCTCAGCGTTTCTGCCCTACAAGAAAACGTAGCCTACATAGTACAAGGCGTCAGAACACTTTCCACAAAGCACGGACCCAGAACAGTCGTCAAAATCGACAACGACACAGAAGTCTTTCTGCCAGCAAGGTTCGGCAACGCCTCTCCAGAACTACTCAAAGAACTCAACTCCGCCAAGTTCACCTTAACCTACAAAGGCGAAGAACAACTCAAAAGCGGTTTCAAACGTTACGCCGTATCCTTCGCTCCTATACCAAAATGAGCTGCCAAACCGATCCCGTCCACATTGGAAACAACCTGCTCCTAAAATTCCTGTTTCTTCCACAACTTTCTGCTCACGGAAAGTATTCCGAAGTTTCACTGCTCTCCTCCAAAACTACCTTCTTTGGTGGACAGAAGGAAGTCACCGTCAAACTTGCTTCCAACGACGCCCACGCCATTCATGTAAAGTGCCTTGCTTCTAAAGACGAGCAACATGGATCCGATGCTCAGCTCGAAGTGTATCTTTGCCAGAACAAACTTCCTAACCTCGACGTCAACATAACAGCGAACGGGTGTTTCGGCACAAGTTTCAATAATGAGTTCGTCGTCGCTGTCCCCACCATGGATGCCAGTGCCAATTTTGGTCATCTTATTCTCTCTTGCGTCACCAAACCCATCCAGGATCACATCGTGTTCCACATCGACAGCGACAACAGCGACAGTGATGACGACAACAATCATCTCGCCGTCACCACAATTTTTAAAATAATATTTTGTGCTCAAAGTGAGTGAACAATACAACCTAACATTAAGTGCTCAAAGAACAACTTCCCAGCAATATTCCTGTGTTAAGTGTAATGTCATCTTTGTATTTTCCTGTAAAAACTAATATTTTGTGCTCAAAGTGAGTGAAACACAACCTAACATGAAGTGCTCAAACAACAAACAATTAAAAACATTTTCCAGCAATATTCTTGTGTTAAGTGTAATGTCATCTTTGTATTTTCCTGTAAAAACTAATATTTTGTGCTCAAAGTGAGTGAAACACAACCTAACATGAAGTGCTCAAACAACAAACAATTAAAAACATTTTCCAGCAATATTCTTGTGTTAAGTGTACTTTCCTGTAAGTAGAAGATTACGTTTTATCAGTAAAAACCTGTGTATTCTTAGCTTATATGTTATCGTCACACAACAATATTCTTGTGTTAAGTGTAATGTCCTTTCCTGGAAGTAGTAGATTTAATTCTTATCATTAAAAATATAAGTGCATCCTGTATATGTGAATTCTTAATAAAAATAAAAAAAAAAAAAAAGATAATCCTAGATTAAACAAGTGGGTTCGTAATCCTGCCGCCATATTTTTTTCAAACTTTCGCGCCATAGTTCGCTAATCCACCACCGGATTAAAAGCGACACTAGCGCTCTAATCCACTCTGGTGGCAGGATTATCGTTAATCCACTTGCTTAATCTAGGGTTATCACTACTGTAGTTTATTAAACAAAACTTTGATATTTTTAAAAACACTGCCTCCTCCCTCATGAAGTAATTTTTCACGAGTTTTCCGGAAACTTGAAGGCTATACATAAAATAGAGCAGAGCTTCAAAAAGCCGTTTATTAAATACATGAATCAATTGCAACTTGAAATTGAATTAGTTGAAGAGGAAGTGAAACTTTTCTTAATTGTTTGGTAGAAAGGGAAAACTTTATTATTTTTGTTTATAGTGGCAAAAATAGGAAAAGGGGTAGTGTGAGTGCTTTAGCGCTATTTTTATTTAATATCAGGAAACATTTTATTTTACAAACTTCAATAAATTTGAGTGTAGGACATTTTATAGAACTATTTTAATAACAGGTACTGAAGAATTTTTCCTATTTAGAATAAGCGATCTACTCAACTATAAGATAACTTTCCTAATATATGATTAACATTTCAAAACAATTGCTGACCAACCAATAGTTTGACACAAAACCGGCACTTGAAAACAGTGGGGCAAGGGGCAGCTGTATGTTCGCATGCCCACAGGCTGTATAGCGAACGGGGTGGGACTGTGACCTAGGAAAGTCATAGCGTAAGTTGTTTTTTGTGTGTAATTTAGTCGTCCAACGTTATGTCATATCGGACGATGAATGAAATTGGTGAAATGGTGCTCCAGGCTCCATAGAGCTTAGAGTTACCCTACATTCGCCTTTAAGGATAAGGGAAAACCCCGGAAAAACCTTATCCAGGTAACTCACCCTGGCCTAGATTCGAACTCGGGACCTCTTGCACGTGAGGCAGACACGCTACCATCTTCGCTACCGAGGCGGGATCATATCGTAACGTCCAGGTGCAACGCACAGAAATTTCAGTCCGTTCTATCAATAATGTTTGAAAAAATCCTCAGCCAAATAATGAAATAAACAATAGGTACATACGCAGCCCCTATTAAGGACCTTAAAATTGCATTGAGCCAAACAATACAACAGAGTTAAACAAAGTTTTGGTGGTGCTGTTAGTACAAAAATGCTAAAGCTGTGGACCGCAAAAGAACTAGTTGTTCCATATTTTGTTTGTCCTCAGCTTACGGCACTTTAATGATTGGGTTTACTCTACAAAGCGTACAGTGTGTACCAATAAAACAATAAACATTGATTATAGAATAAGATAAATAATAATGGAAAACCAACAATAGCAGATAGCGAAAAAGCTGTTCTAAAGGACAACGTGCCTTCATGTTCATATAGTTTTCTCTACGGCGCTTTATAATGCGTATAGACAGTAAGGTTATATAACGGCAATTTCAAGAGCATGTAAAATAATATGATGTGCTCCTCTCATATGACATTCTGTAATCCTGTAAAACTATTCTTGTAAATCCTTATTGATCAATCTACTTCATGTCAATCGAGATAAACGGTTTCGTTGTTAATTTTCTTGTATGTACAAGGGAATGTGGGAATGCAGTAGGCTTTAAGAAATGGTAGAATATTTTGAAGAGCTAGTTATATGTCATGTCATTGAAACTCCATTCCCTTTGCATGGAAAGGAGCTAAAACTGAGTAACGTCTAAATAAAAAATGTGGTACATAAATTGTGCTTTTACGAGATCTCCATTTTTGTACAGTATGCCTGTCTATCTCTACTAAGGTTATTCAGAATATAGAGGACTTCTAAGGACAGAAATTCAAAGATATACATTAAATTTGCCTTAAAAGCATGTTAAACTGATTGTGATATTTTAAATGAAATTTTAAGGGCCGCTTCTGATAAACTTACACTTTTCGAAACATTTTGTGTAATTCAAGTGTATCAATTGTAGTTTGGGGTGTTGTCTGTTGAGTTATGCCCTTCACAGACACACGGACACATACACACGCAGGTCATCGTATAAAATACTTTGTTTAGATTCAGGGGATCTCAAAACGTTCTCTTGAAATCTCGAAATCGGAGTTTTGGGTGGAATGCAATACTGCCTCTACTTACAATAAGTACCTGGTAGAAAACGTAAAATAGCTTTGAGTGGTTACGGACAAGTTCAATAAAAATGTCTTGATCCTTTGCCAATATAAAAACGAGTTAATTCACTCGTAAATAAATATTCCGTAATCTAGGTAGAAAACATTCTAATACTTTTTCGGTTATTTACGCTGCAGCTGTGTATTATCACGAAATAAATATGCTAAATCAAGCCCGGGAACTGCCTCTCATTGCTCTGAGCAGAACAGTTCGCTCACACAACTGTCGTTTAACTGCAATTGCCCCGTTGCGCTCTTCAACTGTATTAACTCCCGAAGGGACATGTGCTTACGTGAAAGACAGGGTAGTTGGACCATTTGGTATATATCATATATACATACATGTACATATATTACATAGATATGTATCAATTTAGGAACAATACACCAGTTTGTAACATACACTTTGGTCACTAATACCCAGCCCATTTCATTGTACATGATATGAGACAAACTTATCTTACAAAATAAAAAGGATAAATTTAATTCAATAAAAATATCATACCATTACAATGAAGATACATCAAGAATTAAATAAAAGTATTTGGTTTTAAATCAAGCGAGACGGCAGTGGCCGATTATTCGCGCCTGACTATTGTTTGAAGGTGTGAGAAACATGCATATAAATACCAAAATTTAAACGGGTCACAGTGATTAGACAGGGAATAATTTAGACGACTCAATTACAGTAAAGGCTGTTTTTGAAATCAACATCTATTCACTAAGCCTCCTGAGGGAACTGACATTTCCTACGCTGTTGTTGCAGTATAAAAGAAGTGCCCTAAAGCAGAAGAGTTGCTTTCGACATCCCAGAAGCGCTTGCCTCTAAGTGCTTCTTTCACCATTGGGAGGACTTGTTTGGTGGAAATGGGAGTAAAGCGCACCACTACTTCAACAACGAACGACAGCAAGCATTGTCCTAAGAGACAATTAGGAACGGTTCGAGCAACAGCATAGGACAAATGCACCTCCAATGTGGCATTGAACGCGATAAAATCACTCCTAAGGGACCATACCCATTCACAATGCTGATAGATTTTCAGGTTCAGCTCTTAGAATAGACCCATTGTCCCGCAAATGGAGTGATAAAACAGTAAAGATTGCTTACCTTACACAAACTCCCTTTGCACTTGGCTGAATACCTCTGCCAACTATTTTGCAATATGCATTCTGGTAACGTTTCCTCAAAAATGAAATATAGAGATATGGATGTTAACTCTACCCATTTTATAATATATTTCAAAGGAATTCATTGCTCATTTACAAAATAGCTCAGACAAAACTGCAGTTATGTAGTTGACATGTTGGAATGCTATTATTCACGTCACACATCCGGTTAGGAATTAGGGAAAGCTAATAGTTCTAGGATTAAATTTTCGAAACTCTGCAACTGGCAAACCACAAATGAAGAGAAGAACTATGTTTACCTTTTGGGGGGTTTCAAAGTTTATGCTAACATTATATTAACACTAACTAATCGTTTCCATGAAATCCTGAAACAAGTTTACCTACCAAGATTGCTATGACAATTTCGTTAAGTTCCTTGCCCCTCCAGAAATCATTTTGTTTTTGCAAATATCGTTTAGTTATGGAGAGTAATTAATATTGTCTGCCACACCTTATAGCTGCTTAAGACAGTATTAATTATCTTTATGTGGTTTCTTCTACATAGTTGTAATTACTTCAAAACCTCTCTTTGACTCCTCAGGTCAGTATCTTCCTCAACTCAAGTATTGAGGGTACACGGTACTGAAGCTGCCAACTAGTACAAATATTCCAGTTTACATGAAAGGTTCATCAAAGATACGTTCAACACACTTATTTATACTAATACGTTTCCATAGACCTGAGTTAATAATTGCATACATAATTATATAATTATATATTATCATATCATGATTGGCAGCGCCATGTCTGAGTGGCTAGACCGCTTGGATCTCAGCAAGGTGGTCCGAATTCTATCCCAGGTGAACGAAAAGTGAAATTTTTGGTCGACAACATGGTGGTGTGGCGGGTTTTCTCCGGGTCCTCAGATTTCCCCCATCAGCATTCCACCGATTGCCGCATCATCATCTTTCCTATCACCTCATCTCTCTCGGACTTTCACCTCCAGCGTTGGGCTGATCACTCATCCCGGAATATCTCTGATCAGGAGACCTCTGATCCACAACGTGTTACCTACGGGCCTCGAAGTCACGCGCTTCAGAAGGCCCTATGTTCCACTTAAGGAAATTCAGGAATTCACTCATTCATATTATGATTATAATTATATAATTATAATGATCATCATCACCACCACCATCATCAAGTGAATGCTTTCATTTGATATTTCGCTTTCCATAATGCAAATTGCAATTAGAGTAGCACTCAGCATTATGTCTAATGACCCAACTTTATAGAATAGTAGTTGAGAGTCCTGCTGTATGCACTTTACCATCAGTCACTATCCTACATGTCAACTTTCACTTTCTTCAACATTGAGTTTTAAATTGCAGAGCTCTGACTCTCTGAATCTGATGGAAATCTCTTTGCAAGTAATAATCCGTATATTGTTTATGGTGGCATCCGATTTCTCACTTTTGTTTTGAGATTTAAAGTTGAAAAAAGAACCGTTCCATCGGAGGTCTCCAGAATATAAAGGAAACAAAAGCACCACATACATTTGGATAAAGAGATCAAATGTGTTTTCAACCGGCAAATTTTATTTCCTTAACTTTGTTCCAAAATTCTTTCACAATAACCTTACTATCACATGAAATATCAGTTTTACTGAGCAGCAGCTTCCATTCTGTAGCTAATTGTTATATTTCTTGTCGTTTCACTAGAATAAGGAAACAACAATAAATTGGTCTATACCACGTTACTGATTGGGTTTTTCTTGGTTTTGAAAGCTCTATGAAAACTCCGGTAAGGTACACTCATATGATTTTCTCTGTTCTTGTATAGACTATAACTGCAATGGCTTTATTCTCCATTTGCTTTATGTTAAATGAGATAATGAGGTGACGCTCAAATGACCTCGGGATATACGGAGCTTAGGCATTCCTGGCTTTCATTTTTCATGTAAGAGAAAACCCAGGAAGAAACCCTCTTCCAGACAACTTGCCCTGTCCGAGATTGAACTCGGGATCTTTTGAACGTAAGGCAGATATGCAGCCGCCTGGGGTACAGAGTCGGGCACTATGTTCCTGTAGTAAGCTTTTGTCCATTTTGTGGAAACGTTGAGTCAGACTGAAAAATTCAATGCCATAGCCGGGATTTGAACCACGGATCTTCTGGTTTCCGTCCAGCCGCACTACCATTGTGCTACTATGGCCAATGTGTCGATATGACATTAAATTCTCCAACTGACTCGTATTTTCCCGGTAAACCACTTAGGAGTTCTCATAAACACATGAGACAACTACCTTAATGGCGACTTACTACTTGTAAGTACTTTAAAGTCCGGGCTTTATAGTTAACCACTATTAGGTTAATTAATGGAAATTAATTATTCTTTCACACTGGCCGTGTGTAGGCTAAATTGTGGAAACGTAGAGTCAATGCCCGGCTATGGCATTGAATTTTTCAGTCTGACTCAACGTTTCCACAATTTAGCCTACACACGGCCAGTGTGAAAGAATAATTAATTTCCATTTTGTCCATTTATTACGATTCAGGATTTGTGCATTGTCACACAAAATGAAAAGTACTTCTGAGAATGTTCCAATGAAATTATGATATACACATCATTTGTCATAGAAATGTGTTAAACATATATTCTGATTAAAATTCTTGGGAAAGTTTTTGGAAAAAGAGCATCCCAGAATGTTCCTTGTATAGGTTAGTCTGGTATGATTTCGCATCCTTGAAAGAAGCTGAACAGGGAGGCAATATAAAAATATAAATTTTATTCAGGGGATCCAGAAACATTTATTCCCTTCGAATTCTCGATGTCGAACTTTTGGCTGAAATGCCCAACTAACGGTACTTCCTATGTGAGGTAGAAAATGTAAAAAGATTATAGTGTAGCACGCAAATGAGTCTCTACGCTCGTGCACAAATTTACCTACATACTACGAGTAACATACCTTAATTTCCTTAACCTCTTTCACGTGTGCGTTCAGACCCGAGATATATGTGCCGGACACATGGCGAGAATTCTTACGCATGTTAACTGCTGTTCTCACTGTCGCATCCACCTCCCATCTCTTCAAATCTTAGAGGCCGCGGTGATCTGTTTGGATCTCTGCGGTGTGGAGGTTGTAGTAGCTTTGGCGTCTCTCTTGAAGACTGTTGGTATCCAGTGATTAGCTTTACAACCATGTTCTACATTCCAGTGTCATTATGGTCAGTACCTTCGTACCAAACTTCATCATTGGCATTGCGGCCGTCGGGCGGATCCTACAGACAATGATCTCATTGGCCTTAAATACTCAGACCGTCAACTTATATCTTGAGGATAAAGTGTGGCTTGCCAGGGAGCTTAAACTTGGAGGACTGCTCTCGGTCATCCATTGGCGATCACTAACTATTGTCCATATCACCTTACGCTCAAACCACTCTTCATTCCGAATATATCCCCTTATTGACTGAGGTAAAGACCAGGGATCCCCATCAATAATCCGTTTTTCCAATGTGATAGGTTGTATAGGTGGGCTAATCCTACCTACCGTTTCTTTTACGGTCAAGTTAAATTAATCTGCGTTGTGCTAATTTGAGAAATAATGACTGGTTTAAGTTAACAAGATTATTCGCTTTCCATAATTAAAGATGCAAATACCAAATGTATAATTTCACTTATATTTATTACTACACGTTACATTTCTACTTCCTTTAGAACCCAATTCACTTCGGTCCTGTCATCAGTTGACAAGATACCTTGAGGTCTACTGCCATCTGGATGCTTTGACTTACCAAAGAAAATATCTCCAATTCGCTTCTAAATTTTCAGACAAAGATACAAAGTAGGCCCGGTATGAATTTATGTCCTAATTTGGAATACCGTAATTTCAGTTTTCTTGATGTAAAGCATTTCCAAATTTATCTTGAAACAGTAGCACAATTATGGGTTTATTAAGCAGGACAACTATATTTTTACACATTTTTATTTAATATGGACAAAAAAACTACTTTAAAATTACCATTATCATTATTATTATCATAATTATCATTATGATAATTATTATATTTTCTCGGAATTTACTTGCGAATATAGGCAAGCGAAGTAATAATTTCTTTTTACACTTTATTTTAAAATATGTAAATCTCTGCAGCGACCTGACTTTTGTAATATTTCTTAAATATTCCGTATATGCTGTGCTTAAAGTTGCCCAAGTAGAGGAGAGTAATTTATTTATTTTGGCACAGAACATGTGCAGAAAAAATGTTAACTATTTGCTGCGAACACACAATTTAAACCTTTATGGAACAAATAAATGCGCTTCGGAATACAAGCCATAATCAACACTGGCGATAAAAAACCCAGAAACAACGTATATCATAACACTGGAAAATATTAAAAAGAAGCCCATACAGTGCTCCTAAAAGCAATCCGTGGTACGTTTTTATCGTGATGAAAACCATATGGTCTCTGTTTAACAGCGCTTGCCGTCGTAGCTAAAAATTAGTAGAATTTATCGGCAGATGCCTACGTCATTCTTGCGGGGAAAATAGGAAGAGAAACGGCTTTTAACAGGAAACAGCCAAATGTTCGATAGTGTTGTGGCACCGACACAAAAGCATGAAATATAGGTGAACGTGAGATTTACGTAGACATGTGCCCATACGTTTCGGTTGATGAGTTTCATGCCTACAACACCCGTGCGTACTTTATCAAAAAAGTATTGCCTTTTTTTATCAAGTGTATGCCGAAGAATTCCTCACGAAAATTATATGCTTGCACACAAACAAACTGTATATCACGTAAAATGCCTTTATTGAAGCGGAGGTATTTATACATACCTTCAGAGTTTCAGCTCTACAGTTTCATTGTGTTTCCACTGGGAAATGGAAAACAATCCGAGATTTCCAGGGACCTTGTTTCAAATTCCTAAGGTACTTAAAGCTTTGTGATGGGTGTATCTAGCTCTTTATCTTCTTTCTGTGAATTATTTTCTTTACATTTGTTCATTCCGATTATTTTTTCTCCCAATGATAAATTTGAACATAAATTTGCAATAGGTTTATTACGGCCTTTTAAAACAAAATAACATATAACTAAGCTATTCACCCCTGTATATATTACATTGTCCTATAGAATGCAGGTTGGTTTAATAAGAAAATATGGTTAAAACATTTATATTTTCTTACTTTGTTGAATATATATTACTATGTATAATTAATGGCTAATTAAAATTGGTAACTTGTGTGCCAGTTGCACTAAAATAATATTATGCTATATCATTTGCAACAGTATGCAACTATGAAGCATTTGAAAGAACATTAATAGTGCCCCTATCTTTCGGTTTACAAGTGATGCTGGTGGAAACTGCAGTCGATTGTTTAATCCACAGAGAGCGCGATAATTATAAATTACGCCAGTTCCGCTTCAGGGCATTGTACGCCATGAGCCATAGCCCAATTCTTAGACACAAACTTACTTTATTTCTGCAACAACCACTAAGAAATTGAAACCTGCACCAAATTGGCAATGTAACTTGGAGCAAAACCAAATTACGTCAGAGCCAATACAAAATGAACTCCAATTATTTGTCAGCTGGAATTACATTGAAATTGTTAGACAAATTATACAAGTTTCTTCAAAACTACACTGAATCAAGACGGGGACGTTGTTGCTCAGATGTTATGTAAAATGAAAATACGGCAAAACGCATCATGGTAAGTGGGGACTAAATAAGTGCTTGTTCAGGATAAAAGTCCTGTGCCGACCCACGCAATTGCTGAGGCTGGCAAGCATCAAGCGAGCAATACCAGCGCCTATTTGGCCTGGCTCAAGCGGAACCCATGGCTAGCTCGGCGGATCTGAGTAACCCCAGTCAGTCAGTGCACGGAGGAAATTCTACAAAGTCCCATAACGGAACGAGAGGTACATCAAGTGGTGCAACATTCGAAACGCAATACGGCGCCTGGCCCGGATGGTCTATCTCATGAATTTTATCTTGCATTCTGGCCGATTATTAAGGCTGAGTTTGTTGCAGTGCTACAGGAATTATGGGACGGAGGCTGGTTTCCGGAACATTTCGCGGATGGAATTATAATTTTACTCCCGCGGAAACACTGCCCCCAAGCAGCGATGGACTTTCGCCCAATAACACCGCTGAATTCAGATTACAAAATCTTTTTTGAAGCTTTTGGCCAGTAGACTAAAACCAGCGTATGAGGAGGTGCTCCAAGTTAATCAAACATCTCTTCAACGCAAGAATATTATTGGTGCCCTTGCGGAATTAAGAGATGCGGTCGTTCATCTTGAAGAGCACCATAGCTCCTTGGCATTAGTTAATCTGGCTCTTAATAGAGCTTTTGATGGAGTTCAGCACTGGTATATCTGGCGGTGTTTGCGCGCAGCTGGGGTACCTCAACAAATGATAGCGGTGATTCAAGGGCTTTATCGCCTAGCGTCGTCAAGAATACTTTAAAACGGCTCTTTGTCGACACCTATTCCAATACGACAGTCAGGCAGGTGTGCCTTATCTATGGGACTGTTTGCCTTGACACTGAATCCATTACTGCAGATGCTACAAGATAGACTGCAAGGCTTTCCTATTGCTGGGGAACGCCTTAAAGTAATGGCTTACGCGGATAACGTGACGGTCTTGGCCAAAGATCACCAGGATATGAAGGAGATAGCCACGGCAATTGGGACCTACAGTCCAATTTCAGGAGCTCAGCTCAACGTCCACAAATCAGAAATTCTTCCGCTTGGCATTTGGGAACACCCACTAACAATGCTTCATATGAAGGAGGTTACACAGACCACTATACTAGGGTTTATATTTACCTCTACCATAACAGAGATGATTTCCCTTAATTGAACCCAGAGGCTCAACGCGCTACGTTTCAACTTACATGAAGATCTGACGATATTACAACGCGCCTGGTACATTCATACGCATACCCTCAGTAAACTGTGGTATGTGGCGCAGATTTTGACGCTCCCTAAGCAGTTCGCCCAACGTTTTGATACCTCGCTTGGATACTTCCTGTGGGCAGGGAAAGCATATCGAATAGTTCGCCTGCAATTGCGTCTTCCTTTAAAGAATGGTGGTTGTGGTCTAGTGGATGTTGCCAACAAGTGTCTGACGCTTTTGTGAAAGACAGGATGGTCCTCGTTACTTGGCAGTGAGTCTCCGACTGACAAGAAATTTTGGCATGACTACTTACATACCATGGCGAGAACGACACGGGAATTTCAAAGTTTGGTCGCCAAGTTTCGTACTCTTGAAAATCCCGGGGAGTCACTGGAGAAGTTTCTGACCACCAAGAACCTCTATCGTCACTTGATGGAGCCAGATATTAAACGACCTAATGTGGAAACAAAATACAGTCTGGATTGGAAATGTATTTGAGCCAATGCAACCAACTGTAACCTTTCGTCTACCTGTAGAGAAACTGTTTATTAAGTTGTTAATGAAACAGTTCCAACTGCAGAGAGGATGTGGCGTCACGGGAGAGTAAATTCGAAGATCAGTGGCGTATGTGTGGAAGATGTCAGCGGGCTGACTTGATTTGGACCTCCCTCCGCGACGCATTACATAAATTTCATTCAGAAGATTGCTTACGTTCGGACCACAGTTGGTACAATTGGAGTTTCGCTTCAAAGACACGAAATTTCATAATTTTGCAGTGTGGTTGGTTGTTGGTACATTATATTGGCTGCTGAAAGTACGGTAAGGTGATACTGTGCTAGGAAGGCACTTACGTATATTTTTAAATGAGCAGAGATGGGCCTATATAGGAAGAAAACCTTGCGTTCTCTAGAGCCATACATTTATCACTTGGAACAAATGGAGATCTAATAACAATTTAAGCAAACAGATCCCTTCCTATTGTCCCACAGTACAAGCGAACAAAACCAGAAATTTTCTAAACGACTTACCCTCTACCGGTTCCTGTCATTTAAAAATAATAAAAAATTAAAAAAGAAAAAAGGAAAAAGAAAAAAAGAAAAAAAATGAAAAAGAAACAAAAAAACTTGTTAAATACTTTCTTTCCTTAGAGATATTTAAAATGATAACTTAACGCATTTATTCAAAGAGTTAAGTTAACAAAATAGTAAAAAAGGAGGTTTTAACCTTTAGTTGAGATCAACATGGGGTAAAAAATAACAAGAAAAAAAAAATAATAAAAAACAGCTGTAAGAAATGTAAATAAAAAATATAAAATAAAATTCGCGTGCTTTAACACTGTTTTCCTGGACATTCCCATATGCTGCACAGTGTTTACCCAAAACTTAGGTTTTCCTTGTCTTACCAAATCTTGCAAAGGAAAGTAGAACTATAGCTGACTATTTGGTCTTCGAACATATTGCATTAAACAGACAAGAAATGAAAGGAAATATGTGAGAACATGTGCTGGAGACATACATCTCTATGCTAACTTCTAGAGACAATTTCTAGAGTGATCTTGTGGTCGGAGGTGAACAACTTAATAAAACAACAGAGTACAGCAGTATAAGTTAAACAAAAATATATTCCTTTTGCAGTGACACGAGGAGTTGCTTGTACTTTGTTTAGCTCGTAAAGCCAAATAAACGTCTGATACAATTAAAAGCAAATTCTTTTTAATATAATTATAGGAAGTTATCGAAAGTTTACTATTAGGGAAATAACAAAGCGCTGTGCAAATGAATCTATAACATCCTTTAAATAACTAATTGTATAATTTATTAAGGAAAATAAGTGGTATAGTTAGAGGAAGGCGAGCAATTTCTCTTGGCACTTTCATTAATGGCAAGTTAAAATATTTGTTCAAACGAGAAACTCCTTTTATAAACAAAAACGATTGATTATGAAAAATATAGAAATGTCGCATTCAAGAGTATCCTCGAAAGTGTCCAAGATATAAGCAGTCTTGAGTACGTAACGGCCTTTGCCCAAGCGGAATATGATGTAGTTGGCAATGCTATATAAAATATATCTAAAAGAGTTACCCAAGCTGCCACATCAAAGTTAGGACTACTTAAAAAATGAACTATAAGGGTGATATACTAATTCGGTGTAATTTAGAGACAGCTTGTATGATTACCGGATGATAAAACAACTGGCAGTTTTTAAGGGGATTACTATATGCGTCAAAACAGGAAACAGATATCCAATAAAACTGGCGGCGAAACTATGGCAACAGAAGAAACAGATAAAGTAAACTGACCTACAGGTTGTTAGGGTCATAGGGAGCGAGCAGCAAGTAAGTACTAACCGATATTTATTTCCTTGCATCAAATAACGCTTTGCGTGTAAACTACTTCGTTTTTTGTCTGTATTTTCTGAGGATAAACTAATATATTTTGTTTCCAGTTGAGGAATTATAATGAAAATTAATACGTAATGTTCAAATTTTGTAAATACACGTGAAGTTTCCTTTTTCCATTTAGTTCTATATATTTGTGATAACGACAAAAGGTATACAAAAAGTAACTTCAGAAAGATTAGCTCAGTAAAATATGTAAATTTTGCGTGCCATTTGCTCTTTGCAAGGCACTTCATGCTTACTGTTTAAACATTTCAGTATTTCAAGGATACTACTTCAAAAGAATATTTATACTTTTGATGTCCCTTTATTTTCCCTAACAAACATCAAGTAGAGAAGATGGTCCATTCCTGTCAAACTCTATATAATAATTTCACTGCAAATATTTATTTTTGGGTCCACTTAGAAAAAAAAGTATTTATAGAAAAAGATTTTTATGTTAATATGTATGAGAGAGAATGTGTGTATGTGTCGGTGTGGGTGTGTGTGTTTGTGTGTGTGTGTGTTTTTGTGTGTGTATGTGTGTGTGTGTGTGTGTGTGTGTGTGTGTTTGTGTGTGTGTGGCATAGCTAAAATAAGGACGCATTTAAATGCAAAGTTGGGCATATATGTTTTCCATCTTTAAAGGATACGGCAGAAGATTTTCTTTGAATTCGCCATCCAAAAAACACCATAAACATGGAATATCCTGGAAGCACTTTCATTTTCTCATAATAGCTCTAACAATTTTCATTAAAATAACATGTCTGAGACGCTCTCATTACAAATGAAATGCGTTTATTGAATTTTCTGGGAATATAATGTGAAATTTTCTGCATTTAGGACGACTCTTGTGTACTAACTGGAAAATCATAAGGGATAAACAGGAACCTTCTGCACAAAAATGTAGATTTTCCTAAAGAACACAATTCATGTATATCAAATGCAAATGTTCACAGGGATAAGCACATTCGCTGTATTCTTTATTGCTGGTTTGAAATTCCCATAGTTTGCTTAATAGCTTTTTTCAAAATAAGAATTAGTAATTCATTTTTTATGTAATGGTCATACAAGGTGAATGGAATATCAATGACATCACAAAGCAACTATCTTTTAAAGATTTAACCACTGTTTAAGCTTTCCGTTTTCTCTTAATCCTATTGTACCTATAGGAAAATTATAATAAAACAATTTTCAGAGATGTTCATTCGAATGGTATAATACATAGAGAAGACTCAGCTATTTTAGTAGCAGATTGTATAATAGTACGTAAGGAAAAAATTGAGAGCATGCATTGGACTTGTGCGTATCCTTTTGATTTTTGTTATCCCTATACAGAGAACGTCGTCGACCCAGGCTTATTCTACATGTATATCTGAAACTCACGGAAACAATTTTTGCCAATATTTATTATTTTAAACTTTACAACGAACGTGCTTTTGTGCCCAATGATAAAAATGAAATATAATTTTAGAACACTGGTAACCGTCATACGTATTTAAGGATGTGTAAACATTTTTATAAATGTAATTCTACGTGTTGGTATGTGTATGTACTACAAAAGGGTTAACGGTTCATCAGGTTGCCTGAATGAAGCGTATCTCAATAAAGCCGAGGTCGTTAAAACATGGACGAGCGAAAATGAGGTGAAACTGCGATTTTATTTATAGACGCTATTAAAGGCTACGGTTCTCAGAGACCAATTCTATATTTGGCGTGAATGACCCTTTTCTTTTACTTAGATACCTCTTTATCAGACTATCTACGACACGGGACCACTGGCTTTACTCCCCTTTCGAAGGGAATCATGAAAATGATCTTTACGGCTAGATAAATCCATCACCCTCCATCGGATTTACTTCCACGACCTAGGGCACCAGAAGCATGTATGTTGCTAATATGGAAGTCCATGGTTCAAATTCCTTCAAGACCATTCTCCCTACAGGTATTTACCACATTTGTTTAGTTCTCATAACTATTGAGTGCCTTACAGGTACCCTAAGCTATGACCTGGAACGTTTCCTTTTCAAATTTACATTCCCAAATTCAATTACATTGCATATATCTACAGTGCCCTCTGCATGTAGTGCCACATGCAATAGAACCGGATGTTGAACACAAACCAATTTCGCCGTGATTTCTGCACTGTAATTTAAGAGGTGTTTAGTTATTTTACAGAAACGCTTATAAAACGATTGCTCTTCAGGAAACTTTGAAGGGATGGTGCGGGGTAGGATGAAAGTAATTAGCAGAAAGTTACCCTCCCCTCGTAAATCCTAAGGAGGATAGACTGACAGGTAAAGGGGGTTACTTCCCTATTCCTCCTGTAAATTATGCAAATTAGTCTGGAAGTGACTAAGAGTGATGGCTTGTTTTTAAGGCTTGGTGATTTTCTTTTCATGCAAATTAATATCAAAATACAGCTTCTAGAACTTTCGGAATGAAATTAACGAAATTGTTTTCTGTATATTGAGTTAAAATAAATTACAATATTTTTGTTAGATTTGCACGAACTGAATGTCATTTTCATAACTGAAGTCCAAATTTCAAAGAGAAATAGTGGTTAAAAATAAAAACCTTATTCTACCTTGTACTGTTATTCATATTTCTGATGTTTTCAGTCCTAAGAGTTAAATTAGAAGGGCGGTACTACGTATTCACTGCACCAGATTCTTTTAGAACTTCGCTGAAGTTTGTACTAAGATGTATTTTGCCCTGTTGTAAACAAAAAGTAGACG
>CM060948.1:85607566-85722566 GCA_030765055.1 Mantis religiosa
TAAAGGTTTCAAGCACAAGTTGCCTATCTGTCCTTACCAGTTACCAGCACTGAGGAAAACCAGGAATAAGTACCATTCAGGAAAAAAAAGAAAGAAAGAAACCATGACAAGATTTGCCTGGCAAACTCTCCATTCGTGAATATGCGTGTTAACGAGCCCGACCGCTTATGTAAAACTGTTAGGAAGAGGTGTCTGTATATATCAATATGATACATATAGACTTGAGCGATTGAGGTTAAAATACTGACTGAAGTGGTAGTCTACCTGCTATGAGTTCCACTCGATTACCTCCTAGCTTTTTTCAGGGGTCAGACATTTTTAGCGATATTTATTCCTTTTACAGCAACAATTCTTTCCCTCCCTGACGAGTATCTGAATATGTCATCAACGTTCAGATTTTAAATAACACATTTTCTCCTTTTTTTCTATTTTAACACGTCCGCCCCTTCGATACCCTGTATTATCAGGAATAGTTCAGATTCAAGGTTTCCAAGTCAGAACATACGAAAATTGCAAACACTGCCTCGCAGGAAAAAAAAATAGATACAGGAAAATGAAATATTTTATCTTCCCATTATTTACCTAAGGATCTGCGCCAAGGTGGGACAACAGGTCCATTATCAATCTACTTGCAATTTTTCATAAGAAATCAAAATATCAAGGAATGGTGTATATAACAGTGACTAGTGTAATAATTAATGAAAATATATTATAGAATTAAATGTGTCTTCCATTGTATATCACTCTGCCTGTGCATCGAATATGTAAATACTCTTCGATGTGTGGATTTGTAGGCCAATAGAGTAATAGTTGTGCGTGACCTTTTATGAATGTTCAAAAATATTTCGGTACATGTAGCACCTTCATGCGTTTCATTTATAGCCAGGCCGTGTGTATGGGTTCTTTGCTTTCACTTCAGTGTCCTCCCTAATTTTCCGCAGCGAACCAGTGAAGAGCAACACGCTCAAAGATATGGTTATCAGACTGTTATATTGTGTGCTTCCAGTTCTAGCTCTAAGGACTAGTTTGTTCACAGTTAAAGTTTTTTCAGGCTATATGTGAAATACATTAGATTATTCCTACCATTACTTCACCTAAATGGCTACTGAACATATGTGCATAAATAAAGCATCATTATGTAGGTTCGCAAACCCAGAATTATGTAAAACGGAGAGTAAACAATATGAGGAATATTTTCCTGTAATTCCAGTACCAGGTAGAGGAAGTGTTAGATGCCTGGTTAATGTGACAGGAACAAGGGGATTACTGAACACTAAACCAAAAAGTAATGTTCTAAAAGAGGAAAATCATTATAAAATTAGTGTATCACTCGAACGTTGCCCAATGACATGCGCTAAGAGTTGCACAGGAGACGGGATATTGCAAAATCTCTGTTTTAAGATCTGCTGATTTTTTAAAATAGAGAGTCTAAAATGTGACCCACATATATTACATATCCAGGCGACGCAACGGAGAAAACAGGAAAGAGGCCTACCGCTAGACCGCTGTTGAGTCCACCTCTTCTCACAACGAGCGTCTTGAACTGGTAACAGTATTAAAGATGTCTGTGTGTGCGTGCGTGCGTGCGTGTGTGTGTGTGTGTGTGTGTGTGTGTGTGTGTGTGTGTGTGTGTGTGTGTGTGTGTGTGTGTGTGTGTGTTTTCATATAATAACAGCATGCACCAAAACATAATTCTACTTTACGAATGTTAATGTGTACAGGCAGTTTTGATATAGGGTGTGCATTTTACTTAACCCTTTTTGGCATTATCCGATTAAACCTCCATTCATGCACATGTTCCAGGCGTGACTTCTGTTATTTTCGTGTTCTTATGTTGATATCATGTTCATCTATGTTGGAAGAAGTACCGCGCACACACTATTTTTCACAAATACATGTCACAGGCCGTAGGACTTGGGGAATGTGGAGATCCTAAGTAGTTCATACTTCCCTAAATATGTTAACTACATTATAATCCATGCCAGAAAGCTATATGCTTTCTCATTATCTGATATTTGACAGCTCTGCGAACATATTTATGGGGTTCCTATCGTAATTCAGAATATTGTTGTAAAATGTGGGACCATTTATACGGGTTGTTCTGGCAGTGCATCATAAACCAACTTCTGGATTACATATGAGAAATTCTTGAATTAATAACCGATTTTCTGCTACCGAGGCATATTACTCTGGTCCAGAGGCTGGAGACAAAGCAATTGTGTTGCTGATCTACTGGCAGCCTCGGCTGCTAAAAGAGCAGAAATGTAATTTCACATGTCTAATGACCGGCCCAGCTGTGAGAATAGCACACTGTATGTAGATAATTAAAAAAAAAACATATTCTCGTTGCATGAATAAAATTACACTATTTCATAATTAGGGTACAAAAGTAACAGGTGATGACGAAGTGAAACGTCTCTGCTCCAATTCATGACACAAACAAATTACACCTCCCACACATTTCAGGATCACTTTCTTTGCCTTACGAACGTAAACACAGAAAAACAGTTAAGCACAGTATTATTTTAAAGACACGAAAGTTATAGTTTACTTCATAGCCTTTCGCGGACAACATGCAATGTATTTGTAAACGCACATTAACAAGTCATATTCTTTACAGAAGGAAATGTACGCACAAAACTTTAGAATGTAAATAATTAAAAAGGACCTCATTTTGTTATAGACAGATTAAAATCTCCCACTATCGCTGGTTGTTAATAGGATAGTAATGTGTTTACTCTATGTATTCAGTCACGTTTTTAATAATCCATGTATATTCGCTAATAATTTTTGTAAGACACCCCTTCATAGAGAAGAAGATGAACATTCGATAAACATACATATTTATGCCCGCTTCGGTAGGGTAGATGGTAGCATGTCTGCCTCACGTTCAAGAGGTCCCGAGTTCGAATCTCGGTCAGGGTGAGTTACCTGGATAAGCTTCTTTACAGGGTTTTCCCTTATCCTAAAAGACTAATGTCGGGTAACTCTAAGCTCCATGGACCCTGGGCTCATCTGAGCATCATTTCATCCATTCCATTCATCGTCCGATATGACTGAACGTTGGTGGACGTAAATTACAAAAAAAAAAAAAAAAAAAAAAAAAAAAAAAAAAATATTAGGTTAATATACCATTGTAAATTTAGCAATAATTTTTTTCCTAAGTTATAGATTCACTGAACATTACTTTGTATGGAGGTAAGTCATTAGTCACCTGTCGCATTTTCTACTCGAAAATACGTGGCTTCTGCTTAATACTGAAACTGTCATTTTGAAGTTTCGAAGTTAACTACCCTAACCCGCTGTGTCTTATTTGACCGCTGTGTCTCTCACCTCTGCCTGTCTAGGAGTGAGGTGCAATACTGAAGGGTGGGACGTGGTTAGCCCTCCGGTTCCTCCCACCGACCAATATATGTGCTCTTTGCAACCAGGGGACGCCAATGATTAATCACATAGTTCCTCAGTTAGACCCATAGAGACTTAAAGAGGTTAAGTGTGCCCTGGTGAAATCTGGTTATTGGTTCACATATAATCTTTTGCGGCATTTTTTATTGAATAACGCGGGGAATAAATTAATTGTACTGATTGTTTCAGTTTGAACAAAAGTATTCCTGGGAAATAATCCCCTTATAACAGGTGTTTGTGAACCAAAATTAAGAAGGGAAGTTCCATTTTAGAAACCAAGTGATTACATAATATGTTACATAGATATTCATTTAATTTTCACGAAAGCAAAAATAAGCTCTGTTTTCGTGGCTCTCAAAGTATTTTTTGTTAGTAAAACAAAAATGAATTTTGCCATGAAATAATTGCCTACTTGTAGGTATAAGATATGTAGTGGAGTGCACACATCTTGCACTGCGACATAATTAGTTTTTCTGTGGCTACTAGCCCTACTGGAAGAGATATCTAGGTCATGTGCTAACAGGCCGTCGGCAGATACGTCACAGAGGGGTCCAGAAGTTCCTAATAGATCCGGGCTAGAGGAACCACACCAGTGCTGGATCTGCCGTCTACCAGTTCTTTCAGGTCTTATCTACACTCTCTTAACCACATGCAGAATTTCCAAAATGGCACAGATTCTTATTCCGTTTGGAACAGTGCGCTGTCAGTGTTCTCTTCGTTAAAGCGGTTGCAGCTGTTATTCACCTTCAAATTCAACGTGAATATGTAGATGTGTAGATGCACGAACATGGGAAGCACGAGTATCCAAAATGAGCCTCAAACTGCCTTCACGGATACGTAGCAAGAACGAGCTCATTTGAGTTGGATGCTGAGTTTAAGGATGACTTGGTGAGCTCATTTGACACGTCAAGTGTGCCTCTGTAGATGAAATCGCTGCAGTAGGACAAGCACAGTGGATGATATGAATGAAAGCTTAAGTTATCGGAAAGTGTATCCCAGATATAGTTACCGAAGACTAGAGAATCCCGAAAAGAAATATTACTCAAATATTTCACAGAGATAATAACATATAGGTGACGATTTTTGACAAGCATTGAGTGGCATCAGTTGGAAAGAAGTTCTACCATAAGTGTATCTTACAATTTGTAGAACGATGAAGAATGTATCTGAAGAAGCAGCGTGTAACTTCAAAAGTGACTGGAAAAGCTGTAGATTGAATAATACACATGGTATTTCTAAACAATATATATTATGATTTTTTTTTTAAAAATATTGCTTATTACTTTCAGTGTGACCCTCGTATTTGGTTACCTGGGCCTAACCCCAAAAATAGAGAATGCCCTAATAGCTGCATTGGTTACTGCTTCAGAGTTTTGCACACTGGTGTTATATCTTAACATCGCATTGTAATAATGATAATCGGCCTAAAAATACCAAATTTTTAGCAATTTGTAACTGGCCTGAGCTTGTCACATTCCTAGGGTTAAAATTAGGGTTACTATGCAGGGAAGTGCGTACTGCGAGCAGTCTGTTCTACCTATGTTCCCAAGTGGGGCATCCCCGAGAGGAAGAATGTGAGAGGAGACAGAGGTCGGTCGTCCCAAGGAGACACGACATTGCAGACGGCAATAAACCTACGTTTTGCTTAGACAGAAAATTCTCCCAGTAGGCCAGGACAACAGAACATTCCTCCTGTTGTGGTTCGGAAATGATCCCAGTAGCCGGTGCCAAAATGATCCCAACAGCCGTTTCGGAGACTGGCAACCGGCCCTCCGGAGGAGAAGGTGGTTCACTCAGAGCATATCATCCTGCCATGCACCGCCACGACATTCACCTACACTTCTATCCTGAAAGAGACCACCAGATAAGAGATAATTTGAAATGATAATGGAGATGAAATGGAGGGACAGGAAATTTGGAGGTTGTAATTAATCTGCCCAGTTTTCGCATGGTATCTCGGGAAAACCTTCGAAAATACCCATGGTAGGATAGGTCGGCCACGGGATCCAACCCGGGTCTCCCGAATGCGGGCCACAGATGAAACTGCCTGAGCCGGCCCTCTCGGTTGTCGCATTTCTAACATCATTTCTAGGAAATTCTCATGATTAAGTTGACGAAATCTCTCTTCGTGTAAATGAAAATTACACCACAAAGACCAAGCTAGATCATGGATGTATAAAATGTAATGTATTGTGTTTGTATTGTAACTGCTTTTGACAAGCAAGTAATCGCCAGATACATAAACAGCAGTAATAATTACATCATTTCAGAGGATACGCGTGCTGTACGGCATTACCAATAAAAACAAGGAGCAGGTTACACGAGAACAAAAGCAGGCGATAATGCGGGGTTCAGTGTCCTAACGCTAATTTATAGCTCCAAGGAAAATGTAAGTACTGATGTGCTGCGTGTTTTAGCTGATAAGGGAAACTAATGTGGTTGACCTTTACACGAATGGAGCGATGTTAGATACCATTCAGAGTTAACATCTACGTAAACGTAACCTCTCTCAGAAAGACAGTTATACGTTCTATACAAAAACACAGACAAACTTGCACACGGTGCAAGAAACACTGGACATGGAGATTAAAGTTTACCCTTATCCTATCTGCCTTAATTAGATCTGTTATTCGAAGCCACGTAAACCCAGCTTTGGGGTGTATACAGCAGATAAACAGAATATTGCACCCGAATGTGCAAAGTTCATTCCAGATGAGTGTGGAAGAGATATAAACAGCTCTAGAGAACAAGAGAACCACTAAGTGCCAAAGCATGAGCTGAAATCCAAGTTCCGTGGTGTAAACATGAATACAGAATTCAGTATGGAGAAATTTATGCATATTTGAAAGAAAGATTTCCCTCGTTAGAAACAGGAGGGCCAATCTACTGAATGGTTTAAAAGTGAAAGAGAAGTTAGGCGAATTAAAAGAAATACAACTTATACTCCTAAAAAAATGTTGCCACTGTAAGGAAAGGAACTTCACTCAGAAAATATGTTTATTAAAAAAAATGCATATGCATCTTAATTATCAAAATTAAAATATGTTTATACAACAATGGCAATAATAATTATACCATGAGACATGGTTTACAAGTGAAGTATCCAAGCAACACAAGCCCAATTTCTTTCTAAATCGGTATATCAGTGGACTTCTGATCATGGTAACCGGCAGTGAGACAGCTTTTTGTCTGTGACGATAATCTGTGATTGGAAATTTATTTCAGTAATGCGTTAACATGTAAAGCATACAGGGGAGCCAGGGTCGTCTGATGTTAAAAGCCCTATAGTGCGTTTTGAATTCTTGAAGTCGTTACACAGCTAAGGGCAATTTTAATTACAACGAAGTTAAAAGGATATTACACAAGGAGATTGAGATTCAAATATTTCCTTCAAAACCAGGATTCCTGTAACCTACAGGTGCATATTTTTGGATAGTATAGCATTTAAATTTAAAAACTAAAATGACTGTTCAGGAATTTTAAAAGCAGCTATGAGAGAAACGGTGAAGCTACATAATATGAATGGGTGGTCCTTTCGAAATGTCGACACACTCTCCGAGTTGCACATTATGCGCGCGTGCTAAATTTTAAAAGACGCGAAAATTTTGAGCATTTTGGAATGGTGGTCCGTTTTAAAACCCTTTTTATTGATAACATTAGTATAAAGTTGGTGCCAAATATATCACATTAATGTGTAAGGTACAAAACGATCTAATGTGATAACACGATAGATGCTGTGTCAAATGAATCCGCGGCAACCGTAAACTCGCATTCAGAAGGTCACGGGTTCCATTGCCAGCGACCGTTCTCTCAGACTTTCTGGCTTTCGTGAATTTCCCAGTTCGATCGCAGATTTTATGAGCGATTTCATATCCATCACGATTACCTTTACATCATTTCCCTTTCATTCCTTTTTCTTTTCATCATTCCGTTGTGTTTGTAGATTTCGTGGCTTAGAACGGTAACGGATAGATGGTCCGGATGTTTGCTCAAAGGAAATACTACGCTACATAAGTGCTAAAGGTCGGTCGACGGATTGTTCATCGCCCTCCAGCAGTGGGATTGCTGCACTAACCTGGTACTGTTAGGGACTCCGCTAGACATTGTGACCTATCTCTTGCAGCTGTAGCTTCACTTTATCCCTTTCTTCTGGCCGGTGTTACAGCGCTGTTTAACGTTTACCTCCCTCTAGATAACTTCAACCTCAGATAAAACATAGCCATAACCGACCTGCCTGCCAGAGAGGTATAGGTGTATTCATTCAAATTTCCAATCACGCTATCAAGTATAAAATGTAATGGAATGATAGTTTTCATATTTATATCACCAAAAATTATACATTTCTACCAATCTTTAAAGAAATCAGACCTGTCCATTATCTGAGTATCTTACTTATTAGAGGTAGCTCTGACTTAAGCTCTATTAGAGGGAAATGAAGATTAGAATGGATATTCTAAACAAAGATGACTGGAATTTCTACCGATGTTTCGTATTTGCAAAGATAAATGGCAAGTATTTCCTCATGGTACCGAAGTTTCCATTGAATAAAGTGAACAGTGCCACAAATATATATATATATATATATATATATATATATATATTTGTAATTTACGTCCTCCAATGATAAGTCATATCGGACGATGAGTGGAACGGATGAAGCGATGCTCAAAAGATTCCAGGGTCCTTAGAGCTTAAAGTTACCCGACATTCGTCTTTTAGGATAAGGGAAAACCCCGGAAAAACCTTATCCAGGTGACCCACCCTGACCAAGATTCGAACTCGGGACCTCTTGAACGTGAGGCAGACACGCTACCACCACGCTACCAAGGCGGGCCAAAAGACCACCTTATTAATGTTAGCCAACTGCATTCATAAAGCAGATTGTGAGTAGAATAAATTTCCAAATATACTGCGATGTAAATTTTTTAGCCATACGTATACTAAATTAAGCACAATTGAAAAAAAATTAGTGGCATTCGATATATTGAGATAGATGCCAGTAAAAAGGGCAAGAGGTATAAAGTATCATAAGGATTTAGGTTGGATACAAATTTGGTTTGAAATAATCCTAAATTTCTTAAATGTATCCTATATATCACTTATATACAAAAACATAAAACATTAATGCAATATATTCCTAGACCTAGGAACAAAAGAATTTAGTACTGCCACTTTTCATTTGCAGCTTTCCAGGCCTTCTTCCAATGTGCGCAGTGCATAGATATCCCGGGAATTGAGCAATTGTGCTCAAAAGGATCGCGTAAAAAGCAAGGCATATGCTTGACACTGTCCTAACACGTTAATAGTAAAACGTATCAGCAACTGCACTCATAAGGCAAAAAGTAGGGGAAAAAGAGAAGAAAGAAAGAATATGCGGGCGAAGGGCAAATTAAGTTCAAGATATCTTCAGTAGTAAGTATTTGTACAATTCGTTGTTGGACTTATAAAGCTTCATATGCAAACTTCCATAAAACTTAAGCAATAGTCTCCTACTACATTTTGTTATTTTTAATGGAAATTCATTTGATAAATAAAGGAAAATTCATTTGAAGGGGCTTACCATTATCCTGAGAAACTATATCGGCCTTTTGCGCCGGGTCTGTATTCAAGAATGCAAACAGCTGAAGAAAACGATTACTTTCAACAAGGAGCAGCTGCAGCCAAAAGGTATCTGCCCACATTAGTAATGAATATCCTGAGTGATTTATGACTCTCAATCTCACAGCACCAACCTTAGCCTCCGAAGAAGCTGCCTGTTCCTCTAGTCGCTAATAAATCCCTTACCTTCATGTTGGTTTTGTCAAAGTCACAGAGGTAAGTAGGAGAAAATAATTTATAGTTTATGGCAGATAATTTCCTTTACTGTTGGACATTAGAGGGATATTTCTGGAAAGTGAATCCGATTTTAAAATTTAATGCTACGTCCAGGATTCAAACAACTGATCATTCTTTTTCCAATACTATGTTGCTACTCTTAGTTAAAACTGTAACACCGAGTGAGATGATCCCACTATATTGCTTAAAACTCACATTTGCATGTCGTGGGTTCAACTTCCGTCGACTGCTTACTGTGATCATGGGTTTCTCGTAGTTCTCTCTGATCTTTAGGCGAATGCCTAAGAGTGGCTTTCATCTCCACGACTTCCTTTCTATAGATTCTATTTTACTTTGTTTCCTTTATATTTCAGATACACTTCTAATGCTCGAGGTGTATGGTATATTTTTACGCTACTTTGGGAAAAATAATTAGAATTTCATATATGTTATTAATGTTGGAATTTTAGGTATGCGTTATCCTTAGTTTTATACCGAATTGTGTGGCACTTGTGTCAAAAGAAAACCATTAATTAGTACTCCACTTTTAAAAATTAAATTTTTGTTTTCAGTGTACATTTAATTTGAATCTTATTAACATAGAATTTTATATAAATTATTTTCATTTATTCATCCAAAATTAACATTTCATTTATAGTTTATTACCTATATAAATAACTCATTGCAAAACATTTTCAGTCGGAAGCTTTGAGGAACAAACACTCCATTTTCGGAGAATGTACCTCAAATAATTATCAAATCTGTAGAGTTTACGTTAAACCGAACATATAAACCTTGATTAGAAAACCAAATTGTTTTTGATGTACGATTTATTTTATATTAATGGAAATATGTTCTTTTGATATGGTAACACAAAATTGCTTCATTATGATAAGACGTTATTTCAAACTGGAAACCCAATATAAATTAATTTTGTTAAATACAATAATTACGTTTAACTACTGCTAAGTTAAACAATTCGTTTTTAGATATAATTCAGTGTATGTTTAATCTTTATTAATAACTGCGTTATAGACATTACTCCTTAATATATGGTGATATTCTTAAAATTTTAAACGTTTTAATTGAAACGTGTTATATATACAGCATTTTAATCAGTGAAATATTCTAAATACTTGAAAAAGAAAAACAAGAGCACAGGAAATAGATTTAAGTAGTTTAACGTTGTGTTTTAAACAACTATTCCCACTTCGTTATGCTGACTGTTTTGTTTTAAGGAATCTAAGAAATCCATTTGGTTTTTAAATGATTCTACACTGAGTAAAAGAAACCTAAAATATTTGTATGTGCATATCACTACCGGTTATTTACATCTATTCTCTAAAACCTACTCTTATATTTTATTTACTTCACAGTAATTGAGGTAAATAATTTATCTGTATATTACTCTTAGCATTTCACTTTCCTTGTGAAATGTTTAACAAGCGGGACGTTTTATTTTGGCTTAGAATTCTATATCCTCTGCACAGATTAATTAGAGACAAAAGAATGTGGAACAAGAACTTAAAAATGCACCAAATATTGGAAAGTAAAAACAAGAGCAATGAATATATCAGAAACTTTAATGTCACTAAATGATTATGTTTTAACGAGTTTTATTATTTTGCCATAATAGACTATTTTTTTTTCTCCTTAAGCTTGACTAGAGCTCTGGGAAACCTTAGAACTTCATTGAACTAACTGAGCAGTATAACTTCGCTAAACTAATTGAATACCTTATAGCTTCAATGAACTAGCACTACTCATATTTACAACCCTTGTGTATATAAATTTGCACCGTTTAGCCAACCTGGATCAGAAGTGGAAGCCTCATATATACTTAAGATAATAGGATAACTGCAGCTACCGATGTTTTAAAAATCACTATTATACTTATTTGCCACCGCTTACTTACAGAATACTTTCGTGCAGTACAGGATAACAATAAATAATTATGCTAAACTAATATACTTCACAGCAATTCATATATCAGGATACTTTATAGCTGTGCCACTGCTACTGCTGCCTTTCCCACTAGATTTAGGAAACAAGAAAAATAACAGGAAATGATTTTATCATGTTCTGAATCACTTATCTCCTATGGAGTGATATGATTCATTTTTCTCTGTTTTATACATCATGTAGATTTTTATTATTATGAAGGTACCCACTAATTCCCAATATATTAAAAGCACTCTTAGTACTGCAGTGAAGGTTTAAAACCGTTTTACGATACCAGTAACTTCGTAGTAAATGCCGTAATCCTATTATCGTTTTAAGCGCGATTTATACATCAATCAGGAGAAATAATTAATGGAACATTTTACCGAAGTTTGCTTCCACCGAAAGCATTTATAGGATTTCAGAAGTAAGCGGATAACCTTCGGTTGAAGTGGGATTGACCGCTTTATTGTTAGAAACAAATATCACCGATTTAACCGTGCGCGAGACAGTGTATACTTTCGTAAATTATGGTTCCCAAAAGAGGGCTCTTAAATAATCAGGGGTTATATTTTACCTTTACTTGTACAGAACACAGATACAACTCCATAAATATATGTCGTCGTCTGGGATGATAGTTAAGGAAACCTCAAGATTTCCCAAATCAAGTTCCCTAAAGTTACAGCGAATAAACAGTACTTTAAAATACTATAAATAAAATACAACCTCCCTTTTTATTTTCTCTATTACATATAGTAGGAAGGGGAAATATTTCATTCCACTCAAAATTTCCATATCGAGATTTAACCAGAAGTACTTGGGTCACTCTGAATACAAAAATTGCGGTTTATAAAAGGGTACGAATATGTACATATGTGTGCCTTATAAAAGCATAACTCAAATACAAAAATGTTGGATACATTACGAATAATTGAGTATCTTACAAGGATGCTCTCAGTTGGACAGAATGCGCCTTACATGAATCATTATACAGAAACTTTGATTTTCTCAAAATGGCTTTGGCAATTTGGATTAAAATGACATGTTTTAGATACATTGATGTTAAATGAACCCTACATCTTGGATTTCATGAATTCTCATCAGCTTAGATGAATGTTGCAGAACTGACAAGGGATAGACAAAAGTTCGCTACACAAAAATGTAGAACCGGTTAAAAGACATAACTTAATGTATCTTTTGTGGAGTGAGCCATTTGGAATACATTCCTTACTATATATTTGCATCTTCCAACAGATATATTTTTCTCAAATAAAAAGTAATTGTGATATTTTTAAAAAAATCCTTGTTTGACTGAGATCAGTCTTTATAGAGCACTACAGGGAGAACCTCTCAACCCTCTGTTATTCAACATCTTAGTTACTAGACATAGTTACTCTCTGCCCAGCACAAAAAGCAAGAGACGAATGTAGGGGACAGGGGTTTGAACTGCTAATCTGCTCTGTTACTGGATCTGTTTACTAGGTAGTGAGTGTATGAGATTATACATAAATCACCCATGCTTCCAGATCTAAAGCCCATTGCATTAAATGCAGTGATAGGTGTTATGTGTGGGTGAGTTACGTGACAACACTTGCGTATTTTAAACAAACCTAGCATTCTTGTCATACTCGGAAGGCTATCTTAAACACAGTGCGGACAGCAAAAGTGATTACGTTGCGTCCTCCAGCTTGCCTTCTTGTCCTGGGTAGACAGCACAGTAGTTACAGACCTGCCACAAACAAATATTATCTGTGCGGACGATATGGTGCTGGGCTCAACAGACAAGGAGGATCTACACACAACACTTGAAAGACTGCAAGAGTGGGCGGACGGCAAAAAATTTGTTATCGACGAAACAAAGACACATGCCGATGGAATTTCGCAATGGAGGGAGACTACTCCCAAATGATGATCTAACGCACTAGGGAATTTCATTGGCAGTAGTAAGTAGCTTAAAATACTTTGGAGTCACAACCAGAACCGACAATTTCATCGTTCACGACACACGTACAGGACAGAGTATCCACTGCCATCAAATCTTTGTATGACATAAAGGACCTATAGTTACTAGCCCTCGACACTACAATGATGTCGTTTCGGGCGAAGTAACGCCGGTAGCAGTGTATGGTATAGAACTAATATGGGAGATGAAAAAATGCGGCCTTAAAGGGCTAGAGAAAGTAAAACCGAGGTATTTAAAGAAGGTTCTGTGTGTACGGAAAAACACCAAATCCCGACTGGTTTATGAGCTTACCAAGGAGACTTTCCTCTTGGAAGACATATGTCTGATATATCTGCTGCCATCTACCGGCCCATATGAGGAACTTTTAGAAAAAAGAAGAATGAAGAGGAGAGAGATCCATGAGGACTTCTACACCTCTAACTGGAGAGATCCTGGACCAAGCAAAATCAACTACAGAGATATGGCATTATAGAACTATAAAAACAAAAAATAACACGAGCCGTATGAAAGCTGTTCTTGTTAGCTTTGCGGGAACCAGTGCAAAAGATATCACAGCTTGAAATGTGTCAAGAGAGTGTAGTACATCTCTAAGTACAGCAAACGCAAAAAGTGAAACATTTTCAACTTAATGCCCATTAAGGTGCATCTTCTTGATTCTTGATATTATTAATTCTTTTGTCCCTTATCTATTCAAAGAGAATGGAATTTTAAAGCCATAACGTAGCATAAAATTCTTTAAAGGTTTGAATATCATTTGAAGCCTAGCATATGGACATATTTAGTTTACACATGTATGAAATTTGTTAGTTAGCTGCCTTCTGCAAATGTTTATGTCGATTAGCATAATGTATATGGAGGAATAACAATTTATACTAATTGTTTGGACATGAGTAGAGAAAGCTATGGGAGTGCAACTCCAGATTTTCTATCTACATATACAAATTAGACTTCTCAAAATTCTTAATTTTGGCTTAAAATGCTGAGGAACAGCATTATTCCTAGCCTATAGCTAGTAAAAAGCTTAGAAACTATAGATAAATATTAGGTACTCTGATTTTCACATAGGTTAATCTTTATATAAGTTAATGCATTTAACTCTTCGAAACTGCAAAGTGCTGTAATTAACTGTAATTGTGCTGATGGCACATACTTATTTATTTTAGGGTCATGCGCTTTTCGTAAATGCGATCCCTTCCGCCAGGTAGTGCTATACGTTGTTATTAGTCTAAATGCAGTTCTTGCCTGTTGTCGAAAAAGGTAAGGGAGAAAGTGCTTCAGCTCTCCTAGTATGCACATTGCTATCTTGGCGATTTACACGTTGTTTGGCCTGTTTATTAAATTTGGGGATGTTGATCTCGTCAGAAGATTTATCAGCCAAACTATCATTATCAGACAGCTTACTTAATCTGGGTCCATCGAATAAAAATCCCTAACTCGATGTTAGTTAATGTGAAAATGCCATGAAACATGTACCTCTCGGCATTTATAGTCATCAACCTTGAAACTTACTTTTACAGAATATTATCTGTATTTCTAAATCAAGTTACAGTATTGTAAATAAAAAATGGGTGCTCTTTATTTTTTCTTAGTATAGCTGAGGACAGCATGACCCTTCATATCCGAAAAATTGAATTAATGCAATACAACGTTTGGAGGTAGTAATGAATCTCTGCGGGTTATTTTAGTCAAATAATGTAATAATTTAAATATATAGAACACCTTGTACATTCCAGGTAGGTATAATTTTCATTACTACTTCATATTCCTGCGATAATTTGCATAAGAACAGAGTATCCGTACTGATGTTCTCTGTAAGAGCATGAAGCATTCAGAGACTGATGTTGGACGTGGCCGAAAAGGGTTTACGTAAGACTGTGACTGATATCGAGCTTTTAGTGTAACAGAGACATTTTGTTCCCCTACACAACCTGACGTATTAAGCCTAACACTGCTCGAACGGGGCAGAACCACAGTGCAGTGTTTTGCTAAGTATACGTTGTAGCAGAGGGTTCTGTAACAGTGATCATATTTTGAAGAGAACGTTTACATATATCGGATAACTGATTGCAACATAAACAAATAAATTTCCAAATACTATTGCAGCTTAGATGTAAGCAACATATAGAAATGCAACAAAATTAAAGTAGGCCAAAATGTGATTTAAAGGACTCAACAAATCTTATGAAAATAAACTGAGCATGAAAATATGGACGCTCCTTAATTGTTGTGTTTCTCAGCATCCCATTTCACAAAGGGTGTGGAACAACACTTAATTTTCTTCAGAAGCCGCTTTATCGGTTTCAAGCACTTTAACATTCCCTAAATCTACGACAGGACACCAACAAATTTGATTTCCTTCCAAAGGATTGAATGCTAAGGAGTTTTACGCCGCGAAAAGAAAATATTTGTCTCCTTCCCTCTGGTTTCAACCGGCGACCTCGGGAACCATAGACTAGCAGTTTATCTCTAGCCCACAGAGAACGACAAAATACGTATGTTAACCGCTAGTGACAGTTACGAGAAAAATCACTAACAGATTTTGTTGTTTAACATTTATGTACAACTCCATGAATACAATCTTGCGGACAGAGGAGAGCGACAGTTCGTATTGATATTGAAAACACAAACTTTTACTCTTCTCTCGGTTTATTTTCTTCAAAAGCACTGCCGTAATCATGACACTAACACCTTAAAATCAAATAAGAAACGTTTCATTTTTATCTCCAGCTTCACATAAGGACACATTCTACCATAGTTGGATCAAAAATATGAATATAAGAACCTGCTAATTACTAAGATATAGATTACTGCAATAGGCATGTGAGAGAAGGGCTAGTTTGGGTGAGAACAGGAACGATATTCCTAAGAGAGATAAGAGGTAGGGAAAAGGGAATATGTGAATTGTGTGTTGGAAAAGAAAGCTCAGAGCACTATGTAACAGAATGCGAGGAGGTTGCAATATGGTGAAAAAAGGTTTGGAAAGAAAAATGGGAGAAAGTAGAGAAGAGGATAGTAGTTTTAAAACTTAACAGGAAAGGAGAAAAAGAAGGTAAGAAGTATTGGCGAGTTCATACAGAAATTGAAAGAAAAATGGGAAATAAATGTAAATAATATAAGAAAGGAAGATGGGGGGAGGAGGGAAGAAAGGGGCTAAGTAAGTAACAAGAAGGCATAAGGTTAAGAGCTACCTGGGAGAGTAGAATACCAGGGTGTCAGGTAAGCCAAGGTAGTAACAAGGTAAAGACAAATAAATGTATTCTAAATTTGTGAATTGCTAACTTTGGGAAGATGCACAAAAATTTACTGATTGCTTAATTATCATCAAGATTAACCTCATACTAAGTTGCACATTAAAAGTGGATAAAGAACATTTTAATGCGTAACAATACAAGTATTACCAGTTGTGTTTGTTTAATGTTATAGCTGTTTGAAGATTTCACCACAAATGAGAATCATCGAGGAATTATTCGCAGACATTTACTGATATGACTGCTCTTTCATCAGTATCATAGATTCTTATAAAATATATTCCTTCACTCTGGTGTGGTACAAACAATAAAAAATTTTTTCTCAGCTATGGAAAAACGTGATGGCTAAGAGATAATGAACACAGTGTATCTGTATCATGCTGAGGAAAGGGATATCTTGCTGCACAAAGACTCATCGAGGATGTACATGGAACTGCTACATCCCAGGAGGAAAAATGAGGCTAGGGAAATACACAGGCCGGCAGATGGCGGGAACCAAGCAAGCCACAGACACATGCAAAGGCTTAAAAAGTTCCCAGAAAACCACCAGATATACCAATGTGGGGCCTGGAAAGCAACGTTACGCTTCACAAGCATCTGCCCGATTAGTATGCTTATGATCGAACCTGAACGCCTACTACAAGGCCTGAACGATAACAAAGGTGCGAAGTGAAGGAGGGACGGAAGTGAGTACGTGGACCAAAGGGGTCATCTCAGAATTCGCCTACCAACAAGAGTAAAGCCAAGTGAGAGTGGCGACTTCACGGGGACAGAACCCGCGAACTCCCAAATGGAGCCTCTCCCGCTGCCACCGAATCACCTCACTAGCTGAAACAGTGTATATCTGCATTTTAAATGCAATCTACATATGCACTATAAAGTTTTGCTGCAAATATTTCTCTATGTAACGAAATATTTCTATGTATTCATGCCCGGTATCCTTATATAACGTCGACAATAATGGTTAAATGGATTCTACTGTTAACCAGTAATTGTTAATTGATGGCAGTGTTCAAATTATTATACAGGTATAAAACTTATCATTTCTCGTATAATCATTCTTGGCAAGTGTAGCACAGCTAGTGAGTATACTATGGAGGATATAAAGACAATACAACTGCAAACAAATATTTGCTGATAATCATACATTTCCGATATATATATATATATATTAAATAAATGATATTTCCTATATCATAAGGTACCCATGGACCCATAAATCTATTTAAATAAAACACAACGTGTAAACAAAAGAATGGTGGTACCAATTGCTACGAAACTTGGTATATAATGTATTATTTTGATATTATCATTTATATATTTATTTATATATTTATTATTTATATATAAATCTTTGAAAATATATCGAGATAAGCATGTTATTATCGAGTGAAGAAGCTCAACGGTAACTTGTTTGACCAGCATTCGGCAAATCCCAGGTTCAATCCCCCTCGACCTCGCATTCTGACATGGGTTATTTTGTGGTTTCTCCTTGTTACTATCGTATGTGTACGCTGGAGTGGATTCTCTACTACACGGACTCCTTTCCTTCCCTTTCTCAGTGTTGTTGTGAGGGATGCGCTCTGTAAACCCTCCATCGCTGCCCCACTTAGATATTGCTGCTCAGGCCATTGGGATTACTTTGTTGCCCTTTCCCTGGATGGTGCTGAGAAGCTTCAGCGGTGCGTTGGTTGACAAACTCTTCAACTGTTAGGGACGTGTGCGTTCCTGGGCTTCGCTGGCTCCAACCTCTGCCAGCTTGTGGTCTCCTTGCGCCTTATTTCCTCCCTCTGTGGGATGTTATCCTGCAATATATTCCTTCGGCTTACGATGGGCCAAGGTTCCTTTCCTTCACTGTTTCAATAACAATTACACGTGTAACATTATTAAGAAGTTTGCCAAATGATAACATTTGGATAAGTTGAGTAGTTAAACAATATTAAAGAGGGTAAAATGAGGGTAAATAGTGATTACAGGGAAAGAGAGAGGGGTATAGGAAGAGAAAAGTTTAATGGCGAGTGAAAGGAAGCAGGAACCGAAAGTGAAATTGGTAGTTTCGGAGAAATAATCTCGCATTTAATGCAACAGTACAAATAATGTTCTGGAGTATGTTGTTTGTAACTATACGTTCACCTGATTCCCTACCAATACTACAATGACGCTAAATTGGGAAGTGATATACCTATAATGTCTATAAAATAAGATGGACAGTAAATTTTAACTTATCAAAGCCGCTGATTAAGAACCACCTGACTAAGACCCTATTTTCTAGGGTTTAATTCTCTTAATTTGAAATCCTAATGATTTGTATGAAGAACAAGAACAGTATGAGGTGGTTTCTTATAATCTCACTAAGATAAATAGCCTATCAGTTGTGTGCAATTTTTCTTTATTAGTTGAAAAGGTATGTGCTCTACGCGATGCACATACATAATTAATGCTCCTGTTGCAGTTCATTTCAACGTACTGGAAGCAGTTCTAATTCCTGTACGCAGTTATGCGGGTAGAAACACGGCTCATTTCTCTGTATTGTCTTCAAACTCGATTTCTGGGAACCATTACGATGTAAAATACTGTATGTTCGACCGCAAGCTTCAATTATCTGGTTAATGTTTGTGGCTCCCCGTTGCTATCTTTACTGTTACCATAGTATTTGAGTATGCCTGAGGGTACCACTCCTCAGCTATGGTTTCCCAATTGCTGCACTGAAACACTGCACTCCGAAACTTATGACGTGGGAGGGTAGCGCTTCTGAGAATCATATCTCAAATCTTTGTAATTCAATTGAATTATGGAACAGATATCACAGCAAAAAGTGTACTTTTATTAGCTCTGGCATTCCTATATTTGGGTTACTAATTTGAGTAGCATTTTTTTTTTTTCAAAAGAAAATATACAGGAAGCAAATCTCATATCGGTTTAACAGAAATTATGTATTTCAGGTTTGATCATGCAAATAGAATATTTATCTCTTATTATGGGGTTCAGAATTAATACTCAGATCTTAATTTTGTCATAATGGTACCGGAATAGTACACGCTCTGAATTGACGATGAAATACTTACTGGCCTTTGGCACCAAATGCTCTTTATATGCTGCTAGCTTTCCATATGCACCTTTTCTGTTGTAAAAAGTGTTGGATTTTTTATAAGCCCAGTTTCCTTGCTTTAGAACCTGCTCCAAATCTTTGAATCGATTATTCACTTTTTATTTGTAGCTATAGGAATCGAAATCATAAATAATTTGCTATGTTTTATCAAAAGCTAACATTCTGAGAGACGGGAACTTAAATTTCTCTTAAAAATCCATAAAACAGATAATAGCAATACATTTAGTGCAGAAATTAAATTTACCTTCATAAAAATATTCATATTAACTGTGTAGTCTCAGCCTGCCCCATCTCGTAATCCAACGGACACTGGTGATTGTCAATCCAGAACTGCTTGAAGTACAGTCCATTTTAAATTAGACTGACATTACAGCTAAAAGACACATAATACATTTCTCGCCACCCGTCTTATCCTCTTATTCTTCACTGAGTAGATTTCGTGGCTATCCCATTTTCATATAGTAAAAGGCGGGTTATATCCAATTTTAACAAATCAAGAATTAATAGAATACATTACCTACGTGAGCCTAATCACTTGCTCTGTGTTGGTTTCGCTTTTATGCTGTTGCGACGACATTCTTATTTTACAATGGATTTTACTTGGACATGTTCAAACCAATTGTGTAGGGATCTAATGAGTATCGTTATCTCAAAGAACAGATAAAGACTTCTGTTTCAAAGTTATTAATTTCTTACATCATTTCTCAGTAAAATGAAATACATTGCTAGCATTCAATAAAGGATATAATACGGAACTCAGATGCCATTAAGTATAGCAATAATGTCTTTAGTCGTAGGAAAAGAACATAAGCACTCATTTATTATATCTGGACAAAAGAGATCTTTCAGATAAAAAGCGCATTCTGAGAATTAAGTTATTCCATTTCTGAGCTTCACAGAAAATATATCATGAGATTATTCCATGGATCACGCAATCCTATGAAGTAAACTTATTAAAATCTTGCAGTCCAGTAAAAACGTATGTACTGCAGAGAAAAAAGTATAACAATAGTTCTTGGAAAAGCTGTGCTATTATAGCTAGGTATTTGGAATATTTGTTACGAGTCTTCTCTTACATTCTCTAACATTATATTCCGGGCTTTCTTTTGCAGCAGGAGTATAATGTATCATTTACAGATTAATGTTTAGTATTTTAGGACAAAATAAAACAAGGTGTTCTTCCTTACAGACCTGTCAATTCAAAATGCTTTAGTTCTCCTTTTTCATCGTAACAAATGACTTTTAAATTAAGACCCATTATAAAATATTATATGCTTTAGGTCTTAGCTATAATTTTCGAGTAGTTTTGTTATTCTGCTTGATCAAAATTCATAATTATTGGGCTAGAGTTTTTTCACCGGCTTCTAAATCGTTGGCATATTTTTCTGAATTAAGATTTTAGTGTTCTACTAAAAGTTGCAGTTTTTGTAACTCAAAATAGCCTAACGTACTTGAAACGTTTTAAAATGAGGGTTATTTGGACTGTAAATACCTATCGTTACTCCTTTAACCCAGATTAAGCTTGTTTTTGAAAGAGTGATTTTACTGGAGTTTTTAACAAATCAGGACTAAAGAAACCAGGAATGAAGCAAAACAGAAAGGAGTCAATTTGCTCCAAGTTCATTTAAGGCTCGAAAAGATTTACACTTAGCTATGTCTGCGGGATAAATGAAAACTATGGAGGAAAACAATAGATATCATAACAGAGATTAAAAAATGGGATTAGGTTGTTTGAAGTATATCACAATATTCAGCAACCACAAAATCACAACATTATTTCCCGCCTCGGTGGCGTAGATGGTAGCATGTCTGCATCACGTTCAAGAGGTCCCGAGTTCAAATCTTGTTCAGGGTGAGTTACCTGGATAAGGGTTTTCCGGGGTTTTCCCTTATCCTTACAGACGAATGTCGGGTAGCTCTAAGCTCCATGGACCCTGGACACATTTGAGCATCATTTCACCCATTTCATTCACTGTCCGATATGACTTAATGTTGGACGACGTAAATTTACATGAATAACGATTTTATACTTCATTTATATTTATGTTTCAAAAACAGTGATTTAGAGATACTGTGGCTCTTATAGATTTAAATATTAACTCCCTTCTTGTCCACCCTTCCCTCTACAAGGTCCATTGTACAAGCTATTTGCCCCAGTCTGAGTAGGGTTCATTAAAAGCGGCTATTTATAGCACAGGATCTTTCGAACACCAAATTAAATCTCATGGTTTGAGTTTGTTTACAGATGTAAATGATTACGACAGTAAGTCACAAAATCGCGGCAAACTTTATGAATAAATATGACTAAGAAAATGGGCTTTTTCTTGAACATGTACGCTTTAGGGTATATGAGATTCTGTACTTCAGAATATTCTGAAGTATATGTTTTTACATTCTATAATGTGAAAATACGTGTAGTATAATGTGTATTTTCTCAGGAACTGCTTGTATGGACAATATATGTATATACTGATGTAGCCGATATGATTTGAAGTGCTTTATATAGATATAATACATATAAATGTCCTTATTTAATTCAAACTATTTCCTAATTTATCAGTTCATGTTTATTTAACGCAGGTATGTAGCACCTATGAAATACCATAAACAGAGCATAAAAACCTGCACCTATAGAACATAAATAATGCGTATGCTTATACACTCACCAGAACCAGAGAATTTTTTTAACTATATACAAAAATTATGAGAATCGGTGTTCAAATGTTTGCAACTTAATGCATCTGAACTATACATAGATCAACCCTAAAATTTGAAACAAAAATAGCATGGATGTTGCATTTTACTGAAAAATAAAAATAATTCACTTTTAGTTAAATGGAATACAGTTCATTGAAATGAATATATAATTAGTACACCAATTTTAGGAGAAGATTATGAAGCAGTAGAAAATATTTTAAACTACAGTTTTCAACTCAAATTTCCGTCCTTATATTCTTAATAGCACATGGTGCCTTCACTTTCGTTAAATGAGCTCAGTTTTGTTTTGCTTAAAGATGTGCCCTGACATATCTATGGATATACAGCTTGGGAAATAGTTCACATATTTCCGTGGCTTTGAACTGTCCATGTTTTCTATTCGGATACACCACCTCGCCATTGGCATCTCATTCGGTCCAAAACAGTTTTAGCATTCTTGTTCAACAGAAAATATAGGGGGGTTGCTTTGTGCTTCACATTGCATTTTCCATCAAACGCAACCAAAGTTTGGTGCTGAACCGCAGTGATCAATCATGCATATCTTGGCACCGCAATCTACTAGCGTCACGGAACAAACCGATTCAGGTCCAGGTGGAAAATCCCCATTTCAAAATCAATCAACAGCACTCAACAAGATGGTGAATCATTCACAGTATCGTTATGCCTCATTTATCTTGGCAATTTATGATGCAGTATCCCCTCGCCACAGCTTTCTCTTCGTTATTCATTATTTAATGCACCTCTTAAGCATCTTTGCAGTTGAAAATCACCAACAAATCGAAATAGCTTTATGACAGAAGAAGTAAACGTGAATGTAGCTTATTATTCTTCCTATGAAATATTTAACGAGTAAAAATGAATTACATTCCTAAAAATTGGCGCACCGTGTGCATGAATAGCATAACTAACAACGAAAGGTTTTATAAGATGTGAGAGCAACGTGTTTGGAAAATTTAGGTTTTTCAATTATAGCTCTATAGATTTTGATTCAAATATCATAGGTTATAGATATTTTATAATAAATGAAATGCATATATTGAAATTGACGGTTATATCACCAGAAGCTGTCTTCGTTGTGGGTAAAATGGTAAACCATAATAGATGGACAAATTCTTACTATAAAAAACATCTACATCAGGCTAAAACTCATAATAAATGTGGACACCATTCCTTTGAGTTTTGTAGAATGAACCATTTCAGATACATTCCTTTTTATTTGTTTGAATTTTCCAATATGTATATATTTCTGAAACGACAAGACGTCATATGTTTATGTGCCATGCAAAGAAGACGGAGTTTTAAAACAGTTACATAGCATCCAGATCTTAAGGGTCTTGACTGCAGTATTCTGCTATTATTGTATCTATAAGGAAATATGTAATAATCGTCACAACAATTTGTCAAAATGTTCTTAATATAAAGTATATAGAAGAATAAGCGCTTTTAACAATAATTTGTAGAAAAGTGGACCTTGAACATACTTTGTTTGTGGCCATCAACTGTCTAGCCGACCAAATTACTTGGTGTTCTTAGTGCTGGGACTTCCTAGAATACAGACTTTATCTGAATGAAGAGACAAAGTCCATAAAAGTGCTGTAAAGGAGAGTTTTATGTTCACAAAGGGGACAATGATATCTTCTGAAAGAGTAATACAGAAAGTTACGTTTCACAGAAGGTTGCCTCTGGAGCATAAAATGCTAATCATAAGATATCTGACATTCTTAGAAATTCAGAGCGATTATGTCATCAACCATTAGAGCTGAAAACATAGAATTCCAGCGCAGTTTGAAAGCAGCAACTCGGGTCTTCGAACTTCTCTATGAACCAGAGATATTGTAGCCTTCTTCGCACCTGAGAAAGCCATTTCATTAGACTAAGCAGAAAGTACAGGAAGTATATCAATAAGACAAAGGTTTGCAACTTCATTAAATAAAATGTGGTGTGGCAGGAACCGTCTCCGTAAGAACTCGTGAATTTCCCTTCACCAATATGCAGCCTAAAGGCTTTTTATTCATGTATCTCTGTCAGTGTATTTCTCGCATCCCGTATATTTACAATAGGATTGTTCTAGTTTGAGGCATCTTACTATAAATAGATAATTAAGGCTACGTTGAAGCTCGGTCGACCAGAATATTACCTCAAAGTGTTCCGGGAATTCAGTGCATTCGGCTACTGCAGACGTTGCTAACCACGTAGATTTAATTCTGGGAATTATAATATCAGCCAGATCCTGGAATTCAGCTAGCATCACAGTTATAATGGAGTTTCATTGCAAAGGAGATGCTTTGATTTTAGAAGCTGTAAGATTGGCAATTATATATTTTTACGTTGGTAGGGTAGCCACAAATGCATATCATGTTAACAACAGAGCGTTTTTCCTTAATCTGTCTTTCCCGACGAGCCCTTCATGAATTAGAGGGTTATTTACTGAGATGAACTTTTCCGACGGCTGAAGACCACGTTCGAGATTTAGCGCTCTCTTAAGCTTAATTATTTTTGCGACTAACTGAAAACGACATTTTAAATAATTACACAACCAAAACATGAAGTTTACTCCAACAAAGGTAATACGTGACTTCTGTGCATTTTTACATGTAGATTCTGGAAATGCTGCTTAACATGGCACATCAGCTCATAGTTTTTTATATTGTAGATATACATAATCGAAAATGAGATCGCGTACCAGACGGTGGGTATCATGTGTATCATATGTTGCTCATCTCTTTCCTACACGATAACTTACGCCGATACTTAAAAAAATGTAAAGGTGAAAATATGTTGCACAATTTAACCAGGTATACATTTCGAAAGACCTGACTTTCAACCAGAAAATTCTGAAAGTGAGAGACATTTTGTAGAACAAGTAGATTTGAATGAAATGACACGTGACTTAAATTTGTCACAATAAGAATTTGAACTTCTAGGTTCCAAGCTGCAAAAATGAAAATTACCTGTACCTGGTACAAATGTTACGTTGTATCGAAATAGGTATCAGAAATTTGGAAATTATTTTTTAATGGAAGAGAATAGATGATTCTGTACAGACATCAATTGTTTAATGAGTGAGCTAGGAATTGAGCATAATCCAGATGGCTGCCAATTGTTTTTAGATTTACCAAAATTCATCTAAAGGCTATATTACTTCATAATGATAACGAGCTTCCATCCGTTCCATTTTTCCAATCTGTAGGTCTTAAATTTATGACAGTATGGCCAAGAATGCACACGTTTTAAAATATCAGTTTTATTGTTGGATAATATGTGGTGACCTTAAAGTAATTGGTTTGCTGCTTGCAATACAATGGGGGATTTACAAAATATAGTTGTATGTGTGTGTTTGTGTGTGTGTGTGTGCGCGTGACAGTGATAGGCAAAAACGTTATGTAGCACAACAGTGGGATAAGTGACAGGGATGTGTCCCAGGGGAGAGTAATGTAGAAAGAACACCATTAGTTCACCCTGATAAGACCCTTCTCTCTCCCTTACATATAAAAGTTGCACTTATGAAGAATTTTGTTAAATCATTCAACAAGAACGTTTTTTTTTTTTTTTTTTTTGTAATTTTACGTCCTCCGACATTAAGTCATATTGGACGGTGAATGAAATGGGTGAAATGATGCTCAAATGTGTCCAGAGTCCATGGAGCTTAGAGCTACCCGACATTCGTCTGTAAGGATAAGGGAAAACCCTGGAAAAAACCTTATCCAGGTAACTCACCCTGACCGACATTCGAACTCGGGACCTGTTGAACGTGAGGCAGACATGCTACCATCTACGCTACCGAGGCGGGAAAGATGGTAATGGATTTTCATTTTCGAAAGGCAAGTTTCCACAGTTAATTTACGCAAAATTGAATTGAGGGAGTTCTGTTGGACCCCAATTCCGAAAACTCTAGAGTACGAAATTTTAAAAAAAGCATTACAAACAGTGGAATTTAGCAGCTTGGTAATAATCATTTATAAGGGCTGTGCGTGGTTTCTTGGAAACATAAAGTAGAAAACTATAAAACTTTGGTTTCAAAATTGTTTAAATGCTAAAAAGTTATGAGTTGTTTAAGTCCTTGAAAATCCATTTTTCTATTCAAATTTAGAATTTTAACCAGAAAATCTGGGTGATAGTGATGAACAACGGACACGGTTTCGTTAGGACATTTCTGTCATGGAGAAGAGTTACCAAGGTCTTAAGAAACCAATATTGATGTGGGTTATTGAGAAGGAAACAACAAGAAATTGCATACTACCAAGCACTTTTAAGCAGAGCTACAGGTATTTTCCTTAAATATATTGTGTACATGTAAAACAAAACTCTGAATTAATCGTAATTCACCATGGCACTTAGTGCCACACCAAATGTAATAACCTCACAATAATAAATGCAACTAATGTCTTATCTGCAAACTCGTAGGGAGAACTTAAATGCCTTTATATCCTTCTCATCTGGCTTGATAGGAAATTTATGTGGTAATTGTCAAGATCAGCACTCCTTTTTCCTTAAGAATCATTTACGTTTAGCATGGAGGTATGCAAAAGTATTTTGGGGTAGTTTTATTGTTATAATCTGAATACTTTAGAACTTAACAGATATGATTAAGTAATTAGAATTTTGAGTGATAAGGTCCAGAAACTGTTTAATTCTTCAATATAAACAGTTTGCAATTCGCTCTAAATAGATTATTGTTAGCCTCCAGTTAAATTTATCATTAGGTGGTTTCTTTATACCTATACTTACCCTTTCTCGCGCATGCGGAGACAAAGGTCTCATTGTTCTTCAACGGAGCAGCGGACGGAACATACCCTGGAGAACGAGAAAGGAAACGGGGTCGAAGGGTGAGGCACATTCAACATCATACGGAATGCATCCTAGTTCGATTACACCCATGGAGAAATGAACTTTAAGGCTCAGGTACAGGAATGATGCTCACCAAGCACCACGAGGATGCGCGATACTAGCCACATCACTTTGCTGTAACGACTGGATCGTCCTCCCCTGGCAGGTGACAGCGGTAGCCGGTTTGGACGACCAGACACCTCGCCGGCTGTACACAAATTAAGAACCTTGCTAAAGAAAAACTCACTATACAAAGGGGGCAAAAACTAATGTTTCACAAGGCAAAACGACATAACGCCCACAGACCAAACTTTGGCATTTATGATATGTTGGCACATGATAGCTATCATAGCCTCATTTGCCTTCCATGGTACACATGTACTACACATATTCATATAAGGAACAGCTGAGTTCGAAAACGTTTAAATATTGCTTTCTATTTTAGTTTTGGTCTATCCTGCTGTGAATATTTGGACTATGAAATGAAACACAATGGCCCATAATATTATCTCCCGTAACGAAAGGGAGACAGAAAAACCTATTAAAATGATTTAAGCGAAAATGATATCAATAAAGATAAAACAGTTTAAGAATAGTGAGTGGAATGACTATTACAATCACTAACACAAACCGAGCTAAAGATATATTCTTCTTCTTCCTCATCCTTTACATTGTTTAGGCTATGCAGCTCTTTGGCAGTTCCGGCGAATTCAACAGTAGAGTCCATCTTCTGCGAGGTCGGCCAGCATCTCGTGTTCCTCATGGGTTACATAGAAAGGTTCTCCTATGTAGCCTTTGTTCACTCATCCTCATTAAGTGTCCATTTCTTTTTATTCGTTTTAATCTTATCTTCTAATTTATATATGTTTAATTTTTCTCTTATTTGCTCATTTCGTATTCTATCTGCTCTTGTGCATCCTTTCACATTTCGCAGAAATAGCATTTTCGCTGCTTATATCTGCTGTCATTCCTTGATTTGATTACCCAACTTTCATTTCCACTCATCAAGGAAGGAACAGCAAATGTTTTCAAGTTCAGAATCTTTTCTTCCTTTCCTACCTTACGTTCTTTAAGTTCCACATACTTTCAGTTCCATATATATGTTTTCAATATCCTTATCTTATTCGTAGGTAATATCGCATTTTAAATTTCTATAGTTACATCAATTAAATCTGGTAGTGCTAACTATGAAACCTGGGACTTAAGTATTTACAGCATAGTAAGTCACCACAAAAGGTAAGTGGTTTACCGGAACACATATGAGTCAGTTGGAGAACTTAATGTCATGCTGGCATGTTGGCCATAGTACCTCAATGGTTAAGGGCAACTCAAAGGAGACCGGAAGACCCGTGGTTCAAAATCCAGGTATGACATTGAATTTTTCAATCTAACTCTTCCTATCCAAAAATAACTGTTTCGAAGTACTAGGAGATTATCATATGTCAATTTCGATTAAAGGATCTTGCGTTGTGACATAGTGATTAACAGGTTGTTCTGTTACTAGCCACGGAGATGTGTGAGTTGAAGCCCATCTATTAGAGTAAAGGTTTATCAATACTCTTTTCTCATAGTGATTGGTTTTAATTACGATAAAGAGCAATAGGTTACGATATACGTTATGAAAGTCATTCTCAAAACAAGAACAATAGTGCTGATGATATACTTATCCTGTATTCCTGGATAGTCATCCACCTTATGCATTCTTATGTACTCGGGTCGGCAGCTGAGTTAGTAGATTGACAGTGCTGGCGTGCCACATTATTGTGACGAAACCATCAAGTGGATAAGCTGACCAGTTGGAAAGATACAGAGGTATAAGGAGGAGCGCCTTTCTTCTCCACGGTAACTCCAAAATTGCTATCGAGAAAGAGGTAAATTTATCTGTGAGCTGTTTTATTCCTAATCATCCGCCTTACTCTCCTACAGTTTTAAATACAAGGGACTTACCCGTGAGTGAGTTAGTAGAATAGTGGAATTTTGTCCTTGATTCAACAAACTGATGGTTACTCAATGTCCCCTATGAATAGGTCATTATAGTGACGTGAATGAGTGTTATTAATACGAGTATTTACAGAAATATTGTAATCAACCCCCAGCGGGTGAAGCGGAAGGATCAGGCTCTTTCCCGCCTGATTTGTTTCACCGCTACCCGCAAGGAAATGTGACAGTAGAGATTGAAATAAATTACTCATATTGTTGAAATTACAGTGAAATAACAATATGGTATTACAATTTACAGTTGTGAATATCCTCATAATTATTTTTATAGACTCGCAATTGGCTTTGAATTTCGTAAATTAGTCAAAACACATGTATTACTATTCTTACTGATACGCCTCTAATTGACAACATCCACTTAATTCTAGAATATCCAGACTGTATTGGCAAAAAATGTACATATTGTATTTCCGTACCTCTAACTGTTCTTCACTTTAACTCGACTATATGAAACTTCGTGATGTTAGCCAACTTTTCACTTTCTCTTACGAAGTAAAAAATATAGAAGCCCCTTTTGTGATACTCATTAGAAACAGGAAAGCTTCAGTTTCATAGCCTTCCCAACATATACCATAAATATAACTGTGTGACTAAATCTCTGTCTACAGAAGCTGAAAACAGAAAATAAAGCATTATGTGGAACTACCATGGCAGGTCTTCTTAATATAGGTTTTTAATAAGTAGATATTTTCGTTCTTACATTGGATAAGGCATCGTAAAAACTTCAGTTTAAGTGTGCTGGGTCAAGAGTACTGTGAGAGTATTTGACGAAAATGGAACATTCCGAATGCAAACATTAAATAGTGCATTAAGATCACTTGGGATTTCCTGCCGTAAAATAGAGTGTATTCCTTGTTTTAAATTTGGCCATATTCTCCTCAGCGTCCAGCCCTCATCTTCTGAACCATGTCAACCGTGTACATTTAGGGAAAAAGAAAAACACGTTTCTGAAATAAATGCCAACTTTTGGAAAAATACGATGCATTAATATCATAATAATATGGTTTTCCGATATATGTATTTAAGATAATATGGGCATAAAGTTCCTACATGAAAAACAAATTCTATCTGGTTTTTCTCTTTTTAGAGAATTGTAGCAAATTAGTAGTAAATTTTGTAAAAAGAAAATTTCAGACAACAAGAAATCTGGTATTTATCAAGTTAACTGTTCGGAATTCGATAAGATTTATATTGGTAGGACCAAACGTAATTTAGAAACCAGAGCGAAGGAACATTTCAGAAATATTACATATAAACATACAGATAAATTGGCAGTGGCTGAACATTTTTGGTCATCGAAACATGAAATAAACCCGGAAGTTAAGTTACTGAAATAATTGAGCGAACCGATAGATATAATGGTTTGGGAGGTAATAGTTATTTTGAAAAAATAAAGATCGCGTGATGAATTTTGATATCCCACAAGTAGATGTCATCAATAAGTTTGTGTTGTCCCCGGTAGATGGCAGTAATGTAGGGAGCTATTCTTCAAATTTCAGATGTGGTCAAGGTCAGCAAGGCAGTGGTGTCAGTGTCACCGTGTCAGGCTCACAGGTTGAAAATGAAGTAAAATTTGCTTCGAAACCGGTCCCAAAGGATTGAGAATAAGATAAGTAATAGTGAAGTTGTGTTTCTATAGTGTTAGTTATTCTTAATAATTAGTTTGCTTCACTGTCAGCAGCTTCAGTTTTTAAAACATACACTTAGACGTTGTTCCGGTTATTTCTCCTGAACAACTTCCTTAATATGGCAACGTTCTCTTACTCTCCTAACTATAAGGGAAATTTTTCTTTAAAAAATATTCTATAATATATGTATTATATTGCACACGCTCTTAAAGTCAATTAAGTATAATATTATACTACGGGAGTTCCGCGGTTCGAATTCTGTCTGTATCATCTCTACTAAGGTTTTTCCGGATTTTCTTCAGCACATTTACCATTTACATCGCAATCACGAGTCGACCACGCTATAAGAGAATAATTTCGTGGTAAACTGCTTACCACATCGTGGCTGTCCATAGAGATGTTAATATTTAATGGCAAAGAAGATATTTGAAAACTGATATTATATTTTAGGCAAAGAAAATCATTCTGGCACGTTTAATTCAAGCGTACTATACCACCCATTTCTTCGCAATTTCTGCACGTGCATCTCGGGCTCCGCTTTCTCAACCATTACAATACCCTTGGACAGCAGTGCAGCAAAGCTGATTAAGGATTGAACAGCTCATAATACCTTGTTTCATAGCTACTATTATATTTCAGTCAAAGCAAGGGTGGGAGGAGTTCCTAAGCTCTTGTCTAGCAGAATCAGCTTTGACACATATACAAAGCCCTTGTGTTTGTAATTGGAGACTTTCATTGTAACAAATGATTCATACGGAAAACAAGAACATTCAAAATACAAGTATACAAATGTTCTATTTAGAACCGCATTAAAGGAGTTAAGTTACACAGGCGATCGCTCGTATGACTGACAACGGGAGTTCGTGAGTTCGATCAACACAGTCAACATTTCTGAATCATGAATTTTTCGTCCCCTTTTTCCGGATAGTTACCCCAATATGTGGAAAGCTTCATTGTATACTCCAAATTCCTCTCTTTTCATGTCAGCTCACTCTTCTTTCGCTAGATACTTTTAAATTTGCCAGGTATTGACGGGTGTCTCGGCGTTGCAAGTTAGGGAAAAAGGATGTTCTGTGAAAAATCTCCATTCTTTGCCGGACTGTGATTTGTTTCCAAATCTGTTATAAGAATATAAAGCCTGAGGACGGGAGAAACTCATGTTGTTCCTCTCAAAGCTCCACCTTACGGGGCACAGGTATAAAAGTCTGTCGCTTTCGGCCTCTAGCTTTACCGAGATTTTTCCATTACAGGAAACCTCAAAGCAAAACAAGGGCTCTGGAGCAGCTGCATGAGTTATCAGAGGGGATACGGACTTTACCACTTCATAAACAGACTCCAGCCACATCTCTCATGAGCCGAAAGGTTTCATCCTACCGCGGTAAGCAGATACCACAAACATTATAATACCCACAAACATATAAATTCATCTAGACGTCTTAGCAGTGAACGAGCTGGACTCCGAACACGAGCATGTTCAGGGTATAACGACTCTGACATCGTTATAACCGTACTGGTAAGCCCACACTAAGAAAATGAGACTGACTGTGATACAGCCATCTATAACTGAAAACATATCCGTCGACCCACGTCAAGGTATCGATGTTATCATGACGCTGGAATTGGCGGAGATGAGTTTCTCCCAACAGATCCGCAACGCGGTTCATGCAAATAGTACCGCATCGCAAACGAGAAACCAAACGCCAGAATCATACCCAATGAAACACGGCAGCTGCTGAAAACCAACGTAGGAAACTATGGTAGCGCTTCTGACATCTCATTACAGGAGCGGTAATCAAGCGGTTCAAAACCCACGCAAGGCCACTGCTCCGCGGCCACAGAAAGACAGCCTTGGAAAGTCAACCTTGGAGCAAGTCAAGGTTAATTTCAACCTTTTAAGAGGGAAGAATGTGAGAAAGGAACTTCTTCAAGGAAATATTCCAGCATTTTGAATAACATTCTTAAACCAAGATATAATGAAAAGAACAAAGGAGTAAAAGACGTAAGTGTATGATTATGTTTAAGAATGGTTTAAGTGTATACATGCGAAGAAACTGCCGAGGCAACAGACCAATGATGCAGGAAAATACTCGACAAACCGCAAAGTAATTAAATTTCAGATAGATTATTGTTATTGACATTCAATATGCAAAACACATGATGCACTTTTATTTCGGTTTATTGAAATAAGGGACACTGGGACTGAAAAATAGGCCAAAAATCTCAAAATTTACGATTTTTAGATTTATACGTATAAATGTTCCCCAAACCTTCCTATATTGAATTGTGTAAGAGTTTTTGATTTCTGCCAATTTTAAAGGTCTAGTGCAGGGTTTAAATGCTCGGAGCCTGGCCATTTAAACACCCCCTTTCTTCCTTATCCAGCATGATGGACTCTTTTTGCCAATTTTAATCGTTTTTTGGCTGGTTTTTCCTCTAAAATTGTGTTATAATCTTGCAGCAGAGCTTTTTGCTGCTATCTGGCGACACTTCGGTGAACTATTACTACGTATTATATACAAAGTCTTTACTCAGAAAATATCAAAGCATAAATGCCATACAAAAAATTGTCAACATATTTTGAGTGTTCTCGCAACTAAGAAAATGCAAAACAACTCTTAATCTATGTGATTATTCTGTGTTTTTTGCAATAAACTTAGAGAATACTTGTTGATTCATTCTTGTTTTGACTCCTGTGTTTGGTTCAATGTATTATGGCGTCATCCTTTAGAGAAATGTGCTTTTGTTTACATGTGCTTCTGTTTATGAAATAAGTGTGTAAGCAAGTTAGTTGATTTTTCTAAGGTGTAGTGTGTTGTGAAATATATAAACAGCATAATGCATGCTACTTCTTCACGTTGGCATAAGCCGGTGAGTAGAAATAACAAAAAAAGAGACCTTGCAAAAAAACGTGGTTTAGCCAGATGGAATAAGAAACCTGTAGACCAGATTTCCATCTCAAATACACAGTTGGACACAGAAGAACATGCTAGTACTTCATCTTCACATTTGGAAATGGACATAGGTGAGCAGGCTACTGTAATTGAAACTGTAAGTATTTGTAAAACGCAGGAGAAATTTTCAAGATTTCAGAGAGATGACAGTGTAAATAGTGAATATATTTGTGGTAATGCAGGGGCAAACAGTGAGTATATTTTGGTGCACAGCAGTTCTCTGAATCAACTTCTGAGCAATGTAAAGTGTGGGGAGTGTACTAAATGCTCACTTACACTGCAATTTAGAGAAAAATATGGCTTTGCAGTAAAGTTAGTGCTAAAGTGCAGTGAGTGCGGTTTCAGCCCAGGGCAGAGTTATTCTAGTCCTAGAGTTGAGGATGAAAAGTCTAAGAGACCTCCCTTTGAAGTGAACAGGAAAATTGTGGATGCTTTTTTGGGATTGGGTGTAGGTCACAGTGGCTTAGAAAAATTTTGTTGTGCATTAGGTATGTCTGGTATGGATTCCAAAACATTTACCAGTCATATGAAGGAGGTGGCTTTTTACAGTAAAAAACTAAAAGAAAAAGCTCTCCTTCAGTCCAGGGAGGTAGTGAGAAGAGCGTACATGAAGTTAAATGGTGCTGATGAAACTGCAGATGAGAACAATGTAATTGATGTTTCTGTAAGTTATGATGGTTCATGGCACAAGCGGGGATATACATCCAACTATAATGTAGGAATTGTGATGGACATTCTAACTGGAATGGTGCTGGACTACACAGTAGTTTCCAAATATTGTGCAATGTGTGCCATTACAGCCACAGAATTGGGACATGATTCACCAGAGTTTTGCATTTGGTTTGAGGGACATTCATCTAGTGGTGAATGCAACAAAAATTATGAGGGCTCATCCACATCAATGGAGGTTTTTGCTGCAGACATACTATGGAAACGTTCAGTGTCAGAGTGTAAGATGCGCTACACAACTGTACTATCAGATGGTGATTCAAAAACATTTAATCATTTATCAAATGAAAACATATATGGTAACACAGTTGTCCTGCACAAAGAGGAGTGCATAAACCATGTTGCTAAAAGAATGGGAAGTGGGCTGCGAAACACTGTAGATACATGGAAGAAAAAGGGGGTAAAACTTGGTGGGCGAGGATCTGGGACACTTACCAATGCCACCATTACCAAATTAACTAATTATTATAGACATGCCATAGTGAACAACATACCTAGTGTCCCTAAAATGAAAGAAGCCATTTATGCAACCCTTAGTCATTATGTTTCAACGGATTCCAAGCCTCAACATAGCAAGTGTCCCCAAGGTGTCGACTCCTGGTGTTTTTACAATAAAAGCATTGCACAAGGAAAGACACCCATGAGCCATCAGAAGATGCCTGTTAAACTAACAGAGCAGTTAGTTTGCAAACTATTACCTGTTTATCAAAGACTAGCAAGTGATGAACTGTTGTCAAGGTGTGTGCGTGGTGCTACTCAAAATCAAAATGAGTCACTACATGCACTAATTTGGAGAAAATGTCCCAAAATTACTTTTGTATCCTGCAGGAGAATAGAAATTGCAGCAGCAATTGCAGTAGCAGAGTTTAATATGGGCTGTTCTGCAACTCAGGAACTAAAATGTGAGCTAACCACCAGTGCAGTGACAAGTGTGCAGAAGAAAATTGTGAAGAGACGTGACAAACGCAGAATATACGAGAGCACGCGATCTTCATTGCAACATAAGAAAACAGCTCGCCTCAAAGAAAAACAGACAAAAATGCAGAGAGAGCTTGCCAGACAAAAGAGGGAGGGTCTCACATATGCTTCAGGGCAATTCTAATGTAGTAAGGTACTGTTCACTTTATTTTTGGTGCATGTTTTTAGAAAAATTGATTTTTCTCCACTTTACATTTTTTAATACATTATCTGATCCACACGCATTAATTTTTAAGCTATGGCTCTGAATTTCTTTCAGCATGTGCTTCATGTATGGGTCTACAACTTCAGTCTCTGGCTATAGGATTTAAGACTTGGTTTGGCTGTAACAAAATTTTAAATGCAAAAAAATATTTAAAAAATTCAATTCAATGTTCTGCATAATTAAAAAAATAATTTCCCTAAAAGTAATGTATTGTTCTTCCAGACAGAGACTGCAGTTGTTTATATAGTTAGTGGGCATGAAAAAATAACAGAGTTATTGCAATAGAATAATTAGTGATGCGCATGCATTAATTTTAATACTGCGATAAAATTTAATTAAAACAATAATAAAAAATTAATTCCTTCAAAACTAATCATCAGAAATTACTGAAACTTGGTGTGGTGTTTTCTAATATAAAACCCTTTAGGCATGCAGAATTTGAAGTTTGTAGGTATAGAAATATAGAAAATAGAAATTTCAGTCCCGGTGTCCCATAAGGGCCGAATATGGAAAGAACGATTGGTGACTGCTTTAGAGAGATTTCACTGCATACCTATTCGTTGATATTTTGGTGGCTTACGGCTTCATGTTGATATTACTATTCTTCCTGAAATTTTATTCAATTTAGTTCTACGTGTAGAAGATTACTGAGACCCGTAAATTTTGAATTTGCAGAATAAGTTTCATATATACGTACACATACATAAATATTATATATGGCGAAATAGCACAACAATATAAAAGTTAATATAACTGAATATAAGCATGCTGTGATGTGTAGTTGTAGAAATCATTGAAATCTACACATATTTCACGGTAATAATGCAATTAATGGGTAATTAATATGTACAATCTGGTTACTTGTAAGTAAGGGGCGGATTCTTATGCGTGTCATTTATTGGGTCTTAAAAGTTATATTATCAATGTTTCAGATCTTTAGTCACATTTATGCTTATTTCCATGATAAAATCATATTTTGGTTATACTTTGGGGATTATTATAGTGTAGAGAACAGCCGATTAGAAATAAAATAGACTAACATTATATCGGTATGAAAGTTGCCAGCAGCACTGCCCACTTGTTTTTCGAAGGATGCTTTAGTAGATGTAAATCATTAAAATATTGTAGTGCTCTTTTATGATGTAGTGAAATTACTCTGGCAAAATGGTGTGAAAATGAGAAAACAGTTCACTTTCTGTAACCGACTCTGCTCCAATTGACTAAAGCGGCCAAAGGACTGAAGCTGCTTTACCCCAAATTATCCATTTTACATGCCTTGCGCATTGTTTACATAGAGTGCCAGAAGAGCTACGCAGCAATTATGTGGATGCAGACAGACTGGGTTCAAATGGGAAGAAAGAACTTTTGAAAGCGCCAGTCATTATGCGGAAATTCAAAGAAGTAGCTCCTACTTTATATCTTTCCTCCTCAACCTGTTTTGACTCGTTGGGGAACTTCACTCAGTGCTGCCACATACTATTGTACCAATTATGATTCTTCAAACAAGGTACTTGAAAATTTTGATTCTTCTGATTCGTCTTGCATTGAGATTGTGCAAGATGTCCCTTCATTAACCGAACTTGGCAGCAGATTTGGAATATGTAAAGTCGAACTCCGGTTAAATGCCAGGTGCGATTACCCATCTAAAAACTGTAGGAGTTCTACTTAGTGGTGCATTAAAATTATGAAATAAATTGACGCTGAATTAAAGTGAGCAAAATCTAAAGTGGCTGAAAAAATTGCTACAAAGCTGCAAAGAGTTTTGGTGTCCAATAACGGTTATACTACCCTTTCCAAGATCAGTGACATTCTTGGAAGTATTACTTCTGTATATAAAATGCATTTTCTATTCACGGATACAATGGGAAAGAAGCTCAATTTTACAGTTAGTGCCTAATTCGGGCGTTACGAAATATGAAGATAAAATGAAGAGACTGGCAACCCTGTAATTTGAACATGCCATCAACTGCTCTCCTTTGTTTGTGTATATCGGGGCCAATAATTTATGCAGATATCTTCGAGTTTGAAACGATCAATAACTGTCCCACTTCGCTTCCCACTTTCTTTCGGGACCAATAATGTCCGTAAACATGGTATTGACGAGTTTACTATGCACTGACATTCCTTGCTGTCGTGGATAATATGGTGCATTTTAACTGGTCTGTACGGCAGCACTTGTTCTGATCACGGTGGATATTAAAAAACTTGCAGCTTTACTCAGTGACAACACACTACTAACAAAAGAATTAATTTTATAAAATTAAAGAAAAAGACAAGGCATAAAGATAAAAAAATCGAGTTTCTCTCCTGTTAATGGAACAAATTCACCCAATTCATTAAAGAATTCACTGTATTATTTCCAAAATCCTTACTTTAAAATTCACGCCAACTCTATTTGCATTGTGGTCATTATATTAGCGGAGAATTAAGTGGGGTAGTGTTTTCGAATGGCAGAAGGACTTTCGAATTATACCATTAATAGTACTTGCCAGGCCTTTGCAACATAAACATATTTTATAGAAGAAAAGAAGATGAACATGCTTCTGAGTTTCCAAATCCCCGAAACATATACAGCATCATTATAAATTGAACCCCGAAAAAATTTGTGGTTCTACAGCTGATAAAATTTGATAGTCTTTTTGCTCTCGCACTTATATACTGCGACTAAGACGGATTTATGTGATAAAATTGATCGATTCACCACCTGGCACTGAAGTAAAAGCAATAATAGATTGTACATACAAATCATGATTTAAGACCGGAGGCAGTATACTGCGCATGGACTGTACTGTTATCCCTAGCGCATGAAAACAACTGCAGGTAGGTACGGCCTGACCATGACAACCGCCTCACTGCGAGAAGAAACAAAACAGTCGCGTTATACTACACCTTGACGTTGCGTCGGCGTACACTTGCAATACAATGCTTCACTAGCCCCTATAGTACAGCGTTAGGCTGTTTTCGACGTTTGCTTCTGGTGGCAGTTACTTGCAGGTTTGATGGCCATGCTGTACCTCTGACGTCATTCATAATCTGCGTCCAGCTAATTTGTATCGCATACGACCGCACATCCCGCCAGTCTTTATTAACAATACAGATATTCTGCATCAATATTCTGCTAATTGACCCATTCATAGATACAGCATCCTTCGTGATCCAGAGGTGATATGCTGGTCTCTGGTGTCCGAGATCACGCGTTTAAACCCCGTGGAGGGTGACTGATCCTTGAGGGCGTAAATCTTAGCATGGATTTCTTCGGAAGATAAATAAAGCCGGTGGTCCGTGTCGTAGAATTAACGCACATAAAAGAACCTTAAGCGTGAAAAGCCTCTCTGCAAATTTAGGAGCACTCTCACGCTCAAAATAGAACAGGACTCTGAGAAGCACAGCAATTAAAAAGCGTTCATAAATAAAAACCTGCTATTATTTCAAGAATACACAAATCATATCGGAAGGAATTGAAAAGCACCAAATTCAGTTTCAGTAAATAGTAGATCCATTATGTTACAAATCAGTACTTACACAAACGTTAACACATATCCGTATTAACCCTCAGATAAACAGTGAATCAATGTGCCAGTTTTATTGTAACCATTCAAAGCCAGCAGACATTTTCTTGATCATAGGTGCTTCAACTTTCTCCGACTGAAAATAGGTTTCCTAAACAATAAACTTCATTTAGCCACATTAATCAAATAGTCGAGGCATGTGAGCACAGCCTGCCAGGAAACGGGTTCTCCACGAACTTTCCAGTGAATATCATATAGGCAGCTAGTGAGGCATCATATTCATACCACAGTCCTATTTCATTAAGGAGAAGTGCGCAAATAGATGTGGTACAACTCCTTAGAACAGTGATATTTATGTAATGTTGTTGAGTCGTCGTACATAAAATAATGGTTCCACAAGGAAGCTACTCATAAACCTTGTCCCACACAGTGATAACAAATTTTATTTGAATGTAACAAAAACATTACAGGAGGACTTCGAAAGCCCAAACAGGTCCTTTTCATTTCAAACATGTCGTCTGATCATCGTAGATCGCCAGATAAATGACAACTATTGCTTAGCCAACGCATTCTACAGACTTTACGACAATACACTGTTTTATTTGGTGTGCAAGTCCATAAGGGTTTGCATAAATCAGACACCGATAGCAAGAATGACAGTCGCATACAACAATATTCACATTCTTCCAAGTGTTAAAATCAGTGGTCATCCGATATAGGCACCAAGCTGCGAGAGTGCAATGCTGGGCATCTACTTTAAACTATAGGCAATTAGGATTAGTCAGTTGTAATTGCCTTCAACTACTGAATTAAAGCTCCGCAAGTAAGCCGGAGTAGGTCCTCGGTGCTTCCATTATGACAACTCGGAGGAACCGATGAAGGGAAGAACCGAAGGGCAAGAAGTTCCTGAACGCTAGAATAGAACTAATCAATAACGATAAGGCCGCGCCGTGGCCGAGCGGTTAGACAGCTTGAATCTTACCAAGGCGACCGGAGTTCCAACATAGGCGACCGGATGTGAGTTGTGTGTTGGACAACACAGCGCTGGGCCGGGTTTTTTCCCAATATCTCAGGTTTCCCCCGCCATCTCATTCCACCGTTGCTCCATTCTTATTTCATATATCATCAGTGACACCGCCTGTGGTGCCACATGTAGTAAAAGCGGGCGTTAAACACTACACATTCACCCACTAATAATTACTAAATAATGCCAAACTTGGCTTCGGGATGGTCTCATCTGAACCAACTTTATCCGAAATGAAGCGAGGCTCCTCAAGTCTCAGAACTGTGGACGTTACCCATGGCGTAATATACCAAAGTTGGCATTAGCCTACCAACCCAACAGCAGGCCTCACGGCCACATAGGCAAGGCAGAGGTGGCGATCTTCCAAGCTATAGTGGAAGGAGATTGGTCAGAGTCTCGGCCCCTTCAGCCGTGAAAGTTCGCTTTATAGACCAGGGTTCGCTATTTTCCTCAATCTCCTTACGATGCTGAGTGGGCTTAGAATCGGCACTTCCCAGGGGATGGATCGATCCATAGCGCATTCCGGACGCAGGGAACTAAAGCACATGCTGTAAGCACACTACGCCACGGCGCAGGACAGAACTGTAGACGGTGGAATTATTTTTATGTGGAAAACATCTATGTGAAAAATACATATACCTGAGTTGTAAATGAAGGAGAAGTGAAAAGCATTAGGTAGTAATTACCTCGTCTTAAACTTCCCAAGTTGGAATGAGTATAAGGGGAATCACGGGAATATCTGCTTTCTAGGTTATTTAACCGTGTATATAGTATCACCCAACGAGAATTAATAAGAAATTGATCCTACCTATCACAACCCAAAAGTTGTTCGAACAATCTATTTAGACCACTGCAGATGCAAGTCCGCAAAACCTTTGGGATTCAACTACATTACACCTTTCATGATTATTTCGTATTTCTGCAAAACCAAGTAAATTAAGGACAAAGCACGGAATTTATACGTGGATGTCAGAGTTAAAAACAAAAATAAAGGAAACAGAAAAGACAGTTAAAGCAAATTTTCTACTTTCTCTCTTTGTTTCCTTTTATGCTTCCGAATCCCGGAACAACATTCGAATTTCTTATTTAAAACGTAGTGTATAAATAATTAGTATGCTGTGAAGTACATAAATCATGTAATGAGCAATCTAGCTTTTGTACAAGGGTTCATAATACACCTACAGGCTCTTAGGTATGAAGTGTCTCAATCAAGAAGCACTATCCAATTAACTTAAGCACCTGACATCCTTAATGCTAATTATAGACGTAAACGTGAACCACAAAGCTTTGCTATGTTTTGTGTGGAGGTGTTCAGAGCGGGAGTCTGCCCTCATTGTTTGAACGTGAGTGGGATTTCCAAGATCAACTGCAACCAGAAAATGCTTCTAAATTATGGCATTCGATGTCATTTCTCACAAGTCTTTTAAGCTGTTCCATACAGAATACTTTATGATTACCTCAAGATTTTGAGCAAGTGGAAAGTGTATTTTTTTCCTGAGCTGTTAGTCAGAATTCTGGAACTTAAAAGGACTCACCAGAGCTTTATATGTGCGTTATCTGGGCTCCCATGGACCTTCCGAGCTGCCCTACTAATCTAGAGTACATACATTCTCACCGCACACCTCCATGACCACAAATTACTTTTGTAGCCAGAACAATCTAAAAGTGTTTGGAATTTGTGAAACTATTTACTGCAGTTGCAGTTTCCACCACATGTATTGCTCAGAAATGACTTTTATAACAGGGAAAGTAAGATTAGTTTACTTAAATATTCTTTTCACAAAATGGGCTACCAGTTCCAGTACCTGGAGTGCCTCAAAATTTCACATCCTGGATTTTAGGCTAACAATTGGACATTAAGGGCTCAAATAACAGTCTTGGGGTCCAAAATACCCACATATTTCAGCCCATCATATCATTCACTATTCCACACCTCTAGATACAGAGTGAATCCAAATGTTCTGTTTTACAAGAGCTTACCGGAAACAGGGACAGGACTATATCACCAGAAAAGTGTATCAATGGTGAACCCACAGGCGGCTCAGAATGTCGACGAGTAAAATGGATTAAAACAAACTGAAAAATGCTGAAGTGGAAGGAAGTCTGCAATTACTTTACAAAGTGTAAGGAATTATTTTATTAAACGGTACCTAAATTAAATAATATAGCGAGGGGTTTAACTGAGAAACCTAGGAGATAAACAAAGCATTTAGGACATGCGTTTATTAGATAAATGTATTCATATTGTACTCTTTAACTACCATCGAACCTGGGAGCATATTTATTTATCTTCACTCTCTAGTCAAAACTGAACTATTCTGCGCAAAGCTAGATGTTGCCATAGAACCCTCAAAGCATAGATGTTCATAAAGTTAACGAAAGCTAGTGTGTTTGGCTTTGCTCCAAATTAATTGTACTACCACAATAAAGCTTTAAATGTTCCACTTCATACACAAGCAAACAGTTCTGCACGACTGTGTTTTGTTGTGACAACCCCTCTAACTCAGCACTGCCTTTGATGATGAGATTGTCCTCTTTCCGAATGGCTAATTATAATTAGAAATCATTGCCACTTCACATGGTCCAACATTTGTCACAGGTTCACATAAATGAAGACATACAAAGCCTCATTGGTAGCCATATTCAGCGCAAAAGGAGCATGTAATTAAAAACCTACAAGAGTTTAGGGGCGGGGAGTTCCATCCCCCCAAAATGCGGATAAATATTTAAAAGATGATTTCTGCTCCAGAGTAGTCGAATGTCTTGTATATTCCATCCCCGATTACCGAACATCAGAACATGGACGTCCGTGGAACAAAGGAAAAAAAGAAGGAAAATTCGTCTCCAGATTCCGATCGGAGAGCTTTGTAACGGCTGTGCTCACAATTCACATGAAGGAATTTTGGAGTAGCCTGTGCCTGAAAACGAAATGCCCAGTTTTAAGATGTTGTAAACAGACCACGGCACCACATTTTATTGGCCGAAATACTTATACAGCACTATATTTGCTCATAAACTGATTGAGATATCGCATGGTTGTTGTTATGCAATATCTTATTCTACATATCCAGGCATAGCATTTAACAAAAGTTTTAGGCATATCTCTTCAAACGAAAACGTAGTTCTAATTAAACACTTGTTATGATTAAATGAAAATAACTTACGACTTTCTTTAACAAGTGAACAAAATTTAATATTTGATGTACAAACCTCACAATCTGCAACTGGTCTCATTTTTTGGGACACACATGAAATTTAGTCCTTAAAGTAATGTGGACAAACTAAAATATCCCAGGTTTCCCCCCTGGGTAGCGTAGGTGGTAACGTGCCTGTCTCACGTTCAAGAAGTCCCAATTTCAAATCTAGTTCAGGGTGAATTATATGGGTAAGATTCTTTCCCGGGGGTTTACCTTATCCTGGAAGATGAATGTCTGGTAACCCTACACGCCCTGGACTCATTTGAGCAATATTTCACCCATTATAACCATCGTCTGATATGACTTAACTTTGGAAGACCTAAATAAAAAAAATCTCGGTTTGTTGAACTTGTGCTCAAAAGCCATTATTTCTCTTTCGCGCTTTAGCAGGAAAACTGCGGTGCAGCTCCCTTTTAATTTCAGGCTACTCCTTTTCAATAGGATATAAATTAGTTGAACAGGAAGGCCAGTCTATCGGTCTGATATATTGCGTTTCCAAGTACCAATTCGAAACATTTTGACAAGATAGACAGGATGATTGTCCTGTAAGACTTCCCAGCTCCATCAGGATATATCATTCTCTCAGAAGCAGTCAGAATATTGTCACAAGTAAGTGTTAAGAGAGTATTTGTGAAGTTTTACAGGGTAGATGTGCCTGTAACATGGATCACTGTTCAGGAAGCTGATACGTACCTTGACACAGGGTTAAGATGTATTATTTTGTGGTATTTACTTCTACATTATGGATGTTTATGTCAGTGTTTGGGATGTTAACTGCATGTTTGGCATGTATAATTTACATACGATAAAGCGGTGTTGATTGCATTATGTTGCATGAAGGAAGCATGTATATATTTAATTAGTGATGATATGCTAGCAGAAGCCAATAAGATTTCATTCATAAAGTCGACTTATACCATGGCCAAGAAAATAATTTTACCATTGAATGAAAGATAGAAACAAGTTTGAGCGAGAAAATGACTAAGTACTAAATGTACATTAAATGAAAGGTTGTAATTTTCAATAGAATAGTGTGTTCATCTTACAGCTGTAATCTTTTCAATATGTTACTTCAAAATATTGTGTTAATATGTCTGTATTTCAAGTCAATTTTTTCCTCATATGTGAAAGTGTGTTGCAATACACCTCATTATTAAGTATTTTGTATCAATTGTTTTGTCTTAGAGCAAAAGTGTGAATACTAGTAAGCGTGCTTGTAATTGCTAAAATATCAATTTTTTGTAAGTCAAATCTAGAGAGTGCGCACTAAAGTTTCCAAGGGTACCCTTAATAGGTTTATTTGTGGCCACACACATGGTTTTGATGTTGTTAATACGCGCACATACATATTTGTGTTTTGTATTGTAATTTTTGTTTCATTTATTCAAAAAAATTGACGTATTGTACTTGTAATCACAGCTTATTTTTCAATATTTGGTATGTCACTTCGAACAACTCTTCTTTATTGTCTCTGATACTCTTGTAAAATTGTTCCAGTTTGGTTAGTTGAATCCCATTAAGAGATCCTGCTGCAACACATCTAGCCACTATGGACAGCAACCAGCAACCAGCAACCCCCTAGCTACCTGGCAGGCTCGCCAGCAACCTGTGTACCAAGTATGGCCATAGTCTATAGCATACTCACAATCGTCGGGTGGGGGAGCTGTTTTCCTCTCACCACAGGTTCCAGTGGACACATACAAAAAGTGTTAGCCGAGTAAGGGCCGACACCAGCTTACGTGTGTGGGAAATAGTTCTCCTCATTACAACAGACTAATTGTGCAGACCGGCAAGATCAGTGGTCTACTTCAGTTAACAGACATCTACAGTGAGTAGTGCTTCAAAGAACAAAAACAACTTGGGTGTTGCATCTAACTCAGTAAAGTTGTGCTGTGGCAGTGATGTGTTTTATTTTTATTTATTTTTCTTTACTTGTGGTTAAACTATCAAACTAAAAGTTTTGCACTGGGGACTTCAGCATTATAATCAATTAGTGTTATTTTTTTTTAAATTTGCTTTGATCTCCTGTTCAATTATGTAGAATTTTTGCATTTAAAAATTTGTATGAACCAGCTAATGGACATGAAAGCAGTAATTAAAATCTTAATCTTAGATTAAAAAGTTGGCATGACTTTTCATATTCTTTCAGAGACAACCCAGATTTTCAATGAATTTGCATATCTTGTATTATGAACAAATCAAATCAAATCAAATCAAATTTATTCACCATAAGATTTCCAATTACAGAAATATCGGCTTCGTCAATACAATTTTACATTACAGATTAACAGTAAACACATGATCGGATAAACAATACTTAAGTATGTTTCCTTATAGAACATTTTTTACTTTCTATTTTATTTTAGAAACTTAAACTAGTTTGTTCAATATTTAAAGAAACAATATCAACATTTTGCAGTTACTAAAAAGATTAAAGATTGCAATATATATATAATACATATGTCTAACAAAATTGATTCACTGTTCATCAAGGTATTCATTTACTGAATAAAAACATCTTTGTATTAGATACTTCTTTAATTTCCTTTTAAATATTGTTAAATTTTGTAATTCTTTGAAATATTGAGGAAGTTTGTTGTACAATTTAATACAGTTATAGTGTATACTTTTTTCATATAGGGTTCTCTTATGCCCTGTAACATGAAGATGTGATTTACCTCTAGTGTTGTGACTATGTATTTCAGCGTTTGTGACAAAAATATTTAACTGTTTATGAGCGATCACCAGCACCTCATAGAGATATATAGATGGAACTGACAGAATATTCAATGATCTGAAATAAGGTCTACAACTTGTGGTACTGGAAAGATTCATCATTAAACGTATGGCCCTTTTTTGTATTATAAACATTCTTTTCGTATAGCTCGTCTTTCCCCAGAATATTATGCCATAGGATAACTGCGAGTGAAAGTAGGCAAAATAGGCTATTTTAAGCACATCAAGATTGACTGATGATCTTAAAGTATATAGTGCAAAACAAGTTTGACATAGTTTTTTGGATAAAGCATCAATATGAGTTCCCCAATCTAGATTACTATCTACCCAAACTCCAAGAAATTTAATTTTATCTGTAGTAGTTACTGATTCATTCTCTAAGCATATATTAGGGAAACTTACATTTTTGTTGACTTTATGATGGAAACCTACAGCGATGCTTTTGCTCTTATTAATAATAAGTTTATTGTCTTTAAACCAATTTGAAACATAGTCTGTTACCCCATCAACGTTTGCTTTGAGTTCTTGTTTGTTTTTCCCAGAAATGAGAACACTGGTATCATCAGCAAACAGAGTAAATTTAGTATTAATGCATTGGTTGTTTTTGGCCAGGTCATTAATATACAATAGGAACAATAAGGGACCCAATACCGAGCCCTGCGGAACTCCATATTTAATGTTTTTTACACTAGAGCGAGCAGCTTTAATCTCCTTCGAACCATTTACTACATATTCAATTTCGGTTAACTGCTTTCTATTTATTAGGTACGATTTAAACCATTCAAATGGAACTCCTTTGATACCATAATTATACAACTTGTGTAATAATATATCACGGTCGACTAGATCAAAGGCCTTTGACTGATCAAGAAATAGTCCCATGCATTGATTCCCGCTGTCTAGATTTTTTAGTATATCTTCAATAACGTTCCGTAGTGCTGAGCTTGTTGATTTCCCTTGCTGGAACCCGTACTGCACTTTCGATATAATATCATATTTATTTAGAAATGCTAAGACTCTATTGTACACCACCTTTTCCATTACTTTAGAAAAAACTGATAAAATAGATATTGGCCTATAATTTTCACAATCAGATTTAGAACCCTTTTTAAACAGTGGTTTAATTTTTGAGACCTTTAGATTCTCAGGGAAGTTACCTTCACAGAGTGATATATTTATAATATGACATAATGGTATAACCAGATGCATAGCGCAATTTTTTAGAAGCTTATTAGAAAACTCATCTAGGCCAACAGATTTTTTGGGTTTCATACTTTTAATAATGGAGAGTAGCTCTGCTTCTGTTGTTGGTAAAAAATATAAAGATTCCCGAATTTGATTATTTTGGGTAATTAAGCACGAATTGATAGCTACGTTTTTCCTCTTTCTAATGAGTTCTGCAATGGTCGAAAAATATTGGTTAAATTCATGAGCTACCATTAATGGATTAGATACTTGCCTACCATTTATATTCACACTAAAATCAATATTTTTCCTTTTTTTCCCCTCAATCTCATGTTTTATAACATTCCATATAGTTTTTGATTTGTTTAAAGAGCTATTTACCAGAGTACCATTGTAGAGTTTTTTAGCCATCCTGACTACTCTGTTGTATATTTTTTTATACTTCATGTAATATTGTTTAAAATCATCGGAAGCAAGATTATGTTTAGCTAGTCTACTTAGGAAACGAAGTTTTTTGCTTGATATCCGAATACCCTTAGTAACCCACTTAGTTTTATGTGTTTTTTCTTTCCAAGTTGTGATAGGCATGGCTATGTTCAAGTTGAGATTAAGAATTTTTTCAAATTCGATGTAACATTTATCCAGGTCATTTTCGCAGCAATACACATCCATCCAGTTTTCTTTGGAGAGTAAGTAGTTAAAGTATTTAATATTGTCTTCACTGTATATCCTACACTTTTTTAATGACTGACCAGGGTTGCTTAAAGTATTATGCAATTTTATTTTAAGTTTTTGACCGTAGTGATCTGAGATGCCTGTCTCAAAGTTGTCAACTTCGAACTCAAATTTATTGGAATTCAAGATAAACTGATCTATAGCACTTATTGATTCTACAGCTACTCTAGTAGGTGAATTTATAACTGCTTCTAAGCCATACATGCTCAGTAGATCTGTGATCTGTCTTTTACCTCGACCTTCTTCCAAAAAGTTTATATTTAGGTCACCCACAATGATTACATTTCTTTTCCCTCTATAAAAATGATTTAAAATAATATCTAATTTTCTGATGAATTCATTAAAGTCACTGGTGGGGTTTCTGTACAAACAAATTACTATAACTTTGGAATCAGACAGTTCCACCATACATCCCTCAAAGTGCTCATCGCACATTAAATTGTTGAAGGTAGATATCTGTTTAGCCAAAATATTTTCTTTTACAAAAATACATGATCCCCCATTGTTTTTAGTTTGTCTACAGTAAAAGCTTTCCCTTATATAACCTTCAAAGTTTAACATGCCTATTTCATTTTCTTTTAACCAGTGTTCAGTAAGTGCTATGATATCAATGCCCTGTAATTTATCATTTAATAACACTTCAAAGTTAGTATGCTTATTTCTAATGCTTTGTACATTTTGATGAAAGATAGACAATGAGTAATTCTGTATAAACTGTTTTGCTGGTTGAACATCCACCACGTTACTTTTCAGTTTCCCTTAAGTACAGATGTAATTACATTAACTAATAACTGTCCAAATTTGGCTGACCCTCTGCGATTAAGATGTATGCCATCTCGACCAAAGTCATTGTCATACAGCCAAGAATTCCCATCTACCAGTAGGCAATCTTTGGAAGAACAGAGCCATTCAAGATCTCTGTTTATTCTCATTATTCTGTTGCTGTTTATATCACGCCTACGAAGTACGCCACTTATTATAATGCTAGCCCCTTTAGCTTGAGATTGAATTGAGTTCACTAGGTTTATTGCTTCATTAAGAATTTCTTCATCACTCACCCCCCGTCTGATGTTATTTGTCCCAGCATGAATCAACACCACTTCCGGATTATCTTCTTTACGTTTCGTAACCTCTTTCTTTGCATGCCTCACCAGAAAATTTCAAGATGGAATCACCTACGACTAACACACGCCTTTTATTTGCACTGATTTTTGAATCACATTGATTAGCATTTTGTTCACTGCTTTCTTCATTCGCCACATCCGTTTTTTTCAGAACCTCAAACCTGTTTTTGGTTGAAAAAGCTTCTTTTCCACGTTCCCTAACCTCAACACTCCGCGGTCCTTTTGTAACGGTACTGTATGAAGGACTTGCATTTTCTCTGTTTATTGTATCCTTTAAATCTGCGTTTTCAGATTTTAGTTGGTTGATTTCTTTTTGAGAATTAAGGAGGTCCCTTGTGAGCAAATTGATCACCATGTGAAGCGACGCTATTGTTTCCGCCTCCCGTGTTGTGTCCGATGTATCACCACCCAATTTGCGGCCGGCAAGCTTTGTGAAAAACAAGAAGAAAAATTGTCTGTGAAAAATGCAATGTAACACTTTGAAGATTAATATAAAATTATTTTAAGATCAATGTAAGCATTGATTTTCTTGGAAACGAGTAGTACGTGTGACGTCACATCCCCCTCTCCATGACATGTTGGTTAAAAGTTTGCATAAACGAGCTGCTCGCTCTCTCTCGGACTAGCTTTTGGTCAGGTAAATGGCCGCTATGGACACCTTTTTAATCTGGTTATTTGTAATAAATATTCTTATTAAGTGAATTCTAGATTTAATTAGTCTTACCATACCTTTGTAGAAATGAAACCTAATAGAAAATCCCAACCTCTCGCTAGCTTTTACAATCCATGGTTATTTCGTCACAATATTATATGTTGTATAATATTACCTTTTAGAGCATTGTTAATCGTAGCATATTTTGAGGATTCTTTGGACGGTAGATACTCACCTTCCATTATGTATTGAATAAAATGTTACTTCACCTGAGAATATCATGTTAAATAATATGACTGGAATATTCCAACCTTATCTTTCATCGTTTGTCACATGCTGTTAGATGCCTCTTTTGCAGTCCTATGCCGTTTGAACTTGGAAGCGTTGTTCCAGTCAATCCAGGGAACTATGAATGTGACAGCATTCACGCTGCTTTGCAAATAAACCTGCATCCATTTGGAGAGTGGCCGCACATTTTCTTCCTGTTAATCTGTTATGATTTTCCCGGATAATGACGTACACCTCTGCGCTGTAGATGCAGATATTACAATATAAGCTTCAGGTTCATGCACTGAAGTGCAAGGAAAGAGTTCCCTCTGCATATGTGGGTGTGAACGTTTTGCCATTATCAATCGCGGTATACTTCACTGAATGGAGAACTGTTCTGGCCTAATGCTTTGCGCATTCTTCTGCGTATTACGTGGTTTCGTGTGGAGTATGTTGCTGTTAAGTAGAATGAACCTTTAAACAAAGCTTATAATATCCATTCTACTATTAGTTTAGTAAATGATGGTATAAAATGCAATAAATCTATAATTAATAAGAAAATAAGTAGTTTAGGGTTGATTAAATATTAATAAGAGAAGAAAGCATAGAGTGTCTGCTACATGCTAGAATTGAACCTGAAGTCGCAACAAGAGAAGCATATTATGCTTCATCACTTCCGTGATGCACCAAAACTAGAGTGTAGCAACTCTGGTTCTCGACCACGGAAAGTTACCTTGATCGATTCCGCCCATTGGCATTAGACTTTTGAATCCCAGCATTCTTGCAATATTCGCTTTATGGACTTCCACTAGGAAATAATGGGTAGCACGAAAGATTTAGAACCAGATGTGACTGCCGTTAAGCTCTTTTCAGTCACCACATCTACCACTGCCACCACTCCACTCTGTGCCACAGCGCTAAGAGGAGTTATATAAGAGGTAGTATATTTGGTAATACCGTAGAAAAGCTTTCTGCAGCGACTACTCAACTGCATTTCGTATGGTGTAAACAAGGCGTTGTGCCGTGCACGGCATAGAAATATCTGGGATTTAAGAAATTACCGGTCTTCTTTTGGTCCATGGCTGTACGGAATTTTAGGCCGCGTGTACCGAAATCGTAAGAAAATATCATATTTGAGGAAATCTTTGTTATAACATCTGCTTCAGGTAGCATTTCTGAGTTACACTTATATATGTGTAATGTTTCTTCCATATAAGTTATTCGATATTAACTTTTCCATTATTATGATACTTTGTAATATTTCCATTTAACATTAATACGTATATCAATTTTATAAAATGAAACCTGTTAATATCTAACAATATGCGACAGTAGTTGACTGCGTACTCCTTCAAAGGGGAGTACATCAAAATTCCTAAAAGATGCTAGAACTATACTCTTCATGCAGACATTCCATCGGAACTCAATGTAAACACTACATAATTCAACCGGCAAGGAGAGGAAGAAAATGATACACATATGTTTAAAACTTCCCGTTGAATTAGAGCAAGGACTGTCAGACAGACTTTTAATTAATAAGGTGTTCTTATACATTCTTGTAAAAGATAACTCCAAGTTATTTAAGTACTTTACAAAACTGTTTTAGATGTCTGCCTAAACATTAAGGAGTACAAACAGCAATATTTTTATGATACTTGTAGCTAACATTAAAATGAGATATTCTAAATTAAAGACGCCCCTAAATGTAATAAATCCACCTCCTACTGCCAGTGGGTCTTTCAACGTAGGTGACCAAGTCCCTCTCATTAATTTCTTTTAATTTTGTTACCCAATATTAAGTTTTATTTTAGGTACTTACAATAGAAAGGACAAAATCCATCAATACTCTTACCTTCTAGGAGGGAGGGGAACTACACGTTAGCATGAATTCTAGATAGTATCTCTCTTCTTTTCTGGCTATTTATTATTTATTTTCACACTTGCTTCCCTAATTAATCTCAAAAAATGTTCGTATTCCTAATTATTACTGTGCACAAATCTTCAAAAATTTAATTCAGAAAACATTTCAAAATGCTGTAATATGTACAGTCAAGTGCAATGAAATATGCCAACACCTCGGACTTCCTAAAATGATTTTATGGATTTAATTCGACAAAATGGCCTACCATTCGTGTTCGAAACCACAACTGTGTGAGCCAATATCTTTTGGTTTAAATTTAAATACGATGCACTCCTAATAGATTGTAACCAAAAGCTAGGCCTAGGGAGGACTGAAGTATAGAAACAGTTTCACCTGGGTGGCTGGAAGTAATGCTTGGGACTACCCACACAGTCCCTAGATGGAATCTGTAGCAATTGGACACATTAGCAATTGGGTGCAGTAGCAACTGGGCACGTGGATCAACCAGCAACCCGGTTTCAGGTACTGGGGATTAAGAGAGACACAGGAGTGTTAATTGCTCCTGAAAAACCTGTTTTAAGAGATTCTTAGCAAGCTATGCCTACTTAAAGCATACTGTTTCCGGGGCACACCACGTGGAGGTGACCTCTTATCACACCCCAAAAATTTATACTTTTGTTGTTATAACTATTACGCTTTCTTCGTTATGCTAGAACTCGTCAATGTCTTTTGTGTTTTCTTGTTCCATAATTTAACTTACATTTATTTACAAGCTCATTCAGAAAGAGTTCGTTACAGTTCTTCATTATTTAAGTTCGTTCGTATAAAACAGAATTTTTCAATAATTTGCAAGCTCATTCAGAAATAATTCGTCTTATTTCCACATTATTTAAGTTCATTTGTATTAAACAGAATTGATCATTCATTTAATTTATACACATAGGCAAGGGTTTTCAGACATTTTCTTAAATATCTAATTTCCTCAAGATATTTAAGGCTATTGCAAATCCTTTTGTCAAGTGTAATTGTAAACTTTCTTTGTTTTTTATCATCCAAGTCGAGTTCTTTCCTGTAGAAAAGGCATCCCTGGTATTCTGCATCATCCTTTTTTTTCTCTTTAACCGATTGTTCATTATTTACTTATCTGTTTTCCTAGTTTCACAAATATTCACTATACACATAAACATCCATGCCCAAGGCGGGACTCGAACCCGCGGCACTCTACGCGGCGGAACACTATACACCTACGCTTTAGCGACCATGGCTACGAGGGCGGGCACCTTCAAGGCCTTAACTAGCGCGAGTATGTTAGGGCGTGGTTTTTGCACGATTTTGTTGAAGCGATGGTTCCAACCCTCAACAGCATTGTTTGCTCTGTGACATTTTCCATGACAGTTCCATAAATCTGTTGGTATTGAAGGATTATCCAGCTACTGTTCCACAAAGTAGTCGTACAACAAACTTAGTTGCTCATTTTCTGGCGAGTTTTCTTGTAAAATGAGCCAACCATGGTCAACTTTACTAACAGGAAGATGGGCCAATGCAGAACACATCTTTATATGAAGTCTAATTTCCTCATTTTGAATGTAGTTACGTGCCAGTACTAATTATTGTACCTTTTCTCCAAATACACTGATTGAAATGATAGTTGCAACCAGAAATTTGTACATTTGGAAAAACAGACTACAAAGCTTGAATAGCGCCAGGTTCAAAATATTCAATTACTTCTTTGGGGTTCCAGTGTGGAAACTTCTCTTTAATTGTGTTGAACAGCCTGCTGTAAGTCTCCTTTTTCTTACCTGGAAGAAGAGCGTATACCACCGGCATGACATTGGTTTCATGACTTGTACTTCCAAGATCGACGTGGATGGTGTATACATTTGACTATACTGTTTGCTACAGATTTTGAATGTACAGCTTTTGTCACCTGAAAGTGACCTTCACAATTAAATCGGAAAAACAACTATCCCACCTACTGAAATAACCTAGATAATCATCTGTGTCCGCAGTTGCTAATGTGCCCAATGGCTAATGTGCCGACCTGCTACACACTCCCTAAATGAATCCGTCTAGTATAGGTTTGAGGTGTAATCTGTGTCGCTCAAAGTACAACTAATGTAGAAAGATTATATTCAATCAGGGGGTAGAAGTAAAATGAGAGAGAAGAAAAAGTTTAAATGACATTGTAGCAGCAGGTAAGCTGAGCGGTGCTAAACGTGACAGAGGTGATTTAGTATCTCCCCACCAACATAAATCCTGTGCATTATATGGGCACGATTTTGTGTACTCGAATGTGCGTCGATGTATAGAGCACACTGAGGAGATCCCACTCTTAAAATATAAATTCAGAAGTATGGATGATAAGAAAAAAAAACAATATTTCTATTTTGCGTTCTTAAAGTTTTGACAAATGTACATGATGAACAATAAGAAATATATAGTGAATGACTACTACTACAAAAGTGCTATTTTGCAGAAATTTCACTCTTTCATTAATTTTATATTCCCCTGTTATGATTTTTTCTACTTCCTATAGGTAACCTTATAAATGTAATAAATCGGAATGAGTTAATATCATTGGAGATTCACAAAATCAGTAATAATTAAAACACCCAATTTCATTTCATCTACTAATGTCTCAAACATATGAGATTTTAATCATTCGCCGCTCTCTATTTTAATAAATGGAAGTTACATTGTTATTGAAGAATTCCTTGCAAATTAAAACCTTATACTCTCGTATATTACTTAAATGCAAACTCTGATATCTATTCAAGGTATTTAATTAAGCTCTGCGCGAGCAGACATGCTTTATATTTTTTCAAGAGGCCTCAAAGTATGTTTCAGCTGAAATGTACACATACAAGTTGTGGATGAATTATAAATATTCTTCTACCTAGCAAATATAAACACTACAGAGAGAACAAAATGTGAAATTGATGACTAACAACTAAAAGGACCATAACATATTCATATTTTCATTTATTTTGTACAATATTGTAGGTTCTGTCCAATGAAATAGTTCATGTTGTATTCTCATTAATGTAGAACATCGTGAAGTTTTATCATATTTTGAGAAAAATTAGATAATGAATTCTTTTTCATAATAAAATACAAGTCGTAACCTTCTAATAAATCTTTCTTTTATAGTTGTGCATTTACACTACCAAACGAGTGAAGCTGTAAATGCACAGGCGCACGAACTGTAAACTATGGTTTCTTGAAAAACATTTCAAGAGTTTTCCGTACTCAAAATTCTCCGATTGAAAAGATTTATTATTTGTCTCAAACTTTGTTTCCCCCTGCTGTATGTATAAGTACATTTTATAAAACGACCATTCTTCTTCTATTATAGCCGGAGTTCTGAGAAATATTCAACAGTTTTATGATGCAACAAAAGTAAAAATTTTCTACCAAAATGAATGCTCAGTATAAGCACTCTGAGTAAAATATATAATATATCTATATAATTTAGCAAAATGTAATATAACTAAACCTATTTTCCGTAAAACTTGAATTGCTATATGAACAGTTTTAAAAATCCATTGAGGATTTTTATTAAACGAATTAATTTACATAATAAATGTCTCAGTGCTATAGAATTGAGAATTTTGAAACCTGGTAAACGTTATTGTTATATAACTGTAACAATTATTATCCCGAAATGATTACTTGTAAAAATGATTAAACGTCCTGAGAATGAACATTTATACAAATGCCTAAAATCAAATATACACCTGTTTTGAATCTAAGTTCTTTTTTCAATTTCAATATGATTGCCTTCTAGGAACATACCGCATACTAATTTTTCTTTTTGAAACAATTTTTCAAACAGTCATTTTCAAAATCTACAATGCACAATAACTTGCAGATACACAAAACAAACGTAGTATTAATTCCTTGGTATGATTTTGAATTTCCACAGATGATATTATGGGGAAGATTGATTGAAAATGGTGACCTTAGCTCTATTCCGGGAAATTTTTAAATTAATGTGCTTGCATGTCGTTGATAAAAACTGTCCCATGTGTGCAGAAGTAAAACATAAAATTTTGAATTTGTAGTTTTATTCTACTTTATGTAGACGACTAATTCTGATTGATATAAAATAGTAAAAGACTTTATTTCACTAAAGCTTCCTATCCTTACTAGTATGATTGCAACCATTTTCACATCTTTATATTGTATATAATAACTGAAATAATCTTTAACACGATATTCTTCGCACGTAGATTTTCTTAATTTAACTCCAGTTAAGAGCACTTCTTTAACTTTATTTTTTGGAATATTTTGACATACAGTCAAGCTTGTATTTGTCAAAACAAAACCTTCAGTATTGAAAAGTGGTGTTCATGTGAATATTAACAATAGAGTTTTGGAAGTGGTAATATGCGTACTTGTTGGACTAGCTTTCTGTATTTCGTGGTTCAATGTTCCTTCCTTTGCTTGTCATTCTGGAGGGGAATAAATAACCTCACCTCACTTGCAACTGGTAGTCGGCCGGCGATTCAACTACAGCACAGCTATAAGAATTGAAGTACAGAGTAAAAAGTCCATGTAGTTGAACTGAAGTCTTCTTTAGGCAATGTGGTTAGTATTTGCACTCATACACCTACGAAATTCAGGGGCACCTTAGTATCTCTGTATATAGCTATAATTATCACTGTCAGAGATTTAGTGATGAGCTCTTAGAGGTATGTCAAGGCCTAATGTTTTGCTCATTATACATTTCATAGCCCCTTACTATGTGCATTTAACATTCCACAAAAGTTTACGAGCGACATTATTTATGCATGTCAGAGGAATGCGGCTCTCTACATTCCAAGGATTTATACAGCGGTAGTTAGTCGTCACTCTGATTTATCTACGTCCATAGTGAATGATCTTACCAACCATACCCTACATTCCTGTGGCAATAACAATTCACCTGCATGACAATTAATGAACAAAATAAGCTCTGCATTGCTACCAACATTGAAGCCTTGAAGGATGACCACAATATGCGTTTTACTCTGAAACATTAGATAATTATTCCGCATTACTAGGCTAAATAAGCAGAAGTTCTTACTCAGTAAATGAAAGTAAGGTTTGTTTACATATAAGTATATGCTTACCACTAACAAGCTCAAGGGGCTGACAGACAATGCGTTTGACAGCCGATAATAAGAAAAGCAGGTTGAAAAAATCACTATAAAATACTATTACGACTGGTGGGGCATCCCCGGGAGAAAGGATGAGGCGAGAGGAGAGAGGGCGGCCATCCCAAGGAGCCAAGATAGTGTAGAGGGCAGGGCCCCTACAACTGACCCTTTGGAAACTCCCCGGTAGGCCAGTACAACCGGCATCCCACCCACGTGGTCCAGAAATAGCCCATCTGGCCGGCCCGGAGACCGCAGACCAGGAGCATATCATTCTGCCATGCAATGTCGAGACACCTGCCAACATTTCTACTCTGAAACAGACCACCATATGAGAGATGATGTGAAATGATAATGGATATGAAATGGAGGGACAGGAAATTCGGAATGTAATTAATGCACCACACAGTCACCTGGCGACTCGGGAAAAACCATGGGTTAGGTAGGCCGGCGAGGGGAATCGAACCAGAACCTCCCGAATCGTGCCTCAGACGAAACCGCCTGAACCATCAGTCGGCCGTGAGCTGCCGGGCAGTGAAGGTCGTGCCTACCACGCGATACGGTGACGCTGTTTTGCCTGTTGTGCGGTGTGAGGTTCAGCGGTCGAATTACGGCTTTTGTTCTCAACGACTCAGTTATTTTATTTCTTATTATTCTTTCCTTGGTGCCTCAGCGTGTCTGAAGCCTGAGGCCGGATTTTGTTTTTGTTTTCATACGGTAATAGTGCTACTGTTAGCATGGAAATCTACGGCAGAATAAATACACTGCGAGTGAAATTTGAGATCACTGCGACGAGGCCAACGGCATTAGAAGTTCATGAATTTGTTGCAGATACCTTGAAGCTTACTGCTGACCAGGTGGATACGCTGCAGCTAATTGCGCGGGATCGAGCAATTTATATAAAGCTCATTTCGGTGGTTCTACTGGAAAGACTGTTAGAGAAGTTTGCTGGTACCGCGGTGTTTACGTATGCGAACGGGGAGCGTACAACAGTTACAGTCGAAAGGGCCACAGGCAATACCACCACGGTGCGTGTGTTTGATCTGCTGCCGGAGATACCGAACGAGGTAATACGACAAAAATTGGAACAGTGTGGCAAAGTGTATGAAGTTCGGAGAGAGCAATGGGGCAATGCATATAAAATACCTGTGAATACTGGTGTTCGTGCTGTGAAAATGGCTCTGAAAACTACGATTCCTAACACCATTATGGTTGTGGGCTATCGTGTTTCAGTGAGCTATGCTGGTCAAGTGAAAACCTGCTATGTATGTGGGGAACACACTCACGTTAAAGAAAACCGTCCCAATGGAAAGACGGTCTTACCTGTACCATCACTTCTGCGCAGGGAGCCCCAGGAAACACAAAAAGAAATTGCAGTACAAGAGAGTGTAATCCAGTCGCAGGAGCTGCCACAAGCAACACAGATGTCCCCTGTGTCCGCCGTCATAGTAGACAGTCAACCACAAATGGAGCCGAAACCAACGGGGTCCGAGGACTGCCGTGAGGAGGTGACGTCGCCCGATTGTACGGAGGCGGAAGTTCTTGTGACGGAGAAGCGTAAAATTGGTGCTGCGACCGCCCCCCAGCCTACCCATATATCTTCGGGGACCAATTCACGAAAGAAAGCCAAGAAGTCGAAAACCGCCCAGTCTGCTGGAGAATGGAGTGCTTCAGTCACGCAGGACGCACCGTCGATATCGAGCGCTGATGAGTCGACTCTAGAAGACGGTGATAAATCTACAATGGAGGTAGTGTCAGGGAAGGTTCCGGGAGATGCATTGCAATCAGTGTCTGTGACAGTAGACGCAACTGGTAGTCCTGGACAACCTCGAGTAGTGCTCGCTTCCAGAGACCCTCGTCTCAAACCACCGGACGCGCTAGCTAAAGTATCAATTTCTCAATAGTTGTCCGAACCATTATCATACCCCTGCACTGGTTTCTCCCTGCCTTGTATTTTTGGAGTCTCATGACTACGCTACCTCGTATTCAAATATTGGCTACTGTCAATGTTAACGGCATTAGAAATCTACGAAATCAAAAATTGTTACATCAGTTCCTCACGACGCATGACGTGGACGTGTGTTTCTTGCAGGAGGTTAATACGCATAATTTGTCAGCCCTGTATAATTATAATCATGTGGTTAACTTGGGTCCAGAAGGCAGAGGCACTGCCCTACTCTATCGCCGTGGTATCTAGTGTTCTGACTTTCAATTACATCCATCGGGTAGCGTCGTATCGGCTGTGCTGGATAACATTGCTCTGATTAACATTTATGCTCCTTCCGGTTCCAATCGACGACAGGAACGTGAGCAGTTCTTTCAACAGGCGCTGACATCCCATCTACTTTCCGGTAAGGAGTGTATTATTGCAGGGGATTTCAACTGTACGCTTCAGGCTAAGGATCAGAGAGGCGCTGCCAATCTCAGCCCAATGCTTATGCAGTTGGTGACGCAATTACATCTACGTGATGCCTGGGAGCTGCAGCATGCTAATACTGTGCAATTTACCTTTTTCCGAGGCGCCTCTGCATCCCGACTGGATCGTTTTTATTTATCTGACACCTTGGTTCCCCATTTCCAGCGCATTGATGTTCATCCCGTTGCCTTTAGTGACCACCACGCCGTGACGTGTGCCCTAAAACTCACGGCTCATAGTCTAGATACTGGAAGGAGTTACTGGAAAATCAATTCAACCCTATTTCAGGATGAGGACTGTCGATTGCATTTTGCTACAAGATGGGCAGCTTTAAAACCCTCGTATCACCGTGCCTACCGTAAATCAGAATGGTGGGCCGTTACGGCAAAGCCGGCCATCAAAGCATTCTTCAAAACAATCAGTTTTGAGAATGCCCGTGAAAGAAGAGAGGTGATGCAATTTTACAATGAGGTGCTTTGGAATCTACATGAGCAGCAGAATCGAGATGCCGAGGTCGCTCCGGCTATCAGGAGAATAAAGGAAATAATTAAAAGCAAACAAGATCAAATGCTGCAGGGTTGCGCCATTCGGTCCCCCTTGTCGCACGCTCTCTCCGATGAACAAGCCTCCTTTTATTCATTGGCCAAGGCACGCTCTCATGGACAGGCCAAGTACATTTCATCACTCACTGACGCTGCTACTGGTGTGGTGTTACACGGGACACGCCAGCTATTGCCTTATCTTCAGGAGCAATACCAGCGCCTATTTGGCGAGGCTCAAGCGGAACCCATGGTTAGCGCGGCGGCCCTGAGTAGCCCCGTGCCTCACATTAGTCAGTCCACGGAGGAGAATCTACAAGGTCCCATTACGGAACGAGAAGTACATCAAGTGGTGCAACATTTGAAACGCAATGCGGCGCCTGGCCCGGATGGTCTTTCTTATGAATTTTATCTTGCATTCTAGCCGATAATTAAGGATGAGTTTGAAGCAGTGTTACAGGAATTATGGGATGGAGGCTGGTTTCCAGAACATTTCGCGGATGGAATTATAATTTTACTCCCGCGGAAACACTGCCCTCAGGCAGCGATGGACTTTCGCCCAATAACACTGCTTAATTCAGATTACAAAATCTTTGCGAAGCTTTTGGCCAGCAGACTAAAACCGGCATTTGAGGAGGTGCTCCATGTTAATCAAACAGCTCTTCAACGCAAAAACATTATTGGTGCCCTTACGGAATTAAGAGATGTGGTCGTCCATCTTGAGCAGCACCATAGCTCCTTGGCATTAGTTAATCTGGATTTTCATAGAGCTTTTGATGGAGTTCAGCACTGGTATATCTGGCGGTGTTTGCGCGCAGCTGGGGTTCCTCAACAAATGGTAGTGGCGATTCAAGGGCTTTATCGCCAAGCGTCGTCAAGAATACTTTGTAACGGCTTTTGTCGACACCTATTCCAATACGACAATCAGTCAGGCAGGGGTGTCCCTTATCTATGGGACTGTTTGCCTTGACACTCAATACATTACTCCAGATGCTACAAGATAGACTGCAAGGCTTAAATATAGCTGGGGAACGCCTTAAAGTAATGGCTTACGCGGATGACGTGACGGTTTTGGCCAAAGATCACCAGGATATGGAGGAGATAGCCACGGCGATTGTGACTTACAGTCAACTTTCGGGAGCTCAGCTCAACGCCCACAAATCAGAAATCCTTCCACTAGGTACCTGGGAACATCCACCAACTTTGCTGCATATGAAAGTGGTTCCACAGACCACTATACTAGGGGTCATATTTACCTCTAACATATCAGAAATGATTTCTCTTAATTGGACCCAGAGGATCAACGCGCTACGTTTTAACTTACATGAAGATCGCTCTCGAAATCTAACGTTGTTGTAACGCGTCTGGTACATTCATACTTATGCCTTGAGTAAACAGTGGTGTGTAGCGCAGATTTTGCCGCTCCCTAAGCAGTTCGCCCAACGTTTTGAGACTCTGCTCGGATACTTCCTGTGGACGGGGAAAGCATATCGAGTTGCTCGCCCGCAATTGCGTCTTCCTCTAAAGAAAGGTGGTTGTGGTCTAGTGGATGTTGACAACAGTGTATGGCGCTGTAGGGAAAGAGAGGATTGTCCTCGTTACTTAGCAGTGGGTCTCCGATTGACCAGAAGTTTTGGTATGACCAGTTACATACCGTGGAGAGACCGACACGGGAATTTAATCGTTTGGTTGCCAAGCTTCGTGCTCCTGAAAATTCTGGGGAGCGACTGGAGAATTTTCTGACTACCAAGAACCTCTATCGTCACTTGACGAAGCCAGGTATTCAACGACCTAATGTAGAAACAAAATACAGTCGTGACTGGAAATGCGTTTGGGCCAATGCAACCAATTGTAACCTTCCGTCGATATGGAGAGAAACGGTTTATGAAGTGGTTAATGAAACGGTTCCAACTGCAGAAAAGATGTGGCGTCACGGGAGAGTGAATTCGAAGATCTGTGGCATATGTGTGGAAGATGATACACTTGAACATCGCTTGTACAAATGTCAGCGCGCTGACTTGATTTGGACCTCCATCCAAGACACATTACATAAACTTCGTCCAGAAGAATACCTACGTTCGGTACCACAGCTGGTACAACTGGAGTTTCGTTTCAAGGACAAGAAATTTCACAATTTTGCTGTGTGGTTGGTTGCTGGTGCACTACATTGGCTGATAAAAGTAAGGCGAGGAGCCACTGTGTTGGGAAAGCACCTACGTATATTTTTGAAAGAGCAGAGATGGACCTCTATACGGAAGAAAACCTTACGTTCTCTGGAGCCATACATTTATCATTTGGAACAAATGCAGATCTCAGAACCATCTAAGCAAACAGAACCCTTCATTTGTCTCACAGTACAAGCCAATAAAACAAGGAAAAAAAAATTCTTACCCGGTACCCATTCCCGTCTTAAATAAATAAACAAAAAAAAACATGAAAAAAAAAATAAAAAAATAATCAAATAAAAAAAAATAAAAAAATAATATAGAATAAAAAGAAAAAAGGGGAAAAAAAAAACCATCCCGGTCGATCCTTCACCCAGTAATCGCTGGCGCTACCATCGCGCTAACAAGACGAACTGTTTTATCACTCAACACCCGTTACTATGTTATGTATTTAGTCATTAGTACAAATGAGTCTATAATCTGTTGAGTGAGTATAATGAGTTGATAATCTCTTACCTCAGTGAGCTGTAATTGACTACAGGTATGAAACCTTTGATATTAGTCTGCTAGAGTACGGATAATACCTAAATATGACTCTTTAGCCCTGGAAGGAGTCATGCATTAATAAAGGATTTCTGAAAATGAGCTCTATTGATAATACATATTCAATATACATGAAATATATGAAATTTCATATTATAAACCAAGTCTGTTATCAGTTTTGGAATCATTATCTTTTCAAACAAGCTTATAGCACTCAATTTTCGTTTTAGAAATTTCATATTTTACATTATAGTATTTTGTAGATTTAAGATTTTCGGAATCGTAAAAAGAATTATTATAATTTTCAGGAGCTAAATTTCTTTTATTAAGTTTTTGTTTGAAACCACAGTCTTTCAACATATTGTAAAAATACAATTGTTGTTGAAACACTGTAAACAATATGCCGTTATATATAAAGAATACCATAATATTCCGGAAGAGTAGGTGGAGTTCCTGCGAAACACGAATAAGTCATTTCTAAGCCTTTTGATTAGTTTATAACCTTCATTGCATTCTCTGTGTATAAATTTCGTATGATCCTAAAGTTTAACGGCATTTAAGTACTGGCAAATATTACGGTATCATGTATAATATGATCCCATTGCAATATGTTACATGGAGACATCTTTTTTATTCTACAAAACAACTAAATATGACAAAAGCTGCAACTTATTATCAGCAACAATGATAACGATAAATGTGGACGCTTAACCACTTGGTCATCAGCACCTTTTAAAATCACATGTTGAACACACGTGTGAGAAAGTGGACGGTCCTGAAAGAAAGGTGGCGGAGCAAAATTGGCATTAAATCACCAGGTCCTAGCTATAAATATGTTTACATATAAAATAAAGGCATTCGGTCTAGGGAAATACCCCAAAAAGATTTTAAAACAAACAGAATGCTAAAACACATTAAAACATTTGCATCACTAAGCTTTATAATAAAACATTGAAAAAGAAACAAAAAACTTTCAAAACCTTTTCCACCGCTCTGTTTTCATCCGCCAGTTTCTCTGCAAAGCTGACCAGCAGAAACAATGGAGAAATACATGCAGTGTATTGTAATGATAAAGAATGTAACCAGTGATTTATATATCCTCTAGTGCTTGGGTTTTTACGCTACTGAAACAGTTCAACATTATTTTTATAACATTTAGTTTTTATGGTTTTATTGTAACGCAGGCTAAAGATGCTTAAAAATATATTTCTTTATAAAATATTTTATTTTACATGTGCTCAAAATAACTAAGTGTAAATATACTTTGCATTTTGGAGTATTTGTATACATTTTATTTTTCATAAAAATAAATTTCATATTTGGAAACGTTTTGCTTAATTAGCTGCTTAATTAGTTAGTCATAGTGAAACTTAGAGCTGGAGGTCAAATTTGTTAAAGCGTTTTCACTTCCTTCTGATACATAAACTACACAGTGTTTCTAGATGCATGTTGAAATTTCACGTTAGTTTCTCTCTGATTTTGCAATATTTAACTTTTTGCATTAATTTAGTTATTTCCTAGAATTTATAATTAGTTTATAATTAGTTTTATTGTCTGTATATTAAGTGCTATTACCGAGGACACGACTATGCATGGCTGTATGAATACAAACTTTTTGTATTTCGTAAAACAGGAAATGCCATTTGATGTATAGGATACCAATGGTGCAGGAAATAGAACGCCCTCCGTCGATATTAAATATCTGAAAGATCTCACCAGCATCCGCACCCATCCCTGTTTGCTCGTCAGGCTACGATAGGTCACCATCAGGATTTGCACATGTATTGTAAGAAACGACACTGAGTTACTGCTTTTTCAAGCTCTAATGCTTTAAAACTTGACATTAAATGTTCAAATTATGCCGATTACGTATATAATACCACTTCACTTGCTATCAAATGTATATATTCATAAATTGTAGATTACTGAAGAAGTTTAAGGGATGGGACGTTACATAGGTCCCTTCGCGTTGCCAGCCAGACGCGAAGTGAAATGATGCGGCCAACGTTTCGGCGATTTAGTTCAAAATCTGTCCATTAGGCAACCACTGCTTTCAAATCAAAACTCATTTATTTATTATATCTTTACTTTTCTTTCTTATTTTGGCTGTTACTTACGATTTATATTCTCATTATTTATCTCTTATTAATTATAATATATAAATATCTCTTTTAATCTGCCCCTAAAACTTTATCTTATTTATTTAATGTAGCGTTATACTGATAAAGTCAAATGAAACCTGTTACTACTAACACATAATTAAATCCAGTATAACAAATCATATTTTGTATTTCCTACCATGTGGGCAAGTTTCACCAATGGTAATCTATTTCTTATATTATAAGCAAGAAGTTTATATATGTGATCAATCTGTTTTAAATGTCCTATTGTTGAATATTGATATTACATTTTTGTAATTCTGCATAATACTTTGGCGAGTGATTGATCCATACAAGAGGGTAAATTGTAACTGTCAACTTGAATAAATACTTTTAAAGATGTTTTCTTTAGAAGCTACAGGAGGATTATTACCCCATTTTAACGTTGTGTAATCATTCCCCTACCTATGATTTGAACGGCTCAGCTAGACAAAGGCTGATGAGGGTAGGTATTGGGTCAGTATGGGAAATGGATGAAATAATCCACAAAGCTAATGCATCTAAGCTAATAGGAAATGTAATTGTATTGTAAAGTTAAGCATTCTGTAAGCAGAGCAAATGAAATAACATTAAATTGGCGTAATGGGGCATATATACTTGCCTCAGAAAGAGAAAGTCGGGAGTGGAATGGTTTGACTTGGAGATTAGAAGATATAAAATTTACTGTGGATTAAGTAAGGAAAAACTGACCGTTTTTGTGGTGGGGATCAACACTGAGTATAACTTTGGAGGAATGTGTGGCGTAAATCATGCAGTACGTATTAACAGACGAAGAAGTTCCAGCGCTTCTGCTGACAAGAGAGGGCAGGGTCATATTGACAAAGACGTCTTCTAGCGTTCACTTGGAGTGCTGTTCTTTTGATAAATAATCCGCGTCATCTGGCCTGCACAGCCATATGCAACGAAACCTAGAAGTATACCTGCAAGATGAGAAGCAAGTGCAATTAAACAATATATATTCAACTACATATTTTATGGAACCAATTACATACGTTCACCCAAGTGAAAATGGTTCCTTAATAATGATGCACATAAATAAATATAACTTCACTTTTCTGAAGTGAAGGCCCTTATTTTCGTCTATATAATTATTTCAATTCTACTTTCTTGAATCGCTGCTCGGTAGGTATGTATTTGTCTAACGCTTCCTTAATTTGTATACACGTTATCCGTTACTGTACGGATACTTTGCCGATTTTTTGATTGGAAAATAACAATGGGTATTTTATTTAAAGATGTGAGTAGTCTAGAATATTTTCACATGCACTGGAAGAACGAATGTCTGTACTTTTGTCCGTTTTGGTCAAGCTATTAACGTTTATTTTGCACACCTTCATTTAAAGATACTACATGTAACCGTGAGTGCTTAAATTTTTAAGGTATCCTATAACATTTCCCAAGCCTTATAGTACAATTTTATATTGTTCCTCGATAGTAGTTTTTAAAATTGATATAAAATAAGTGTTGATAGCTTTTGAAAACATTAAGATAATCTATGATCTGTCCTAGTTCAAGAATTTAATTGTATAGTGCGAAATAATGAAGAACTGGAGGGCAGTGTTTAGTGCTTCAAGGTGGCCTTTGCTTTTCAATAGGTCATATAAGCGCAAAAGTTTTGTATGTGTACATCAGTGTTTGTTTATATTAACTTAGTGGCTGCGAACTGTAACTGCAAATAACGATTTTGGAAGTTCTTGAAAGCTGTAAATTACTTTATCACTTGCCACACTGAAAAATTACAATGAACTAAATTGGCAAACAATAGCAAAAATACTTACTGACAAACTTCAGCAAAGTCAGTGGTTTATTTGATAATAATAATGTAATGTTCTAGAGCACAGAACAAACATTGAAGGGAGGCAAGCTTTGGAAAATTGTTGAATTTGGGGTGTGGTGTAAATCGGTTGACGTAAGTGCGGTCACTCGTATGGGCAACCTCGACACCCGGTGCAAACCTACCCCATGATTCTCCTGATCACGGTGCTTTTATAACTGTAAGAAGCCATTTCACCACCAGCCACCAGCCAGGTATGTAGTAATAGCCTGAAATATTGACGGAATGAACCTTAGACTTTTTTGTTGTTGTAATTTATGTCCTCCAACGTTAAGTCATATCGGACGATGAATGAAACTGGTGAAATGCTGCTCAAATGCGTCCGTGGTCCATGGAGCTTACAGCTACCAGAGATTCGAACTCGAGACCTCTTGAACGTGATAGACCTTTAGGATAGAATGAGGAGTTTGAAGCGTAAACAGAAACCTTTTGTGGAAGTCAAATTGCCATCGAAAAGCTCACATCCTTCCAAAGTTCTGTACGCGACCTTCTACAGTACTCTCTAAATGAATTAAGACATCTTTATAGCGTTCTATATTTCCTAGGTATTTAAAATAAGAATACGATGCGAGGATGTACTTGACGTCAATGAATCAATTTTAAAAGACTTAATGTTTCCCCTTTTAAGCCTTTAGTCTGGAAGTCATTAAAATCTACTTTGTTCGCAATAAACTACAAAAAGCATCCTGTACTATTTATATTCAAGAAACGATAGGAAAATGAAAGTGAGCTATGATCACACTTTTTGCAATTATGTATAAAGAAGGTGCGTCCTCTATTGTAACATTACATACATAACATTAGCAAATTTAGCAATTTTTCGAGAAAAAAAGTTGTATTGATTTAAAATAATACCAACTTCGTTGGAAGCCTCATTAGGAGAGTTCCTTTGTAGTGATTCCTCTCTATGTTTCCTCTCTTAGAACTTCAAAACTTTTTAATTTGAGAACATCGGTTTATAACTCATATCCCATCAAGTTATAAAAACGCACACCAAAAATATAGCTAACTGATCGAATTATCATAAGTAAGAAAATGAGCTGATAGTCCACAGTGTGCAGTTTTATCTCACATTATGGCTAAGTACTGAACATTTTGACGGATTTAATCTTTTCCGTAAGAGAAGATGATCCTTGCGATGCGAGCCCCGTTTTGAACACCCCCGAGCACCATCATTGTGAATGCAGAAGAGGGGATTTTGAAAGATAACAGTGTCACATTTCCGCGAAATTGAAAAGTTAACTTCTTTGATGGAACATTTCCCTCCACCGTTTACACAGGAAAAGTTCCGGTTCTTCAAACAAAGGAGTTATAATAACTTTTTACCACATATCAGCATTTCACTTTAGTTATGTCCCTTAAATTGGCTCGAAAGTATTTTAATTTACATTTTCGATTTCGAAATAACCAGTATTTAAATGGTTTACTTCTCAAGTAATGTCTTGGCTATAATTTTAAGCATTAAGTGGAATAAGAACTGGTTTAAAGAAACCGTTTTAGGCAACTAGAACTAAATATCGAACTTAAAATGAAATACGTGAATTAACTGTATGTTCTGGTATATAAGTGAAATAAAAATTTCAGAAGCTCGTTGATATAAAATCTTTGGTTTTAAATCCAAATTACTTTGTATTTGCATATGTTTAATTCACTGAATTTATTTTATTATCTCTTACACTTCATTACGTATTTTTAAATGAGTAATTTCCCGTATTAGTAAAAATCTTTGGTTTCAAGTCCAAATTATTTTGTATTTGCATATGGTTAATTCACCGAATTTATTTTGTTATCTCTTACCATCATTACGTATTTTCAAATGAGTAATTTCCCGCATTGGTTATACTGTGTGTTTATACCTTAAACTGTAAAAACTGTATAAGTTTACCCAATGTGCTGTCAAGTTAAACAGTCCCTTGTGCTTGGATAGGCATTCTCATACTTCCTTTGATCTGAATTGTTATTTTTTATCTATTACCTGAATGTAATCGATAAAATGGTGCCAGGTATAAATTATTAAGTCTTATTAATTGAAATTAATTGTTCTTGCACACTAGCCGTGTGTAGGACACACTATGAAAGGGTAGAGCCAAACTGAAAAATTCAATGCCATAGCCGGGATTTGAACCACGAATCTTCTGGTCTCCGTCCAGCCGCTCTAACCATTGAGCTACTATGGCCAAAGTGTCAACATGACATTAAATTCTCCAACTGACTCATTTTTTTCCCGGTAAACCACTAGGAGTTCTCATAAACACATGAGACAACTACCTTAATGGCGACTTACTATGCTGCAAGTACTTTAAGGCTCGGGCTTTATAGTTCGGACCACTATTAGCTGCAATTAATGGAAATTAATTGTTCTTTCACCCTAGCCGTGTGTAGGACGCATTATGAAAGGGTAGAGCCAGAGCGGAGCCCGGCCGAGCTCCAGCCCGGAGCAGCTGGATGGAGACTAGAGGATTCGTGGTTCAAATCCCGGCCATGGCATTGAATTTTTCAGTCTGGCTCTACCCTTTCATAGTGTGTCCTACACACGGCTAGTGTGAAAGAACAATTAATTTCCATTAATTGTACCTAATAGTGGTCCGAACTATAAAGCCCGGGCCTTAAAGTACTTACAGCATACTAAGTCGTCATTAAGGTAGTTGTCTCATGTGTTTATAAGAACTCCTAGTGGTTTACCGGGAGAAACACGAGTCAGTTGGAGAATTTAATGTCATGTTGGCACGTTGGCCATAGTAGCTCAATGGTTAGAGCGGCTGGACGGAGACCAGAAGATTCGTGGTTCAAATCCCGGCTATGATATTGAATTTTTCAGTCTGGAACTACCCTTTCACAGTCTTATTAATTGTTTGAGATATATTATTAGAGCCCTTAAAGCATCTAGCATTTCAATGTTGAGTGTCTCAAGACAGATGAAGGTTTGTGGTGTTTTCCAAGTGTTAAATACAACAGTGCTAATATAAAAATCATAGGAATAGTTTTAAAGATGTGATATTATTTGGACATAAAAAATTTGTTTGTTAATGTAAAGGATTCTAATTCTAAGAGTTTTCTAACTATCCTATGACTTCGAGAACACTGAAACTTCCATTTTTCTCAGTAATCTCTCGCACTCTTGCGAAACAAAAAGGAATAAGGAATACTATCCAAGCTAAGAAGTAGGTTAGCGGAATTGTGGTATAGTCAATGTACGTTGCTCAATCTATACTACGTTCTCTGGTATATTTAAATTAAAATATAAAATTAGCCTTAAATCCGGTCTCTTCAAATACCTAACACAAGGGAGTGTTGCCGCAGTAAAACGGGAGTTTCATTTGTGACGCAGCATATAATTATTCCCAGCCACGCTTTCCGCTTTACGAAAATAAAATTCAGTTATCAGAGAAAAACAGACGAATGACGACTACTCCGGATGGCGTTAAGAGGTGAACCAGCGAGGTGGAATGACGATCCAGTAAACCTGCACACAAAAGGTCTCCGGCTTAGACAATGCTGCCTGCTAGTGTCATAAAACACGGAGTAAACCCTCATTCGTTGTCCCTTTTACCTCCAGTAATGTCGTAAATGTCAGAAAAAGGAGCATGCCAGCAGCCACACCATTGCATTAATATCGCTTCATGAAATGTGGCATTACAGCGGCATCCTTCAACCAGACTCGCAATTCCTCGCTGCCTGGAATACTTTACTTGCCTTGTTCCTCTGCACTTTTCTTGTCCAACTACTCCAGTGGTTTGCTTCCTACTAAGATTATTCTTTTATTAGAAACCTCTTTCCCATATAAAACACATTAATAAACACATTCTAGTGCAAAATTATGTCTCTCACTAGCAATTAAAATTCAGCAATTAAGATCAGAAAATAATTTGCACTATGCATATAAAGTGTTCCTTCTATTCAGGAATATTAAGAGAACTAACAGATCTGTATATTCTGGCTTTTACATAGCCTACTCTTTCCATAACCTCAAGAGGGACAAAAGAATGGCGACTTACTATTTATGCTCTAAAATACAGGGTGAGTCAAAAAATACCTTCAACGCTTATGTGCAGCGCAGGACAGTATACTGATCTTTTTCAAGAACTCCCTATACGAAAACGCATGGTTTGGATGCTGAAGAACGTCAAAGTTGGAGAGCTGGTTTCCTAAGTGCATGTTTGAGCGGACGGAATTCAACGTGTGCAGATCCTTCGAATTCAGGAACACTCTATAAACCTATGGTCTGGAATAACTGCTCACCATATCATTGGTCCGATCTACCTCGCATTACTTAGAGAAATTTTGCCTACTTTATTGGAGGACGTCCCACTATGCATTCCGCAGTTAATGTGGCTGCAACATAACAGAGCTACAGCACACTTTGAGAAAAATGTGCGGAATCACTTCAACGTCACATACCCCAATTAATGGATTGGTAGAGAGGGACCAGTTCCATGTACAGCACGATCACCAAACCTGAAACCACTGGACTACTTTCTGTGGGGTAGTATGAAAACCATGGTGTCCGCTACTCCTTTAATGTGAGAGAAGGACCTCATTGCAAGAGTACAAGGATCGATCACCATTCTTTCGTGTCAGCCAAACTTACTGGAGCATGTACGTGAAGCTCAGTGCCGCCAATGTAGGTTCTGCAATGACGTAGGGGGTACACAGTTTGAACTCTGTTTGTAATGTTAAACTGCGTTGAGCTGCATACCTTTTGCTCATTGTATTGATGACATTAGAAACAGTCACTTGCATGGCTTACTGCAGCCTGTATATATTTTTAAATATTAAGAGATTCAAATCAATAATAGAGAATCATTTGAAAATAACTAAACTTGAAAATTTTGGTCAAACTTCATACAGAAATATTCACGGATAGATTTATAAATTTATAAAAATATATAAGCAGAGTCACATAATCATTTGCGATAATTAATTTCCGTACATTGTAATCAGTGCATAATATAATAAGCATGGAATTCGGTTATTAAAACGATTATATAAATTCCCTAGGTGAAAGTTAATAGCGATGCAGTTTAGGAAGCCAGACACTGTCAGTTAGGCTAGTTTAGCCAGGTAATAAAGGCTATAAGTACAATTCTACTAACCTCAGGTTATCTCGGAATGTATTGTAAAGCTATCGCATACGTTACTTGCCTCATAGTTAGTTCTGAAAAGCATAATAGAAATAAACATTCTCAGAAATAAGCATGATTACAGAGTGAAAATTTTGTTTCAGATAGGAATATAAACCTTAAATATTTGTCAATGTTAATCTGAACAGTAGTAGTAGTAGTAGTAGTAGTAGTAGTAGTAGTAGTAGTAGTAGTAGTAGTAGTAGTAGTAGTAGTAGTAATGTAAGCGTGATGAAGGCGTTATTCAGGCTAATACAAGGGCGCATTTTTTTTTTTCTAAAATTCACGTCTTTTCTCTTCTACTACAGCATCAATGAAGTATTAGCTGTGATCAATTTTCGGAATTTGCTAGCGCCAAATGTCGACCCATAGCTGTAATGTGTAGTGTTTAACATCCACTTTTACCAAATACGGCACCGCAGGCGGTGATACTGATGATACATGAGATGAAGATGGAGTACCGGTGGAATGAGATGGCGGGGGAAACCGGAGTCCCGGAGAAAACCCGCCCTAGCACCGTGTTGTCCATCACAAATTTCACTTTGCGGTCACCTGGGATCGAACCCGGGCCGCCTTGGTGAGAGCCAAGCGGTCTAACCACTGAGCCACGGCGCGGCTCCCCATAGCTGTGTAGATTTAGCAATCAATATGACGCAACCTTCAGCTTAGCTTTTCTGCAACTCACAACTACATACTTAGGCTTCACAGTATTATTTTAGATATTATTATAAGTATTACTGTTTTTTCCTATTAAGGAAACAGTTATTTTCATATCGCAAAACACTGATACGACAAAAGTTTTCAGATACCATTTACTAGTTCTAATTTCGAGTGATAAGATTCAGAAAGAGTTGAATTCTGGAGAAGTCAAAAGAGTCACAAATTCCTTCAGATCCACCGGTTCAGAAGTGGTGCCCCATTCTACTTTCAGTAAAGCAATCCTAACAGTTTATTTTAGTGATTTATTAGCTCTTCTTACGTAAAAACAGGAGTGGCTGGGAATCACTTTTTATTATTTACATTCTGTGATTGCGAATTTAGCTATACAGTATACGTTTGGTTGGAAGGTTACGGTAACTAAAGCTTGTAGGACTTAGGTTAGCAACTATCAATTATCAATTTTGAGTCATTTATTTTATAAATGATTCACGTGTTTCATATCATAAGGATAACTGATATGCAAACTAATAATTACATACCAGATGTGCATTTATTAACGTAAAAATAGGGATATATATATATATATATATATATATATATATATATATATATATATATTAAAACACACTTTTACATTTATATACATTTATATGTTAATTAACCTCAGATCTTTTTAAATTATAACAACTAAATTTAATGTAACTAACTAGCTAACTTATTTTGAGCAAACGGTTGATTGTCAAAGAGTTAAAAACGCGTTTATGAAGATCATTATGAAATTCTGCATTAAAATTATTCATACTGACAGAAAAGGCACAATTTATATTTTGAAATGTGGATGTGGAAATGTGGGTGTTCGAGCAAAAGACAAAACACATGGTATATGCCTTTAAATGTCTATTCGTTAAATCTTTCAACGTTCTATTATATTATAATAATGAAAAAATCAGCACGGTACAGTGTTCCATTATATGTATTCACACCTTAGATAAATATATTCAAACATTTAATATTCAATTATTTTTCTTTCATTTTGGACCAAAATATGTCCTCGCGTCCCTTAACTTTCAGTGCCACTGTATTAACATGAGATTATATTACCTCAGAAGCTTCTGTTATTATTAGCCTTTAGCTTATTTCACAAGAAAGCATAGGAACTTTTAAGTAATCAATAACATTTGTGGAAACCTCGTTCCACTTCGATAGTAAGCTGATTATGAGAATGCTGATGGGAGAAGTGGTCTTACAGTTTTTGTAGTGAACCGCAAACCATGCTGAACCTTATGGATACTCCTCACGAGCTCGACGGCATTGGAGAGATGATTGAATAACGTCAATCGCAGACGGGATTCGAACCAGCATCCCTTAGCAGTAGAGCAGCAAGGAATATCACTCAGTTGCTTTGACTTACTCCATTTTACTGCAATATGAAATGGTATATTGGGAGCTGAACTTAAATGCTCTCTTACTCGTACGATACACTACAATCCATAATAATGCAATTATTTTGAATGACCACGATTGTCATTTATGGAAGTGGAATCATGTTCCATGCAATGTATTTAATGGAATTTTACCTGGCGTTGCTAATGTAGTGCACTTGGCCATTGCAAGTAATTTATCTGACTACTAGTGTTTATCTGATTCTGTATGCTTTTTCGGCTTTAAGTAAAATTAAGTCTCATATTGTTGTAAGAGCAACGGCTCAGTACTGAAAATCAGTTTCAGATACCACTCTTTATATATATTTATGTGGGTGTGTATAAGTAGCAACCAGGTGCTGAGGTGTAATTGTTCAGTTACTCTAAAATATGCCTTTGGTTTTGAGGAAACTACAACGAAAAGCTTCATTTGCTGATTCTCGTATATAAAATGCAAAACACGAAACCCGCTAGTCTGCATTCACTGGAGCAATATTTCCAATACATCACTGATTTCCCAGCGGTGTAACACACGATACTTTAAATAAAAAAGGACATGTTTCTGGTTTCAAATTAGGGATGCAAAACATTTATTGATCTGTATAATAATGAAGTGCAGCATAATACATTTTCTCTGGAATCTCTGTAGCCATTAACAGTCTAGCTCCTCGGTGTGCAGATTTTCTGTGGGATTCCAGTCAGGCATTTGGACACTCTTGGGACTTCAACGTCATCACCTCGGTAGTCGAAACGATTCTGCACATTTCTGTACATCTAAATAATGATGTTCTCGTCTCGACCCCATGGCAGCATCACGTTCCAGAGATGGCAGTTTAGAAGACCAACATTTCTCATTAGTAGATGGCTACCATTACATTGGCTATGAATCGGAAACCGAAAATGCTGGCCTACTTTCGTATCCATGCAAAGATACTTTAGAACACCAATCTTTTAAAAATATGTTCTACGCAACCGAATATTTAAGGGAGTTATCAAAGGATAAATTGAGAATAGCAAAGAAATCTTCATTCCATGATTAAATTCTATAAAGAGTTTCAAGACATTCACAGATAAAATAGGTGTCCTTAAACATCGTGGGAAGAAACATTATTATTTTTTGTGAACTTCCATTCATTCAATAGGCTTTATATGATTCGAAAATGTGCAGAAAAGTAGGTGCTGAAATCTTGAACAACCGCCGCACTTTTTCTGCATTTCGAGTCTTCAAAATGTTAAAGGAAATTTGAGTGAAAATGTTTTACAACATTTAAGTTTATTCACAATTTTATTTATTTTCCGGTTAGTTCTTTAAATTAAAAATATTTTATACCCTCTAAAGTCTCCAAAGGTTTTCGGAAAATAACTGTAGCCTACTTTAGAATCCAGGATAATTCTATAAATAGACTGTACAAAGACCCTTTGTATAACACTAATTGGGTTACGCAGTTACTGCCTTAGTATTCCCAAAGTAAACACACATTGTAAGAATAAGAATTCTTCAAATACCATATTTACACAGACTTCTCATAGAGGTCTGCCTCTAAAGGAAATATCCATACATGCAACGAAATTAAGTATAGGGAAAAGCAGATTAAAACAGTTCCAGAGATAAGAATTGAACAAAAAATATTTTATTTGTACACGATGCCCATCAATGCACGTCCATATAGGATATGCAGTCTGGCATAAGTTTAGCCCGGTAATTCAACAGGCTTATCTAGAGTAGTAGGAATGCCCTATATGAAATGTTTATATCTTCTAAATCTCTAATTCACAACCTAAGCTGCAATTTAAATGTCTACCATCAAAACAAATTGCAGAATGTTTTATTTTCATCGTATTACAGGTACATGTAATGTTGTATCACACATTTTAAGTATTATATTGTTTTGGAAGACCACTTGCAAAGTCTCTACTCCCTTCCCATAAATTAAATACGTCTACAAATTACATCGCATAAAGTTAAGGCCAAAAGTTAAAGGTCAAAATCATCCAAAACGGAGTTAACTTTGGTTACGGCTTCTGAGGAGCCAAGAACTTTACTGAACATTCCAGATATCGATAATAAATGATAAAATACAGTGTACATATGGAAGTGGAGTAGCAACGAAGTCTACTCCAGTCAATCAAGTATACGGCTCTTACCCGCACCTATCCAATGGGAACCTATTCAAATCTAAATGTATATAATTATTGGCATTAAATCTTCCCTTCTTGTAAAATATTGCATTGGAGATTCAGCAGTTTATAATTATGCATGGTTTTTTCAACCCTGACACCAACGAAATCTTGAAAAGTATCGTCTGATAGTAAATTTGAAATACAAATTTTATGGTAAGAATAAACAATTCAAAAATGTTAAATTCCTGAAACTTTATATTTAAAATACATAACTCTTACTACCTGGTTTTAATTTTTATTTTCATAATATTCTGCTGCGTCCACATGGTCTTAAAATATAGGACAGTTGTAGCCCAACTAGAGGCTACAGGAACTATGTTTCGATATTACTCTACGACCTTGTGTTTCTAATGGGAGACATTATTAATGGTGTTAGATGCAACATGTGATAGTAACATGATGGAGCACCACGCCAAACCATTCATCTCTTCAAGTACTTAGAGGCTTGATGACATGTTGCTAAATCAATGGACGTGCCACCAACGCCATCTGCTACATGCCCCAACTAGTGTCTTCTAGAAGAACAAGTGTGTAACTTTCTAGAGAACATCTCGTCATCCTGACGAAAGACGACCTTTTAGTTTCCACCTTGCACACCATCGATCATCTTATAAAACATTATAGGACACATAACCAAGTCTGTTTCCGAACAAGACATACTCAGAACTGAATAGAAGGATGGTAAATTGTTAACACACTGATAGAATAACAGAAACAGTACCTGATTCTGTAACCCCAAGGTAGTATTACTATTTTAATACATACCGTAGTATGAATTACTGTCGTATATTGGTAAAATCTTGCCACTGGTTATCTATACCGCTTTAGATTTTGTATTTCACTGGAAATTAATAACACGTATATAATTGCCACTGTTATATCGACAATGTTTTGTAACTGTTAATCATTAACTTTTTCTCCCACCTAATGTTAATAGTTTAACCATTTTATCCGACATTCCAAGTTAGACATGCCACTTGATTACCTACTATTATAGTCTCAACGATGAAATTTCGATTGGAACGGGACACTTATTAAAATTATGCAATCAATAACATTTAGCACAGTCTTGAAAACGACTGCGTAGTGATATGAAAATTCAAAAGGCATATTTGTAATGAAGGTACGTTTCAAGTAATTGTTGCTTTTACTTAATGCCCATCTATGCACGATTAATTTAAATTATTGGGCATACTTGAGAAATTCAGCAATTTCCCGTAATATTTTGTTGTTATTATAATTATGAATATTATCATTATTATTGTATAGTAGCAAAAATTAATGTTTTATTTCCTAAACTTATTTTATTTATTTCCTAAAGAAGTAATGTGTTAAAGGTGTGAATGATTTAAGTATCCAATGTGACTGTGGCAAATATAACATTCTAGTGGGAAGGAACTTCAGAATTATCTCTGAATTCAAGGTAGGCAAGTGAAAATTCAAACCGAATCATGAAATACTCAATTATAACCATTGAATCAGCCAAATAAGTGATATATAACGTATCACAGCCATGTGCCGTAACACCGTTTTATTCATTGGTTAGGACTGGAAATGGAAAATAAAAACAGGTTTGCTTTCTACAAACAAGTAATTTCAAAGTACGAAATATAGTTCCTTTGTCTCACCGTTCTTTCGCCTTTCTACTTGATTCACCTGCCCAGAAAGTTTCATTGGCTTCCTCTCTCAGAACTGAAAGCAGGAAGAGTTCTGCTGTGAAACGTAACAGGGTGTACATTTGACTGACTCTAGCTCCATATTATATATGGAGCATACTGCTTTCAAAGAGAACTGCATTTACATGTCTTAGCCATTATCTAGACACTACGTACAATTAAAATTTTAATTAAAAATAAAATAAAAATATTATAAAAAGCAATATATGATTATTCAAATGAAAACTCTCCAGCAAAAATGCACTGAATATTATTTACACAATATTATAAGTTATTTGTTTAATGTTGGTTTCTAGGACATTGCAGGAGTTCATGATGTTTTTACCGAGAGAAATTACAAATGACTGCCTGAGCTAACCCAAGAGTGTTACGTACATGCTGAGATTTTTTTTTATAAACCGTACTATATTTACGGCAGATTTCCTGTCACCTGTACCGGGGATACTTCTACAAGCTACGTATGTTGTCAACGATTTCTCATGCCGTATGGATCTGACATGGATTACCTACAACTTCCAAAAGCCCAAAAGCCTTTCTATTTATGGAAAATGTTTCTTCTTAATCCAATATGCAATCAAAAATCAATACCAAGATATTTGTGAATTCAGCAATTAATTTGGTTTATAATCACTCACAAATTTGCCACCGCTATTGTTGCAGTGATTCTACTAGACAAACGACTCTTAAATAAATTGTCCGCTATCGTCAGCCCTGGAAAAATTGAAATTATCAGTGAAACAATACGAATATAATTCGCTGGCAGCGTTATACTGCACAAATCATTTGGGATGACATATTCAATTTACCAATTAGCTAGTTAGTATTATGGAATTTGGGAGGTAGAAAGCCTCTGTTTATAGAGAATGAAGCTGGACGATTCAGAACAAAAATAAATCCCCCTTCATCCTATAATGGCGAATTATTCTTCTCCTTATATCGGCACAAGTTTTTAAGTTGAAAAAGTACCTAAACGATGTATTAGTGCTAGTAGGGATAGCCGAGTGGTCCTGGCCATAATCTGAGTATGAAAAAATAACTATTAAGAACAGCAGCCTATTAACAGTAGCAACATATTAGGCTTTCTAGTATGCATTATAAAAACATAGTCTTTTTATATTTAGTTATTTTAAAATTTAAAATATTCTAAGTTTCATTTCAACAAAATTATGTATTGAATATATTAAAACAAGTTCCTGCAGTGCAAAACAATACAGTGTGTTTTATAATACAGCTAATAATTTACATATTTCTAATAACGAATTGCCTAATTAATATAGTAATCGATCTACCTAGTGATGTAAGCACAACATTTCGTAGCATATATGTGATACTAAATTCAATTTTATTACAAACAAATTGTTTGAGGATATATCACAGTAGAAGCAATATATAACACTATGTTATGTGTATATGTTCAAAGGATACTTCGTGGTTTCCATCTATTACTTTTACGTCATATAGCTGTTTTTAAACCGGAAATAAGTATACAAACCAAGACTCGTTTTTAACTTCACATATTACGTGGCTGACATATTGAAGCTAAAAGAAGATGTATTTTTCAGCTATTGTTTTATGATTATGTGTCTGTATCATTGTGTTATCCTTATATAAAATAAAGCTGAATACAGATAATGGCCCCTCGACTCTCAACAAAATGACCCGGGTTAGATTCCAGACGATCCGATTCCCCCCGTCATCATTCCACCAATAGCTCCATTATCATTTTTTCTTTCATCGATATCGCCCTCATTTCGTTCATCTACTTCCCTCACACAATTTTTTTTTTTTTTTTTTTTGTAATTTACGTCCTCCAACGTTAAGTCATATCGGACGATGAAAGGAATGGATGAAATGATGCTCAAATGAGTCAGGGGTCCATGGAACTTAGAGTTACCCGACATTCGTCTTACAGCATAAGGAAAACCCCCGGAAAAACATTATCCAGGTAACTCACCCTGACCGAGATTCGAACTCGGGACCTCTTCAACGTGAGCCAGACATGCTAAGAACACGCTACCAAGTCGGGCTACTAATTTCGGGGACCGGACTGATCACGCTCTCTTGGATTTCTCTCTGATTCATAGTTGTGGCTCCCTACTCGACGCCCAACATGGCATAGGGTGTCGAGAACTATAAATGAACAGGACAGTGTCCTATGACAAGAGAAAAAAGAAGATTAGAGCTACTTCAAACTTTCTCATTCTTGGTCTCATTAAATTGCTGCTATGAAGTTCCTCTTTGCCGTCCTTTTCTACTGACAAAACACTCAATTCCAGCTGGAGGCTAATTCTTCAACGCCAATAGGCTTTCTTTGGCGTGCCAGGCGTGTAACAAACTTTTGTGGGTATCTCTCCGCACAGCAGACGTAAAGAACAGCAGTGGATCTGCCAAAGGCCATCGATCCTTCAGGTCCTGGATGTTGTTCAGGAAGAGATAAAATAAGTTACATAATATTCTGCACCATAAGGTAATATATCAACATATGTAGTATGGAGTATTTTATTGTGCTGCACGATATCACCGTAGTGCAAAAGCAAGAAAAGCATCTATTTTGCCACCGTGAAATCTTCTCGTACCATGATTTTGGTAACGAATTGAACCGATGTCATCCCCAAAGCGTCACAATATCAAACAGTACTTCGGAAAGTTTGGCTAAGAAGCTTAAGTCGACGGGCACCATTGTAGATTTGCCACGGTCGAGAGGACCATGCATTGATTACGCAATTCAAGAACTGGTGATTTCCAATGCGTATATCAGTCCAACAAAGTCAATTTTACAAAACAATCTGGAGCCGAAGGTTTCTCAGTCCATCGCTCACGATATGTTCAAGAAATAGAAAAAAGAAATCACCCATTCAATTTGCAACAAAATAATTTATCAGAAGACAATTTTGCACAAGAATGGAAATGTGTGGATGGTTTTTCCACGGGAAGGAGAAGTAGGACCTAGTATCCACCGTAAACTTTTCGAAAAGGTGAGTCGTTACGTGAAAGTGAAGTGAACAAACGAATCTGCACCAGATCCTATATCCCACTGGGAGATGGGAACTTTTCTTTAGCCAATATTATTCCTTATCCTTCCCTGAGAGAAAGCTTGAATGAGAGAGAGAAAAAAAGAGAGAGAGAGAGGAAGACAGAATGGTGTGTTTGTGTGTGATCTAATGAATAAAACTAAAAGGGAGATGAGTGTATTAAAGTTAACGCTATTTCCTACCAGCATGGGTAATTGGCAATAATATAGAGTAATAGGCCGCCGATATTACCATTGCACTTAAAGGCAGGATATAAATGGAGCGACTGTTAAAAGAATATGTCTACTATTAAAGTAAGTTGTAGTGAGAATAATCCCCAACAGTGCAATTTCTTCACGTAAAAATGCCTGATCACGTACTGGTGAGATGCGACATATGGAATAACTTTATTATTAACTAGTGCATTCTCGAGAAAAAATGTGCATGGTAAAAATCAGAGGAAATACTAGAACATTCTCTGATGGCAACATTGGGTTTAACCGAAGTGTTGAACAGTATACAGTATACATAGTTCATAGTTCATAGTTCATCCAAACTTGAGATGGATGGATGGAGTATTAGAGTGTAAACTGTATGGTGCAAGGAGAGTAGGGAGACCAAACTTGAGATGGATGGATGGAGTATTAGAGTGTAAACTGTATGGTGCAAGGAGAGTAGAGAGACCAAACTTGAGATGGATGGATGGAGTATTAGAGTGTAAACTGTATGGTGCAAGGAGAGTAGGGAGACCAAACTTGAGATGGATGGATGGAGTATTGGAGTATAAACTGTATGGTACAAGGAGAGTAGAGAGACCAAACTCGAGATGGATGGATGGAGTATTGGAGTATAAACTGTATGATGTAAGGAGAGTAGGGAGACCAAACTTGAGATGGATAGATGGAGTATTGGAGTATAAACTGTATGGTACAAGGAGAGTAGAGAGACCAAACTTGAGATGGATAGATGGAGTATTGGAGTATAAACTGTATGATGTAAGGAGAGTAGGGAGATCAAACTTGAGATGGATAGATGGAGTAGTGGAGTGTAAACTGTATGGTACAAGGAGAGTAGAGAGACCAAACTTGAGATGCATGGATGGAGTACTGGAGTATAAACTGTATGATGTAAGGAGAGTAGAGAGACCAAACTTGAGATGGATAGATGGAGTATTGGAGTATAAACTGTATGGTACAAGGAGAGTAGAGAGACCAAACTTGAGATGGATGGATGGAGTATTGGAGTATAAACTGTATGATGTAAGGAGAGTAGGGAGATCAAACTTGAGATGGATAGATGGAGTTGTGGAGTGTAAACTGTATGGTACAAGGAGAGTAGAGAGACCAAACTTGAGATGGATAGATGCAGTATTGGAGTGTAAACTGTATGGTGTAAGGAGAGTAGGGAGACCAAACTTGAGATAGATGGAGTATTAGAGGGTAAACTGTATGGTGCAAGGAGAGTAGGGAGATCAAACTTGAGATGGATAGATGGAGTATTGGAGTGTAAACTGTATGCCTTACACCATCACGCACCGTCACGGCTCTGTGAGACTGGTTAATTACACAGTATAAATTTAATGTACTATATTGGCCGTAGGACCTAATGGTGATCATATTTAAATCCAATGGACTTGCATTATAGGAGCATCCGAAGAGTTAGATTTACAGTGTCAAAATTTACAAAATTTGCAATGGAGCCCTCTGAGGCTGCAGATAAAATCCACATCCCACATTGTGACTCCAGTCTGCTCAAAAACTTATTATATTCTACCTTCCTTTGCATCTGATCAGAAAACATTGAATAAACGAGGTAATTTGCCTAATGGAGCAGTCATTTCAAACATAGTTATAGATACTTGACATGCTAGCTAGACATATTTTCTGAAAATATTAAAACCTCTGTGCAAAAATAGTGGAATAACTATAATTTTTCATGCATAGAAGTTTTATAAAGTTTAGAACATGCATTTGTGGTAAAAAAAACTCTTCCTCTTGCTGCATTTCATAATTGCAATATTTTTTCCAATAATGCTATAATATTACTTTCAGTAAGCATAAAATGAAGTGTTATCTAATATTTATAAATTTATAAATATACGGTAACCGCAAAATTTGATCAAATTTCTTTGGTAAATAAACGATCTTTTTTCGAGCTCCATGTTATTTTGTTGTATTTTAAAATTGATAAACTAGATAAATTTCTTTAAGTTATATATTACATTAATATTTTTGTTTAATGTTATTTTATATTAAATTATCTGAAAGTAAATTTTGGAAAGTTTCTGAAAGTCTCTCATTTTTAATACCAGAAATCTCAAAGTACATTGTTTCGAAATTAAAGGTTTATTATCAGATGAGAGATATTAATTAAGGCTGTTAAATAAATACTTGAAATGGTTTATAGGTCTGTTTATTCCTATGGTGTTGCTAGTAGGTATGAAATATTTAGGGAATCGCTCAGTGTTGAGCAATAGGTTTATATAACCATTCAGACTGTGGGTTCAGCTAGATAGATGAAACGAAGGAATGAGATTACAAAGCCAATGCGGGAGTCTTTTAGAAATAAGATTTCTCCAGAAGCCAGAATATTCTTTAGGGAGAAGCGAGTGGAACAGAAAATCGACAAAGTAGGAGATGTGATTGCGTATACCCGCTTCAGCAGGAAAGTTTGGCTGTCTGGAATATTTTCAACTATCAAAATTGCTTAGATAAAAGGTCTAATAGGTGAGGTTTCGAAAACTAAAATCTTTGTTCTACATCAAATGCATTTACATTAAATGTTAATATCCATGGTATCGAAAATAGTATTTTAATTGATTGGGTACCGTAAAACCAGGTTCACCTTCCCTGTTTAACAAATACATTACATAGATAGAGGCAACCTGAAAAATTCAATGCCATGGCTGGGATTTGAACCACGGATCTCCTTTCCTGACATTAAATTCTCCAACTGACTCATATATTTTCCCGATAAACCACTAGGGATTCACGTATTCGAGATACACCGTTTGTAGTGACTTTCTATTGTAAGTACTTGAATCCCAGGTTTCATCATTAAACACTTATTATTTAAGTTAATTGATGAAAATTAACCATTTCTTCTCACTAGCCGTATATAGGCTAATTTAGCCTTCCATTAACTTCCAGTAACTTTTAACCTTCATTTTGATAATAGATCATCAATATAATTGAAACAAATTGCATCCGTGCCGTAGGTACACTTTGATTTGTAAGTATTCGTATACTACACCGTACATTTCGAACGTCCCTTTGTAAAAGCATTTTGTTCTTCGTTTAATAAAAATCTGTAATGGCTCATAATATTTTAAAATTTTCTTACGTACATTATGTATCCTGTATTAAAAATACTTATTCCTAAGTGGTTTATAATTTGCGAATGCGACTAGATCTTGAATTCTGACAACCATTCCAGCAACTGTTAATTAGTAAAGACCGGAGGCGTGTGCATTTTTCCACAGTTATACTGCACGTGCACTATACTGTTATCGCTCGTCAATGTAAACAACTAGAGGTAGGTTCAACCTGACCATGACAACCGCCTCACTGCGAGAAGAAACAAAACAGTCGCGTTATACTACACCAAGTTCTTGGCGTCTACATACACCTGCAAGGCAATGCTTCACTTTCTACGTTTGCTTCTAGTGGCGGTTGTTTGTACATTTGATGGCCGTGCTGTACATCTGAAGTCATTTATACTCTGCGTACAGCTAAATTTTATCGCATGTGAGCGCACAACCCTCCTACATTTAATTCGATTCTGTTTACCATTTAATACCGGTGCTGCATATTTCCATAGTTCTGCATTTATTCCCCCATCTCCTGTGGCCTTCCAATTCTTCAGTCCTTTTAATGCTCATTTAATTTCTCTAAGTCTCTCCATTTCGATAAATAAGTTCATGGTTTTTCTTTTCTTCCTGAGAATTACCAAACCCCGAGCCTCTGTAACGCCGAATTCATTGTTCTCGTCTAATTACATTTATAATTGTTACATCTTTTCCTTCGGTATCCAAATTGCTGGGCCCTCTACATGGCATCATCTGTTCTCCATGTACATAATAATTTTCAGCTGTGCTAGTGAATCTACGCCAGGAATTTTGGCCGCGCTTTCCTTCTAATACATTTTCTTCGTTTCGTCTTGTCCTATATATGTATCATCTTTGCTTCATATGTGTGTTGTTGTAACGCTTACAGATGTACAAGTATTTTATTTATTTTCGGATCATTTAAAATTTCTTCATTCCATATACTTAAACCTTCCCTTGCTACTGCTATCACCACCATGATCATCATGATCATCATCATTATTGATACATTAATATAGACAACTTGTACAACTCTTACATCTCCCACCGTTGTCTTACAGCGTGGAACAAAGCTTACGAAACATTTCAAATAAATTATTAGAAGCTTAGGTACTTACGATACTCAGTTATGACAGCTACAGATGAACGCCTCTATTGTAACAAGGGCTGTATGGCACAGGACATCAGATTTACGACATCGCTTACCTGTGTACAAACATACAGAGAGAATTAGTGATAAAGATACAACCACATGCATATATGTATAAAGTAGGGAAACAAGCATCTTAGCAAAATATTACTTTGCTGCCAACACATGCAGTGGGGACTGATATATCCTACTTTACATTCAAATTACTTTAAAGCGCTTTGACTAACGATCCCGAGTCTCGACGTCCTACTGGAAGTCGTAAAGGAGAGGCACTTGCTCCCTCAGGAGACATGTTAACTGCCGCAGGAAACTTCTTACACGCAACAATTTTATGAATCTTCCAGCATGTATATTCCTCGTTTTTCACCGTCATTCACCGTGCTTGCCACAAATAACATGTTACATCTGGTAAAGACTAACTCCTAGCGAAATTTAGAGGCAGTGATAAAAATTTCCTCTGGTATCTGCTACCAGCATATTGCTCGTTGTTACACTTCTCTATTTAAAAAGGAAGCTGTAACAAATGGCGCAACAAAGCTGAATTTTGGAACTTAATGTTATTGACAGAAAATATTTTCAGATATTGCAGAGTAGGAATCTAATTCCGGTCTTATCATTTTGACCATTTACATACATTTCCAAATGCACTTTTATATAGACTGATGTAAATGCCATGCACATTTTTAAAATTGAAGTCCGTCCTTATCGCTTTATCTTATAGTTTTAGTTTCATAGTTTTATATATTCGGACTATAAGTAATTTAGTAATCCATATATTTTCAAAGTTTAAAAGCATTGCAAACTTAGGCCTTTTTTCTATAAAATGTTTAATTTGCACAAAACTTGGTGTCTAACTGTAAATGTCCAGATTAATAGCCCAAAATAAACTTTTACGTGCTTGACGCCAGATAAACATTTTCAATTAAATTGGTTAAAATTAGCTATATCAATGTCGAATATTCTTAACATCGTTTCCAGAGCCTCAAATAAAAACTGTGTGACAATATAATTAAGAAAAAAGGTTCAAATTTTACCCATACCATTATGCAAATTATGCTTCACATAAACACAAATAAATACTTCCACCACAATGAAGTTTTGCAGTGCCTTGTGGCCGTTACTTACTGATATGCAGCTCTCCGCTTAAATTAATGCAGTATTAAAACATACTGTTTTCAAAGTACCAGCATTAGTTAATTAATATAAACTCTTACTAAAAGAGTAGCCAGTCTTGGTGATATTGGTATTTGAAGTGCTTTTGTTACTGATTTAGGAAAACAAAAGAAAAGCTTTATGTCCTTAGATCAATCATTGCGAAAGGTTTGTCAATGTAGCAAACGGACTAATGTCAACAAATACAAGAAAATAAGAACAAGATACAAATCAGCAGATATATTCTCGGCTTACAACACATAAATGCTTGTAATAACTATTTATTTTCAGTCAAAATAATAAATGTATGGTTAGGCTAATTAATATCCTTAAGCAGTGGTCTGGCCAGGGTTCGATACCAGACGACCACAACGTGAGATGGCGTGGTTTTCCTCCGGGTCCTATGGTTTCCGCCACCTGCTACCCAGCGATTACTCCATCATCTTTCCTATTATTTCATCTCGCTCTCATTCCGTCATCTACTTCTCTCGTTCTCATACCAGACATTGGGCTGATCACCCATCCTGGATTCAGAGATTCCGCTCCTCAACCCACCGCCTACGGGCATAAGGGTTAAGAGGAAATCGTAGTGGAAGTTGGAAGGAAGGAAGGAGAGAGGGAGGAAGTAAGGGATGGAGCGAGGGAGGGAGAAATATATCAGCATAAGGTAATTAAGGTAATTAGCACGATTTAAGATTAAACATTTCAATCGCAATTTTCAGATGGAACACAAATACTTAAAGCATACCCCTAATTCAGTTTTACAGATTTCGTTTAAATTAGTGCCAAGAAGAGAAAATGTGAAATTGGAAGAATAAAGGAAGAAGCCAGATTCATCAACTTAAATATATGTAAAATATAAGGATTCTGACATAACATTAGTTTCGAAAATCTTTGGAAGAAAACAGAAAGAGAGAGAGAGAGAGAGAGAGAGAGAGAGAGAGAGAGAGAGAGAGAGAGAGAGAGAGAGAGAGAGAGAGAGAGAGAGAGAGAGAGAGAGAGAGAGAGAGAGAGAGAGAGAGAGAGAGAGGAATGTCTAGGTTTTGTGTCTTAACCCAATGTAGGCATAAAATACTGTACATGCCTACCTTATCTCTTTGGTTACAGTTCCGAGTTCCCTTCTCTGCGCTTGGAGCCAGCAGACAGCGCATTAAGTTGGCTGGTGATAGTATGAACGTGACTTGTCTAGCAGACTTCTTGCTTTACTTCTCGAATTTCACGTTTACTTAGTCGTAGTTGCAATACGCGAAAATTCCTTGTAAAAACCTTTTCGTAAGACTTCTGACCAGCGCAAAGATTTTAAGGCATCAGGTTACCAGAGGTGTAATATATAATAAACACCAACTTGATTAACTGACAGCTGGGATTAATATATCAGGAAACTAATCACTTCATAGCATGCCAAGCTGGAGTAGCGGTGAGGTGAAAATTATATCCCTAATATTGGACAAACGATTTGCGAGGAACTGAACCATACAAATAGATGCAATCGCAGTCTAGATTAAAACACAAAGAAAAATGGATAAAAGAGCTATATGTTATCCTGTTTATTATGAAACGCAGTGAATTGACCGGTTTACAGTACGTCAATGGAAGCTAAATGAAGCACATATTATCCCAAGCAATGGATATTAACATTTATTTTTTTAAATTTTTAAACGCATAAACATTTAAATTTCTTTAGGGATTCCTGGGATTATGAAAATGTTTTAGTTAAAATAAATGTTCAAAACCCTTAACTCTTCCATGCTTTTTCTATTCTTTAAAAGAAGCTATTGTAGACAAACGTACGTTGTAGCCATTCGCTGCGATAATGAACAGTATTACATGCTTCTAACTAAATTACTTTTAAAAACACCGTTTGGCACTCTGCCTTACTATAAGCCAATATACAACGCGTCAGTCTTGATTCTAGACAAGATTAGTTAACCTTCTTCGATGAGGACGTGGACTGTATGTACGTAATTATGTGTGAAAGTGTTTAAATTGTTAACTTGAGTAAAACAAGATTAGTTAACCTTCTTCGATGAGGACTTGGACTGTATGTACGTAATTATGTGTGAAAGTGTTTAAATTGTTAACTTGAGTAAAACCGACACCTCTGTAAAGGAACTGAACCGCAACATAATACACAATTGCTAATTAATTATAATACTGTTTGAATATCTTAATGTACAGATAATGTGCATCAAAGTTACAAGCATGAAATATAACTACCTCCCTTCAAAAACGGCCATAGATGACGCCACCATACAACAGAATGGGTTATTATAGGCAATATTTCTGTGGGACAGATAGAAAAGCGTAAACAAATCGATAATAGGAATTGAGTGTTGTATGGTGTGTTAAGACTTGTAATTTCATGGGATAACCTTAAAGACCCATGCAGTCTCTTGTTTCTCATTTTAAGCCATTAACAAACTGTGCCTGTAATAAACGTCATATTCATGGTGACTTAATGCCCTGGAATTCGCTTCTATGCGCTTCTTTGCGGAAACTCATGAAACAGCAAATTTACGAGGCTTGTCTGTCAGAAGGAGATCGTACACGCAGAATTTCCAGCTGCGGTCTTCAAATTAATTTCTAGACCTCCCTTGGTTGCTTTTAGAATGACTAATTAAACACAAACCACGTGAACTTAGCCACACCATATTATCTACAGCGATATGTAAGGAGTTTACCACCCAAGTAATATATCCGTTCAGCTTTGTGCTGAAGATTAACTTAGGGTAAGCAAAGTATAATTCAACACTAACTGAACCAGAAATATTACTTTAGTCGAAAGGTAGCACATATCTGCTATAGAATAAATGGTGTAGAGAAGGGTTATAAATATCACTCGCAGTACAAAGCAAGTTCACCTATATCAACACAGCCAGCCTTGATTCTGAAGCGAGTTTTTGTCATTTTATATTATTTTCTAAGCCCATGAGATTCATTCCGTTAAGCCAGTCCTGAGTTTTATTGTTCTTATTTATTCTTTTTGAATCCCAGGTGTACGGGGTGAGCAAAAGGTATGGAAGAATGCTTGTAATTTTTGTTGCTATAGCTTTTAGCAGGATTTTCTAATGGGTAAATGGTTGAACCGAAGTTCCCGTAGATTTACCCGAAATTCCTCAGCCGCTCATGGAGTAATATTATTCTCTTCAGGGCCTGGTCGCAAATGAGAAAGAAAACAATACGGCGTGCAAATAAAATAACAATAATTTTCCTATTCTTCTCAAAATTGTAATTTAATTCGATTTTGTTTAAAACATTTAAACACACTCTTTAAAACACTGAACTAAATGAGCTCTTTTATTATCGTTGATCTTACTTAGTTTTAAAACGTTGCAAGTTGCCTATGCAAAACTTTATGCACTGCAACGTTTCCTCAGAATCTCTGATACTATCACGTACGTCCGTACTATTTTGAATCTAAATTCACAAGAAAGTCACTTATTCCAGTCTCGGTTTTTATATCTTTTGCATTACTATGGAAATCAACATTCCGTTGTTGAGCCATAGAAAAACTAACCACAATCATATTCATACTCATATTCAATAAAATGTTCTATAATTACTCTTTTAAATACCTTTCAAAACTATTCAACATTAAAATCAATTTTAATATAAACTATAAATATAACTATAAAATAACTGCTTTAAGTTTTGTGAAGTGATATTTTTTTTAGAAAAGCTGTAATATATCAACATGTTTTCATATTAATATAATTGTGAATAGTGCGTGACCTTTTTTAATATAGAATAAATGTACGGCACGGTAGCTGCTTTTTGATTAGGACGCATTACATTACATGAAATTTAATCGAAGGAAAAAAATTCATAACAAAATTAGTGGTACTTTGTTGTAGCAGATGATGAATTCACTCCAAAAGTTTCTCAAAATGGCCTTCACTTACTGCCAAACAATGCCAAAGCGTGACTTTGAAATTAATGTTTCCAGCAACACTGTTCGCCTGATCAGGTACATTTCTTGCCCAATTTTTTGCTTTAACTCTTCGAGATCTCTTAGTCGGTCGTTGTAAATCTCCCACTTCTTATCCCCACACGAAAAAGTTCAAGATGCTAAGGTCAGGGATCTTGGCGGCCATTCAAAACCTTCTCTTCTGCCAATCCATCTTCCTGGAAATTAATGATTTAGGTAATTCACCACATGCCTTCTATAATGTGCAGATGCACCATCTTGCTGGAGTAAGATATCCTCCTCCAGGGAATACAGTAGCACAAGCAGGAATTATTTTATTTTGTAAATACACTTCAGAATTTAAATTGTCATCAATGTAAGATGGGCCATATCCGATCAATTCGTTGTCTTTCTGTAAGTTATGTCATAACTAATTACTTTCAGGAAGAGTTCGGAATGAAGTAAGCATTGTTGTACTTATTAGCTTAGCTTTCGTCTGTATTTGTTCAATCCAAGTCCACATGTGAAGTAACCTACTGATTTGTTTAACTCAAAAACTACTCAATTTAATGGTCGTTTTGGTTTAGGCCCCGAGAGTTAAAAAATGTTTAAATAGGTGGTTTGAGGATCGATATGGAAAACTATGAAATTCAGTGGGTCATGAGATGATGCAATATGTATACAAGATGGTGTAACGTTTTATTATTGACAGTTGTAGAAATGAGAGTACTTAATATGTTGATATGGACCAGTGAAAAGAAGTTTATATGGTAGTTATGGAAACGAGAGGTAAATATCAATAGTTGGATAAGAAATAACAGCGTCTTTTGCATCGTGATCTCAACGTGAGTAGACGCATGAAGAAGTGCTAGATGTTTACAAATGTCTGGTTGTACACAAGAGAATTTGAACTGTGTTTCAATTATTCATCAACGGGAAAAAAGTATTGTTTTAAATTGTGTAATTATATTGATTTAAAATACAAATCATATTGAAATTGAGTTTCGGATTTAACTTGATATAATTTTTTCAACCATTTTGATTTCCTTAATACGTTCCCATACAACTATCCGATACCACGGCCAAGATAAGATCTTGGAGCTACAATAAGAAGAAACGTTTGCTGCGACAACACATGGCTTCATCACCATCGCGCAACAGCTACAAATGGTCGACGTAACTCGGGGCTTCGAGAACACCATCCCACCATCATCACCAATGGAATAAAACCGCTACATCAATTTGAAGTAATGATGCGTTTTACTTTGCTCAGTACACGTGCAGTAAGGTCCTAATACATTTAAATTGTTTTATGAAACGGTATTTGTTTGTATGTTCTGAAACTTGAGGACTCGAGGAGTGCAGGAAAAAGAAATGTTACTATTTAAAGAATAATTTACATCCTTTATTTACAATTATAGTAATGTGAGAGCATGTTGAAATGTTACATGCTTTTCTAAAAATATCACTTCATACAGTTGCAGCAGCGGGGTTTCAGGCATTGTTCTATACACTTTACTCACTCAGTGTATGGCCATAATTCTCCGATTCTGTATAAGCCCTAAGGACAAGCTCAAGTTCAATTTTATATCCTTAAACGAAGTGGAGTTAAGACAGAGTATTTTCAAGTAATTCTATTAGTTCGTCCTCCGTAAACTTTGTCCATACAGAAATGCAACCTGACATGAAGGCTTTCTGATAATAGATTATGAAGAACACATCTTGAAGCTAAAGGAAAGAGAGGATAGGAATAATATGGCTTACGTTGGGAAGGTGAAAATCATAAGATAACTGACGATGCTGACTGGATGATATAACCACTGTGCAGGGAATAGGAAGATTGCATGCACAAGTTGCAGGTTGTTCAGGACAGTTACTACCAAAGGTACATTTCGCATATTGGAATTGATTCTAAGCAGACAAATCTTCCCAATCTAGGGCACACTCCAAATAGAAATACGTGCACCAAGAAATAAGGTACTTATTTTAAAACATGTTCAGTATTTGAGCTATTATATGTTTTGTGCGCGATTCACAATACTTTTCATTGTATTGGTATGGATTACCAAGTCCGTTATTTACTGGGGAGTAGGTACGTGGTATTTTGCCCCACACTACTCTGTTACGCAATTAATGTAGCATAAAGTACAAATATAAAATGCAATTATGTTATTATGCAATGAATAAAGTAGACGAGATTGGAAAATACCTAAGTGGTATTCCAAATGGTATTGTAGAACTATGCGATGATAAGTGAAATTATTAGTAAACTACTGAAGAAACACGTTGAAGCTTGTATTCTAACAGTGCCAAAAAGAGTTGTTTTAACATTAGCAACCGAATAGCCAAATGTAAGTGAACAAGCAAGAAATGACTTCATGCGATCTGCACCCACTATTCGCATATACATGAACTCCGGGGGTTATAGCCAATATATTCGTTTAAGCGTTCTTAAGCAACACTGTAGGTTTCTTAATATACACTGGTGGTTTAACAGCTATTCAACAGGTTGCATTTTATTTCAGCAACTATTATTCTAAATGATAAATAATTATGTTTTAAAACTTTCGGATTATTAAACGAAACTGGTTGTGCAACTGTTTAAAGATGCCAAAAATATTTGACACACACCAGGCAATATTATGTGTATTAAAAGTGGGTACCTTATATTAAATCCGAGCATCTATAACCAACGGATATTCTCTCTCAGCTCGTTATATTTCTTTCTTTCTTAAAGAATAAGTTTAGCTGTGCACTGCGAATTTAGAGTATTATAATAACAGCAACAACGATAGTAATAATAATAATAATAATAATAATAATGATGATGATGATGATGATGATGATGATGATGATGATGACGATGAAATGTCGAAATGTTGCCTTTCTCTGCTAAGATCGCTGCCTATCGCGGCTGCTTACTTTCCACAGGATGCTAAGTGGACACCGGTTCTATACCTGGGACCAAAAATCAGTAACTCTTTGAGATGCAGATATCTATGTTCCTAGATATACTCCTTGGCCGAATACCAGGGTCCTAAACTCCAGCACAGTGTTCCAAGCGTAGGGGATTTAATGGTAATGACACTCGATAAGTCCTTACAATTGTTACATTGGTGACATAATCTTCCGTTGGAACGTTTAGAATTCTCCCAATTCCTAGCAAGCCTGCGTATCCACGGAACGCGAGTCATGACTGGTTCGTCTAAATAGACGAAATAGGATATACAGGCTGATACAAAAATTATGAATTTAATGAGTTAAGAATCATAATAGATTAGATGTGAACATTTGATATATTAGTTAAATATGAAACAGGATGTTGGTTGAGCAGTTAACTATTAGGAAAGACATCTTCGCGGGTGATACAGATGGTTGGCATTCGTAAAAAAGGCTAGCACCTTTCTTAACAGCAGGTCGCCGAGCGGAAACAAAAGTAACAAATGAGCAGGTTGTTAGGGGGAATTCTGGTGTGTGAATAACATATTTTTCTTGAGGGGATCTCGGGCACACCTGGACTGGTCGTACAAGAAGAAAGACGTAACACGAAGAGGAAGTATCTGTTCTTGTGTAAACAATGAATTGCGGGTTATTGAGTAGTATAAGTTTCACCTACGGTAGCTCCGGACATTAATATAGACTGGTGTACATTGGTCGGCAACTTCACGATATATGTGAATAATATCACAAGAAGCAGTTATTAAACAAATCTTAAACTTGGATATCGGTGTCATCCTTACTCATATATACACTCACACAGACCCCAAGATAAGATTCCTGCTCGAGACTGAGGCTAGGCCATACACACAGCTTCAAATTTGTGTAACGCCGGGAAAATGTGGTGACAAGGGTTAAGATAACATGTGGCTGCTCAGCAATTTGAGTCTTAGATTGGTATACTTTGCCCTCAACGTAAACTGCATTTCTATACATATAATAAACCTAAATTTTATTACAGTTATGGTTTTAAATTATTGGCTTAGTCTTCCCGTGGTTAGCTCTAGACCCGTCCCTAGATAAGACCAAAATGGCAAAGCTTTTGCACTGTTACGTAGCGCATCCCTATAACACACGGCATGCTCTATAACGTCCTATTTCTGATATTTTTCACTATATTTTCTAGGAAATTCAATATGCAACATACCACTCTATTCTGTGTTTAATTGTACATTTATACACATCTAGAGTAAAGTATGAAATAAAACTTTCCATCATACTCAATAGCTAACAACTTATATCGTAAAATATGCTGTGCGGCAAAGTACCCAATAAGCACTCTCGTCGAATTAATTCATGGAATACCTAATATTCAGTAACAAAATTTCAAGCAAAATGCTCTTTCGAAACTTAAGTAAGTACACTGAAATGCTGCAGTTGAAGTAGCAATGATATTCCGATACCCTACAAATCCCCTCGAGGTATCGCCAATATTCTCAGCGTTTCCATACGACATCTACAGAGCTCTCTACTCCAAAGCCTTTCTGGTTTATTTTTACCACTTAGCAAAGTGCAGAATGAGTTCGACCAGCAGAGTGGTCTGATGTACTCTACGGGAAAGATTAGCCATATATTGAACGCCATCAGTTGGACTTGTAGCTTATGGAAACCAAGCATTTGGTTTCCAGAGATAGAAAACTGATAGAAAAAGTGGAGATGAAAAATGTATCGCTGCTATGCTCTTATAGCAATGAGAAATGTACAACAAAACCCTTTTTTAAATTGTATTTAACATGTGGCAGGTTTTTCGGAGTAATCAAATAATAAATATCAGAAACCACCCTAGTACACCTCATGGCAATGTTAAATACAACGTTGGTCACTACAGTGGTTGCTAATACATTTAACTTACCATCACACAAAGCGCGATAGCTCAGGCGGTTTCGTCTGTCGCCCGCATTCGAGAGGCCTGGATTCGATTCCCGTGGCCAACCTACTTGACCCATGGTTTTTCTCGGGGGTTTTCTCGGTTCACCAGGAGGATGCTGGGTAGGTTAATTACATCACCCGAATTTCCTGTCCGTCAATTCCACCTCCACTTGATATCACCTCTCATCTGGTGGTTTCTTTCAGAGTAAATGTGTCGGCGTGTGTCTTGGCGGTACATGGCAGGAAGAAATGCTGGCGGGACGGACTCCGGTCTCCGAGCCGGCCTTGTGGGCCTATTCAGGAACGGGGTTGGAGGGAAGCCAGTTGTGCAAGCCTGCCTGGAATCCTTGCTCTAGGTGCGGGGTGACCTCCGGTCTCCAAACCGGCCTCGTGACTGTTTTAGGACCACGGTAGATGGGATGTCGATTGTCCTGGAGCCCCGGAGAATTTCTATCTAGTAAGGTTTAGAAACCCTGCCCTCTGTACTGTAGTGACTCCTTGGGTTAGGCCACTCTCTGTCTTCTCTCCTTTCATCCTCCCTCTCAGGGGTGTTCCATTTGCACATAGGTACAAAAGACCAGACTATTTGAGGTACCGAATCCCCTCCGAACAATCCAACGCAATCAGATTTTGTATCAGGACTATGCCAGCGGGTGAGAGAACTGAAAAACTATCTTCAGGAGAGTACGCCTATTGAAGAAATTTAATGGACTGAAGCTTATAATTTATTTTTTAAATTATCGGTTACATTCCAGAAAACTCTTTAATTACTCTGCAAATTTAAAATTAAACTTCAGTTTATTTCCCAGCATCAGTTTTCTTCTGTGGGGGATTGAATGAATATTTTTTAAGCTGGTTTTTGTCTGTATAAATCACTGAGGGTATTTTCCTTTGCCAGGATATCATGTCCAGTTATGGTGCGAAATGTATCCTTCACTGCATTTTTCTTCGGTTAACAAAACTTATTCTCGGTATTTTTTTTTTCGAATCTCAAGTCTATGTCTAACACGAATACAAGACTTAAAGTCAGTTTTGTACGTGTCTTCAACGATAAAAACTGTTTGGAAAGAGCTCAAAACAAGCAAAGCAGAAGGTAAGACATAGTTTAGATGATACACTGAAACATGTTGAAGAATCAAGACGATGGTTTGCATACATAATTAAAGTTTAACGGATATCATCACCAAAAGATGCTGTGCAGTTATTATTATGTGTATATTCAACCATAAATAGATTGGAAGAGTGCTATTTATTTACTTAATTTTAATGAGCCCAGGATCAATAGAGCTTAAAGTTAGCCAACATTCCTCTTTCATATAAAGGGAAACCCCAGAAATAAACCTTATATAGGTAGCTCACCCTAGCCGAAATTCGAACTCGGGACCTGTTGGACGTGAGGCAGACACGCTATCTACGCTATCAAGACGGGTACTGGAAGAGAGAGAGAATGCTTCTGTCGAAGAAAACTGCAATTGGAAAGGAGTCTGTGTTTATAATGTGCAGAAATTCTGAAAAGATAGACAAAGTATACCGGTGGATTAATAGAATAAACATGCAAATATTTGGAGGACTGTGCGCCTGAAGCTAGAGGATAGTGTAATACAAGATATTTACTAGTATAACAGAAAGTAACCTACGCCTTAACCGAGAGATAAAAATAGCATATGGCAGTTAAAAAATACATAGAGGAGTGCGATAAAATGAGTTCATAAGAAATATAAATGGGCTATAACTGAAGTCACAAGTACAAAATGTTTCAGCATTTAGTAACATGTTCAATATAGGTAGAAGAACACATTAGTTTATTCTATCGCAGTTAAACAAAACCATAACAAGAACCGGTATGGCTACATATATGAAATATTTCAGGTACGAAAGTACGCATTTTTTACAAAGGCCGACTGTAAAAGGAGGGAATATATTTAATATACGAGGCATGTTTTTTAAGTCAGTACCGTTTTGGAATTAAAAATGACGTGCACAGGTATCGCAATAATTTTATTTTTACATGAAAGCCTGTACCTTAATCTACTTTTCTACATAACTTCCGTGAATATTGAGGCACCTCTCATAACGTGGCACCAGGTTTTAATACCCTCCTCATAAATGTCTGCCGCCTGACGTGTAAAGCACTGTATCACAACTGTTTTGACTTCGTTATCGTCTTGAAGACGCTGACTGCCCGGATGTTTCTTCAAGTGCAGGAACAAATGGTAATCGCTGGGCGCCAGATCAGGGTTGTATGGAGGATGATCTAGAGTTTCCCATTGAAAAGATTTGATGAGATCTTTGGTCCGATTAGCCACATTTGGACCGGCATTGTCATGCAGCAAAACGATACCCTTACTCAACTTGCCACGTCTTTTGTTCTGGAATGCACGGCGCAGAATTTTCAATGTCTCACAATAAGACGCTGGATTGGTTGTCTTATTACGCGGCAGAAACTCCACTAGCAATACTCCTTTTCTGTCCCAAAAAACTGTGCACATGATTTTCCGGGCAGAAACTGTTTGCTTAAACTTCACTTTTGTGGGTGATGATGAATGTTGCCATTCCATGGATTGTTGTTTCGATTCTGGTGTGACGTAGGCCACCCATGTTTCGTCACCAATAACAATTTGGTCTAAAAGATCTTCACCTTCATTGTGGTGCCGCTCAAGGAAAGTCAATGCACTGCCTAAACGTTGGGCTTTGTGCCAATCCGTCAACATTTTCGGAACCCAACGTGAACACAATATCCGGTACTTCAAGTTCTCGGTCACAATGCGATACAAAACACTACGAGAATATTGAGGAAAATAGTCGCTCAATGATGAAATTGTGAAGCGTCTGTTTTCTCTCACCTCTTCGTCCACTTTCTGCACCAAATCTTCAGTAAAGACCAAAGGACGCCCACTCAATTCCTCATCATGCACATTTGTGCGGCCATCTTTAAATGCTCTCACCGATTTCCTTACCATTCCATCACTCATAATGTTTTGTCCGTAAACTTCACAGATCTCACGCTGAATACGCCTTTAGCACTAAGAAATCGTATAACAGCCCGTACTTCACAATCGGTGGGACTCACGATTGTCGGAGGCATCTTAAACACTCAGTAACCAACGTATACAATGAAGAATCAGACTGTAATGGCGTCAGTGCGTAGACAAGAGAAGTAGGTAACCAGCGCGCATGCGCGGAACGCTGACCGTAGCGCTGCGGCGGCGGAATCGCAAAACGGTACTGACTTGAAAGACATGCCTCGTATAAAAGGAGGGTATATATTCCCCTGTAGGGAAATATTTGGAAAAAAATAAATTAAAGGGGTAAGAGCAAAAATGATAAATGTACATTGTGAGAAAGAGCTGTCTATAGAACAGCCATAGGCTACATACCCAGGTATGTTTAAATATATGGGTAAACAGTTAACTACCAATACACTGATATCTACAGATGTATGTATGTGACTAGTAGCAATTGTAGGCAAACAGCTTCATTGTAGAGATACCTAGTAAGATTAGCTTATGTGAAGTAAGTTTTGCAGGACGCTTGTTTACAAAACTGGAATATATATTATGCTGCACTAAGTAAATACGTCTGATTTGTTCGATCGAACATATTCATCGATCTATAATTTTTCGTTCCTCTCTGTACGTAGAATCCACGTACCACCCGAGAGGTGGTCCGGTGGTTAGCACGGCCACCTTAAAATCCATATATCCTTGGTTTGATACTCGGCTGAGAATGAAGATGTTACTCTTTAGTCAAGGTTGTTGTCCATCTTCCTGATAGAGGATCAATACGCAACACTTACCACTTCTTAACGTTTTCCAGGCTATAGGTTTTTGACTGAAAGAAAACATAGCCATAAATTCTGATATCAGCATAATATTGCTGATTTTACGCATTATTCTGTTCGATAGTTAAAATGAATAGCAACGACAAGAAAGCAACCAATCGTTGAGGTTAGGTTATAAAATAAGTTACTCAGAGAAGAACAGATTACGTATTTCATTTTACGTCATTATCTTGGTAGGCAATATTTTGGTCATAGTTATGGTAAGCTATCTTCAATATGCTTCACTTGATGTACGTTTGCGACAGTCTTGATATAAAGGTTATTGACAACTGTAAATGCATACTTTAGCTTTTTGCTGTTCATACTTTCCGTTTAAAGGTTTCTTTGGTCTAGAATATAGTGCTACAATTTCTTCATTTCCACTATTTGTTCGTGAAAAATATCACAACATCACTAACTATGCTGCATTTGGTTTGTACTTTTTGTTTTCAGTAACATCTGCGACAACGATATGGAGCTATATCCTCCACAACCGTTGTACGTGATCACCATATATAGCCTTCTCTGCGGTTATTCCCTTTCCATGACCACAATAACGGTATTAAGTTATAATTCTATTTTATTTTTCTTTCTTGTTTCATTTGGAACAAAACAGTTTAAACACCGTGTGCATTATATATACACATATACATATATATATATACATATACATATACATATATAGATATATATAGATAAATATACATATGTATATACATACTGTATAAATATCCATATACACATGTCCGCCTCGGTAGCGCAGATGTCTGCCTCAAGTTCAAGAGGTCCTGAGTTCGAATCTCGGTCAGGGTGAGTTACCTGGACAAGGTTTTTTCCGGGGTTTTCCCTTATCCTTACAGACGAATGTCGGGTAGCTCTGAGCTCCAAGAACCCTAGAAACATTTGAGCATCATTTCACCCATTTCATTCACCGTTCGATATGACTTAACGTTGGAGGACGTAAAATTACAGAAAAAGAACATATACACACGTTTACATACATATACGTATATAGATACGTATATATACATAATACGAGGGATGATCAACAAAGACAGACTGATTTTTTTCACACACAGAGGTTTTTTTTTTTTTTTTAATTTACGTCCTCCAACGTTAAGTCATATCGGACGATGAATGGAATGGATGAAATGATGCTCATTTGAGTCCGGGGTCCATGGAGCTTAGAGTTACCCGACATTCGTCTTACAGGATAAGGGAAAACCCCGGAAAAACCTTATCCAGCTAACTCACCCATACCGAGATTCAAACTAGGCGCCTCTTGAGTGTGAGGCAGACATGCTACCACCACGCTAATAAGGCGGGCCCACAGTAATTTACTACTGCAAATCAATGTTTACATGATGTTTTTCAAAGTAGTCCCCTCCTATTTATTTCAATGCACTTTTATAGCGTCTCTGTCAGTCCTTGAACACCTGCTGCAGATCATTATTTGTCAGGTTCTTAAGAATCGCCTCACTTTTCTTGAACACTACTTCAGAGTTCTCAAATCGAATACCCCTTAGCTTTGCCTTTAGTGGTGGGAATAAAAAAGTCACAGTGTGTAAGACCGGGGCCATAAGGTGGATGTGGTACAGAGGTAATGTTGAATCGAGCCAGAAACTCTATGACTTGATCTGCGACGTGAGGCCGTGCATTGGCATGATGAAGTCACCACCCGGTCCGAGAAGGCTCTGGTCGCCTCTTTGCAATGTGCTTCCTCAGTGTAGCCACTACTGACGTGTATTATGCTGCTGTAACAGTAGTGTGAGGGGTAACTGCATGCTGGTAAATCATTTCATTCCAGTCAAAAATATTATCATTACTTTCCCTGCAGATGGAGCAACCTTTGCCTATTTTGGTGTTGGAGAACCTGGCGATTTCCACGCTGTGGGGAGTCAACAGACGTGGCAGCCAACGAGCACAAACTCGGGTCATATGGTCGTGCATAATTGTAAACATACTGCTGTATGAAATTCTCAACATTTCACTGAGGTTACGTTATGTTATACGCCGATCCTCTCGGACAATCACAGTAGCTGTGTTGATGATGACTTCGGTCACAGCAGAAGCCGAAACACCAGGCCCACCTTGCTTAACACCTACAAGTCGGCCTTCTTTGAAGTCCTTGAACCACCTAAACACTGTTGCACGAGGTAGTGCATCTTTACTGCACGCTTGCTTCAGCTTTTCATAAGTTTCGGTGGATGTATGGTTTAAACGAAAGCAGAATTTGATTGCGCCTTACTGCTCCTCTGGCATCACCTCCTTTGTCTAGTATGCGAAATGTACGTAGGGTCTACAAAATAGAGCATTACTACCAACCAACCAACCAACTAACCAACCAATACGAGAGTGTTGCCGCCTACCTACATTATACATAAAAGCCCGCTCTTTACAAATATTTATGTTACAGATACGAAACTATCACGGAAGCTACATGAACAAATAAGTCTCAGTCTTTATTGATCATCCCTCGTATATATACATACATACACATAAACATATATACATATATAAACATATACATATATAATGCTACAGCTTGCTCTCCAAATGCTAAAGTATTTAACAGTTGCTTTGAATTCGGATTTGAAAGAAAAAAAGTCAATGTTGTTTAGTTTTTTAATTATGCTATTTAAAGTTTAAAATTACTTAAAAAAAGTTTGAAAGCATTATAACGTTTAAATTGAGTTTAGGAAGCGAAATTGTGAAAATGGATAAGACGCATGTATAAGTTGCTACGAATGTCGTAGTCATAAAGAAACGTGTGGTTGCTATGGGAAAGAAAATCAATAATCTTCCTATCAGGACACTACAGTTTAAGTTTGAGCTTCATAGAAGACGGACGTAGAAGAATAAGTTTGATCGTTGCAGGAGCTGGACGCTAATAAATTGGCACTGGTAATTTTGGGAGAATAAATTCACGGCAGACATTTTATTTTCATTTTTGTTATATCATCTTGTGATAACTGATCAAGAATTAAAATTCACCTATTTAAAATTCCAACAAGTCATTAGTTTCATATTTGGTGAAACATTTGTTGAAGAAGAGAAAGACATCTGTCCGAAAGGACGCTTAGAGATAAGAAACCTTATGTTACAGCTTGGACATCATTGTCTGAGTCAAGTTAAAACAAAATTAACGAACTTAAATTGGAAAGTTACGAAATCAATTTCTTACAAAAGTAGGTGTTTAATAAACCTCATAAAATCTGTTCAAATATCGCCGGAACTTGGTGATCGATAAATATATCACATCGTAAGGATTTTACCACAAAGACAGCCGCAACCAGGAACAAAACGTCTTATTAAAATCGTTTTCTTCAAGTACCTGCTCGAAAGGACATGCTTAAGTGCTGCGCAAATTTTACTAATTCCAGAGTCAAAGATCTGAGTGCACTGAAGCGACGCTTAGATATTGCAACTTGATATGCACAGATACCAAGTAGCGATAATTGATATTGTCAAATCACTGAGCCTCTTATATAGTAATCTTAATACACCAAGTGGTACTTTCAAATGGATGCTCCACGACGACATATACAATTTATATCCTTATTAGCGTGAGGGATCTTCGAATCAGAAACAAAACATTTCAAAGATCTCTCTGGCGTGTCTCTCAACATTCTGTATTCTGTAGGTTCTTGTGGTTACTTAATTTCATCCCTCCCTGCTGCTAGCAATAGTACTCTATGCGGGTTGTTGTGCGATTTGCCCTACTCCATTGTACGAGGATAGCCAATATGTAAATTTAATACCATTTTATAATTAGTCTGAAATGCAACTAGACCTAGTAAAGCGGATCCGGCTACTGCCATGTGACTTGCTCCATATGGGAAAGATATTCTAATGTCCACCCAATGATGGTTATGTTTGATAGTAGTATAGCTCTAAAATAAAAAAGAGAAAAGTTACCAAATTTGAATGTGAAACTCAAGACATACCAAAAGACAATTTGCAGGAATTTTCCACTGCCGGAAACCATTCTTTACTTGGAACACCTGTTTTTGTTTTACTTTTTCCAGAAATTAATCTTAGGGAGTTTAAGCCAACATATATTTAAGAATTTGTAAAAGTAATAAAATACATAATTTGAATTTTCTGTAAAATACCTACGAAGTCCATTTTGCATATAGTTATTAAGTCTAGAAGAACTTATGAGGTAGGTATATTTAAATTAAAATCAGTTCCTTCATTTTTCTTCATATTCGTAGCACCTTTTAAAAGTATTTAATGTTTTCCAATTAAAATGTAAGGGCGTGATATGATGGAGTCGAACGTGTATGATTCATTTTTTATGTTCTCTTTTCCTTAAAGAGATAGTTATGACTTTATGAATTTAGTTATAGAGCTCTACAAATAAGCACTTGAACACTGCTTTTGGTTATCCCCTGACCTGAAGACATATACAGACAAAAATGCCTCCCGAGTGAACTGTCGGAGGTAGAAAAACTATTCTTCAATTAAATGCAGCAGTACGCGGCGATGTCAACTGCTGTCTATCAGCGCAAGCGCGCGCCTTGTGTACTTATAATACCTTTATTTTACGTAACAGGAATGCGCGCGCGCGTGTGTGTGTGTGTGCGCGCGCGCATCCGTGCTGCGCTTGCTTGGAACAGTGCAAGTCAGGTTATACAACGTACGACACGAATAAAGTTGAAGCAAATAAATGGATGGCGCAAGGTAAATCAGGGTATGCGTGGGTATGTATGAGTAAGGATGGTTCTAATGACACTAGAATGCCCATTCCAAACTGATTTAATGACTGCTTCTTTTTATCATCACCTCAAACTCGAAGTTGCCGACCAAGGTTATCAATATTTGACTGTTCAGAGTGACCGTATGTAGAATGCTTATTACTCGATAATACTTAATCCATTCTTCACGCATATATGAACCGACAAATAACTTCTCTCATCGCTTCTGGTCTCCTTTGACCAAGAGAGAAGAAGATAACCTTCTTAAACTGTCGCCAGCCGCGGCCTGTCTGTCCTCACTCTGCACAGCTGTACGGGTGTGTCACTTTCACCTCTGGAAGCCCTGTCTTTTCACAGAAAGATTCCCTTTGTGACTATTTTGTCCATTGTGGTTATTAGTCTCGGCCATGCCATTATTAAGGATCCGAAGAATACCTTTTCAAACGGAGTCAAATGTTATCCCTTTAGAATTCCCTACTGCTAAGAAACCCTCTTGCTTACGTTTCTTTTGTTAAAACAACTCAACTCAAACTGCACGTGCATGCGTTTCACAAAGATTTCTTTGAAATCCATCACGATTATTTACTTATTGCAATCCATTAATTTCGGTATCAAAGTATAGTGAAATTATAGGAGATTCAATTCAGAATCGGCCATGGTGTTTCTAAGTAAAGAAGTTGGTGGATATGCCTAATGCTTAATATTAAAAGACGCATATCATTGCAAAAAAAGACAAAGGAAAAAGAAAGGAAATAAAAGAAAAAGTATTAAAAGACAAGTGAACTGTTATAACTGAAGGTTAAGGCAACGTTTGAATGCGATCATGGGTAATAATTTGCAGTTATGTTTATGTTATACTACATGACTTGTAAAGTAGTCATTTTGAAAAGCGAGGTTAAAAGTTAGATAAATTTTAGTTTTGTACTATTAATGTGTTGATGAAAAACGCCTTTAACATTAGTGCTGTATTTCATATTATAGCGTTATCACAGGATCTATGTGACAAAACTGGGGAGACTCAATAATAGTACCTTGGAGCATACTACAGACATCCTCCTAGAACTTCATGCCAGCATTTGCTGGATAGATCACAAAATTGAGCTTTGTTGACATCCCTGCATCATACGTACAAGGGAACTATCACTGTGCTCATACCTGTAGTCCCTTGAGAGTTTAGTTGTTGTTGAGTTGTATTGTGTGGGGCCTGTGAGCCAAAAATCATTGCGGAATATAGCCGGAAGTACCCGAAAATGAATTCAGAATATGTAGGAACGTATAGACCTAATAACACAGCATTCTACGGCAGGGATTGTTCACACCTGCGGGTGGCGTCTACACATAGGCATATGTAAGGAGCGCCGGCACAGAACTCGCGAAGGATGTCCAGCACTACTTGCAAGAGGTCACATACGGCTGTCACCAAACTCTCAAGCGAATACAGGTATGAGCACATTTATAGTTCCCTTGTTAGTAAGACAACTGAGGGAGATGGTTCTGTGGTAACGTGTATGTGGGGCGAATTCAGGAGGTCCATGATTAAATTGTCCTTAGGTGTGATACTTTAGTCTTGGTTTCTTTCGCGGGTTTCTCTGGCTTTAACCGAATATTAGGGTGGACTATATAATGTTGCAAAAGTTTGTAATTTGTGATTCTATATATTTGGGTATGGAAAGATCAAGTGAATGGAGGAAAGGCATGGCGTGTGCACGTGAAATTTGATTTGAGAAGTAGTTTGCCTTGGGCTTTCGGTGTGTGATGGGCTCTAAGAGAGACATGCCTTTGGGAAGATTTAGGTTATTTGGGGGGCTTTACCGGCATCAGAATTTAATATTTAGAAACGATGAGAATACCACCTGTGTCAGAAATTGTGATCATAGATCTGGTAGCATTCTATCCTCGGCTATAGTTCTTTCTTCGGGATTTCCAGAAGCATAATTTTCATTCGTGTGCACTTAAGTGCCGAAATACTCCTCCATTTCCTAATAGCCATGACCATACATAAAGGTAAGCTGCTCCATCTCTGCTCGGCTGAATCAGAGTAGTCGCACGTGTGTAGCAAAAGCACTCGGGAGCTCGCTTGTTGCGGGAGCGGGATAGTCAATTCGTCACTGGGCGAAGGACACAACACAGGTGTGTGCGCTTTTTATCATTCCATTCCAACACTTCATTCAACTACCAGAGCAGCTTTTCCCCAATGCCGATCTGTGTTGCATGCTCCAGACAGACTCCCACGGGTTATGAATTTTCCGATAATCCCTGGTGTGCACCTAGACTGTAATAATGTATGTTGAAGTAGTATTACCCGCCTTTACAAGAAAATAGGTAGACAGAGGAATAAAGGTGACGTGTAATATATTCAAATGAAATACGAATTATTAAGATGGACATATATTCGAACGGTTAGGAAGAAAACATCTGAATTATAGACATCATGGTAGAGAAACGGAAGAAATGAACAGGAAATGCAATACAATAGTTAAGTAGAGTACCATTAAGTATAATCTTGATAAAAAGTGATTGTGTACAAGATGAAAATCCTGAAAACCTGCGATACACTAGGGATGCATTCCATGATCATTAGGACAGAACCTCTTACGTCCTCTCTTCTTGTCTAGAAAAGAGGCATGGCTTTAACAGAAAATGGGCGTCTAACAGAAAATTGTCCAGGTGTGAGCAAACTGGAATTTATAGGAAAGATCAGTGCTTGTAACTATATCGTTGTGCTGGAAGGAGGTTATTTCGTGCGCACGCTAAATTATAACACCGAAGTTCTAATTTGTAATTAATTTTAGGTCACATTTTCTGTGCATAGTGAATAAATAATTTCATGAAATATGATGGTAGGAAATTGGAGTGCTAACGAGTGAGCTAATAAATCAGGTATAGAAAGTTTTATAAAGTAGGCTAACGCAGTTTATCTCCTGTGTGAAAATAAGGAGTAGTTAATAAGAAACTACTCTGTTTCAAAATAAACTGCATAGGGTGCAGAAAAATACTTAATTTATCAATTTAATACACCCTGAGATATACACCTTCTTTCCCAGGACATATTTCGAAATATATCCAAAACTTATTTCCTAAGCTACCTGACCCAATTATAAACCAGGCCCACTACAAGGTCTACAACTTGGACTTATTTAACTATAGTACATCAGATAGTTCTTTTATGTAAAACGCGATGTTCATTGTTTGCAAATACAACTTCGTTACTATGATAAATATAAAATTTGCAATAAATGGTTATAGTATGCTTAGAAAAACTATCAACAACGCTCAGTAATTAAACAGAAATAATATGGTAATGATATATGTAAATCGATATTATTCTAGGACCATCTCCACATCACACCAGTCTTAACCTGCCAGAATTAAAACGAAATTTTCATGCGAAAGAAACTTGAAAACGATGTTCTACACTGATCTTACACACTTTAGAGGAAATTAGTGAAAATAACCACTGCCTAAACTACACCAGACTCGTTAAATAAAAGGATGTATAACGCAGCTGCATAGTGCCCTAGGCAACACACCGCTCTTTTAAATGTGAATGTTGTCGCATCCGCTTTTTCGCAGATTAAAGAGAGAGTGCCATTTAAAATATACCAAGAATAACAAAAAATTTAAACATTTATAAATATTTAAATTTTATTGTCCTATTCTATGTATATTGATCGTGAAATACGGCTCAATTTTCTTCAAATGTCTCTTTATCAGTACTGAGATCATCTATCAGCTATAAATGTACCAAAACGAACCACCTACTTTACTTCCCTTCCGAAGGAAGACACGCTAAGCATTTAATATAACCATTACCGTCCACCGTACCCGCACACATGATCTGGGAAGCAAGCAAGCAATTTATCCCTAGTCCACCAAGATATAAATATATTTGTCAATTTTGTTCCTCTTCCTTCGCTTTCATTCTCCAACGTTAAGTCATATTGGACGGTGAAAGAAATGGGTGAAATGATGCTCAATGAGTCCAGGGTCCATGGAGCTTAGAGTTACCCGACATTCGTCTTTCAGAATAAGGGAAAACCCCGGAAAAAGCCTTATCCAGGTAACTCGCCCTGACCGAGATTCGAACTCGGGACAGCTTGAACGTGAGACAGACATGCCTATGCTGTGCCAACTATAATGATATACATTTGTGTAGTGAATTAATGAAATAATGCAATGTACTTAAAGCAATATGACCAAGAAATCTAGGTTTATTTGTCTACTAAATTCATTTATTGTGTTTGAGAGGCATTTAATTCTTGAGCGGAATCAAATACAACAGAACGCAACAGAAGATAAAAGGGACAGACCTGTTGCACCAGTGCATTTTATTATCGCTCTGTGCTGGCACCATAAGTGAACCGCCGCACGAGTCATCTGCTTCTTGCCACCTACTCGCAGTGTTTCAAAATATTCTGAATAAATATACATTGGGATTGCATGGTGCTGAATAATTGTAGTGCACATATGGTATTCCTTCTGATTATTGTTCAATTATTTCCATTTGTGTTCGGTATCAAATGTGTAAAACCAATGTTGGCTGTCCACGCTCGGTTTGAACTCCTGGATTTGAGGACATGTTGAGCTGTTTCGAATGCGACCCGTCCATTAGTACCCGTCAAGTGGCGCAAGCGATGGGCATGTGCCATGCTAACGTGTGAAGTGCTGTCAATTAACAATAGGAATGTTCATACTATATGCAGAAAGCCCAATCAGTAATAGAAAAGGACTACTGACGAGTGCAGGCTGTAGCAGTGGTTATTTACAGCGCTGTATATTCCAACCCCAGTTCGCGAGTTTGGTACTGTTCACCGATGAATGCAGTTTCACTAGAGATGTCATTTTAAACTTGCGCAACTTCATGTTTTGTCAGGCGAAAATATTCGTGTGCGCAGGCACATAAAAATAACCAATAGAGGCTCAGTGTTAACGTATGGACTGGATAATTGATGATCAAATCATTGGCTCGTATCTACAGTGCAACAAACTAAACAGGATGGACCTATCTCGCTTTTATCAGAGATGCTTTTCCTACTCTTCTTGGTGTGGTGCCACTACATGATCGTCAAGTGTTGTCACACTGTAACACAAAGGAGGTCCGATGCTCTATGGTGCACGTGTGAGCCAACATCTGTATGTCACATACTCCAATCTGCGTACTGGTAGAGAGGGTCCTGTGACATGGCCATTACGGTCATTGGATCTTGGCTGTTTTGTATAGGGTATAATGAAGACTATGGTGTATGCTACCACTGAAACATTAGAGGAGAATCACAGGAATGCTGGCTGCGACTGAAATACGGAGCACCAGCCGCACTTATTTAACCACGTGTGTCTGTACCGCTGTTGTAAGCTCTGCTTTCAAGTAGGAGGGCAACAGTTGTGACACTTTTGTAATATACTGGCTTATGTGGTGATATTAATGGGTTTCTTAAGAACACATGCTACGCACATCCATTGCCATATCCAAATCCTTTGAAGACTTCATAGTACTAGAGCGTCCAAGCCGTTTTGAGAAAATAGAAATCCAAAGTACTTTTCTGTGTAAAGAGTGGCTTTGATCTCGGAAAAGTATGTCAAATACACTGGTGCATCATTTATCAAATATGATTTCGACAGAACGTTTCTTTAGAGTTATGCTGGCCATTAAAATACGCACACAAAGACCTGTTGACTGTTTGGGATCGATTCAGGGAACCTAAAACTCACGTTTATTAGGAAATTTGAAAATACTTGTCTAACACATTTGAGCTGCAGAAAATGTAAATATAAGAGAGGAAATATGACCACTTATTTTGGTAAAATAAATTTTAATTTTAAATTCTTTTAAACCAAACGCAGTAAATAAATAATCTATGCGGTTATTTTATGTTTGTATCCACACCACTATCGTTGAATACATCGCTCTCTCACAAAATTACCGATAATGGCATACGTAATTACAAATTGCATAAAGCCAACAAGTGGCTACATTGTGCCTTCTTCATACATTTCAGATGCACCATTGTAACTGACAGTTTTAATAGGAGAATCCTGCAAATAAATTCAAACTTACGAAGCTGTAACAGTATTTTTGGGTTATGTTAGGAGGAATTATGAAGGCATTACGAATGTATAAAAATATATGTAGTTGTGTGATTGGCCGAAGTAGTAGTGGTGTGACGTGGTATGACGTGATGTGGTGACATGCCATTGGATCGGCCAATCACAAAATTAAGTAGAAGTAACGATAGTGACGAGAAGTCAATAATCTTGAGGAGAGTGATAGGTTCTTTAGTCTTGTTTAGTGAAAATAAATCAATAATCTTGTTATAAAGAGAAAGAGGTTTTTATTGTAACGACGAATGTGATGTATACCGCTTCAAGAACAAAAATGTTTTAAGTTGTAGTTCGAATCCGTATAAATATAACAAAATAAGAATTCATCGAAATAATTTGACTTCTTTATTCCGAACCACGCCTTGAAACACGTATGTCTCATGACTTATTTAGAATTCGATTGATACTTCAAAATAATCATGGAAGTGAACGTATGAACATAATTTTGGAGCTGATATTGGCGTGGGTGCCTTGTATAAGAAGATCCAAGTAACAAATCAGAATTAACATTATATGACCCAAATTCCCGCTACAAAGCTCTTACTCAACGCTGAAATTGAAGCATATATTTATAACAGATGTGATATTTCAGAAATAACTTCCAGAAATCAGTAGTTATATAGTAGACTACGCTGCGATTACTTTCATTATTATTACTATTTCGCTCAATATTGATGGCAAGTGCCACTGTTCACTACAATTTACAGATGTGAGCAAGGAAGAAATACGTAGTATGAAGTATTATTAATAATCTAATTAAGGAAGATTGTATTCAATATTTGAAGGCAACGTAGAAACTGCGTGCCTACTAGAAACACGAACATCTTATACCTTTGTTAACCAATGTTTTCCCTGACTCTCGACGAGATAAGGGGTTAGCACTCACACTCCACACGCGAAACCAAAGGAAGTTCTGCAGACGAATTTAAATAAGAATCAGGGAGCACAAACGGAATACCAAAACACGAGTATACCAAGAAAGGCGGCATTCTTGTCCGAGCAGAATTATGTGTGGTTATATATACTTAGTTATTAAAATGTAGTCCGTTAAAATAAGTTTATTCCTTCTGTAATATTTCCACACTATCTTAAACCTGAGCCCACCGAGCCATTATCACTTATCTTTATGACAAGTTAAAAAGAAATTTTACCCTACTAAAGTGATTAATAATATTATAGATACTCAGTGCGACTACAATATATTGTCACATGTAGGCTGCTTTAATGCTGCAATTTGCATCAATGAGGAGAGCTGAACAATCCCAAAGCAATATAACTAGAGGCTCAACTGTTTAAATGGCAGAAGTTGAGAAATAAGTGTACCTGCAACATCTAAATTCACAGAAGTAGCTTTAATGTAATTTACTTTGAAGCGGACACGAATCTTTGTACAAGATTGGTAAGCAGCTCACAAGGACTGATGAAATATATGGTACAGAATAACTCGACTATAATCGTCAATAAATGAGCGATTTGAATTTTACGATTTGAATTTTATCAACCTCCCACTATGATATTTCTCGTGGTCTTTAGTCAAAAGAGGGGGTGGTGTCTCATGTACTACGGTTTGCATTACATATTTTTCCTTTAATTCCGTTTCCTTCTCAACTTACGTTTGCTACAAGGTTTCATGGCATTTGGTGATGCCGGAAAGAAGGTGCCGATGCTCTCTCAATGGGGGGAAAAACTTCTCATGGACACTTGACGTCCATTTGGTCAGGTGGGTCATTAATAGAGGCCGAAGGGGTGTGCGTTTTTCTTTAGATATACTGAACATGGAATGTACTGTTATCGATCGCGCATGTAAACGACTACAGTAGGCATAGCCTGATCAAGACAACTGCTTACTGCCAGAGGAAACAGAACAGTCAGGTTGTACTACACCTTGACCCTGCGTCTACATACACTTACAAGGCAATGCTGCATTAGCTATCGAAGTACTGCATTACGTTGCTTTTGACGTTTGCATATATGATGGTCGAGCTGTACATTTGACGTTATTTATCCGCTGTGCCCCAGTTGTATTGCACTTGAACGCACATCTTTCTGTCCTTTAGTAATTAATCATTCCCATCTCCAGCGGTGGAAAGTATATTGGAGTCTACAAGTATTATATTCTTTAGTTATCTTTGTGGCCTATCTGCTTGTGACATTTACCCTACTGCGGTTTCTCCAACTCATTCCCTTCTCTCTGGTATGGTAGTCAGAATATACCTATGTATATTAAAGTTTGTGTGGTTTCTGTCTCTCTCTTTCTCCCCCCCTCTTTCTCTTCGTCTCTGTTGTATTTCCTACATATCTATTAATCCCAAACTGTCAGTAGTTCTTCACTTTTATTTCCTTGGTTTTAATCAAATATTGAATATTGGCAAGTTATGGCAGAATATGCTGCACCCAATTTTGAAATGAACTAAGGACTTTGTCTTTTAATTTTCTAGAATTATGGAGGGGCAAGGGTACACTTTCATTACCGACATCAAAGACTGCGTACTTATATGGATAAATTTTTCTACACGGAAGTATACATGCATTAAAAGTGACGGATTTCAGTAAAAGAATGTTCGAAGTGATGCAAGGAAAATAATTTATCTTATTATTTTACAAACTCTCCATAAAGTAATACATTTAAATAAAATATATGTGGTAAATCGTTTTAAGAAATTCAATCTGTGAAATAAAGGTCGCTTCAATTAAAAGAAACATTATTTCTTGTGGATTCAAAACAATGTTAACTCTAAATAGGGAATTTCTAAATAATTATTGGATTTTCACCTTCTGATAATTTCTATGATTTAACACATTCCACAGATCTTCCTCATATTATATTATGAATTTAAGTACGAGTAATCAAAGGAAAGATCTGCCTTTTTCAAACACATTAGAACTAATATCACAAAAATTAACTACATATTACCAAACACGGATACCTTTCGAAGATCGTTATTTTAAAACTTAATCATAAATATATTTTCTAGAATTTACTTATAGTTATATCAATCTAACAAATTAACTGAAATTATGAAGGCATATATAAATAGTGAAGGGTAACTCATCTGGCTTTAATTTCATCTAACATATTATCGTTCGGGTTTAAAGCTATAAATTTATTTGTATTTAAAGCTTATGGTTGAGATAAATATATTTGAATACAATTCTTAAGAAATAAACATAGTCGTATTGGGTTTTTAAATTGGGTAACTAAAAGCAGAGGATAAACACATAACGTAGATTTGTTTATGAAGGGCAGAAGAGGAGGAATTTAGCTCCATACGTATCCTTTCTATTAAAATGTTGATCAAATGCGTCCAGTGTATTTAGAAACACCTATACAGGTTGAAGTAATCTGCGGAAACTGAAAGTTTGCAGTTACCTTGATATATCTAAACAATTTTTTTTTTCTGGAGAATCTTCCATGCTTAATTTCAGTTTTCGCCGTGCTAGGTTTCAACAATCTGACTAAACGCATGGAGAAATAAATTTCAAGCCCATGTTTTATTCCGTTACGGAGAAAGAAGATTACTTTCGGAAGGAGAAACTTCCCTCTTGCTATTGCTTCTTTCTTCAACACAACCCTTCCTTACATACATAGATAGCAAACCACACATTGTAAATGCCTTTCCTTATACAACGTTTACCAGACCGTGGGCACTGAAAAGTTTGAAGTCTGCGGTAAAGCTCCTTAGGTTATTTACTATATAAATATTAATATCATCGGATATAAACATTAATAAGAGTAGAAAGAAAAATGCACAACTATGTATTAATAGATAGACCAGGAAACCCTTAATTAATAGTGCTTCATAAGGTACAACTTACTATAGAAGAATGTACACTTAAGGTAATTACGTACTCTATATTTGGTACTACGTCTCAGAGCACTATTTGTAACAAAAATAAATTTACTAACACATCTTACTGTGTCTTTCGGAAAACATTGTCAGACAATAGACACGGAATAGGAAGGTGTGTCAGTCTTGTTTTGTGGCATCTAGTCGGATACATCCAAGATGAAAATATATAACCCTTGAAAAAAAAAACACATACTCTGGAAGCGTGTAGTTTTCTAAGTCCACATCGTTTCCACGGCCGGTTTACAATAGTGTCACAAAACTCCTATCTTTAGCTTCGTCCTAATGAATCCTCTTATAATTATAACAACAATAATGAGAATATTCACACATTGTGTATTGTTTCATATGTTTCGAGCATATTCACATAGGGAATTCCTTTTTTCGCACACTGTGTGCAAAATAATTGGGTCTCATATCTGAGTCTCAGTTACTAAACGTGCATTGATTGCTGAGCAGTTATAGAGAATTATGTAGGAGCCAGACATATAAAGGTTCGAATCCCAGACGTCATTTTGATTTTTTATTGCAAAAATACGAAACGTGTATTACGTACATTGTAATGTATCTTCCAATTGCTAAGGTTTACTTGATTTTATATCATTTGTACTCACACAAAAACTGAAACACTCTACCCTGATTTTAAACTAACTGTAATACATGCTTTATTCCCATATGTAAAATCAAACAAAAATTGAAATTAAATTAGTATCACGTCTGTAAACTCTCTGTTTCTATTATTGCCATCATTCTGCGGGGCATGGATGAAACCAAAGGCCTAGTGAAATTTTCACTAGAGGATACTTCGCATTATATGCCAGCACCATTCATAACAGATGAATGAGGCGGAGTGTCCATATTAAGGCAATTTTATAATAGCATTGCATTTATTTTGAAAAAGACAAGAATATGTTATTTTCTTTTTTCTAAATGAAGGCGTTTAAAATATTACTATCGCCCTTCTGCAAGAGACACATAAGGCATTGCTATTAAAGCAACAATAATGAAAAGAATCATGATCATCAAAGATTCGAAGTCATGTTGGTCCACTTACGAGATACATTGGCTTTACCGCACAGCTACCATACATACGGCCAAGACGCAAGGCAACGATCTATCTATCGTATAGATTTGAAATGAAGCCAAAGTGGTACCAAAGCGTATACTGGAAAAAATGAATTGCTCTTTCATATTAGCCGTGTGTAGGCCAAAGTATGGAAAGGTAGAGTCAGATTGAAAGCTTCAGTGCCATAGCCGGGATTCAAAGAAGAGAAGAATTCAGTCATTTCATCAGATCCTGAAGAAGGCCATGGAGTTTGCAATGACCGAAAGCTCGACGTTTATTAATTTGACACGGCTGATCACCCACGAAACCTTGATTAGGGATTCAAATCATTGAACTTTTCAGTCTATCTTTCCAAAGCGTACAGTGTGAATGCAGCATCATCGAATGCTTCCGATGTTCC